>CAJHZI010000061.1:0-373589 GCA_905160935.1 Enchytraeus crypticus
TATATATATATATATTTATATATATAATAGGCCAAAGCCAATATATATATATTGGCTTTATCTACAATATATATATATATATACAATATATATATATATATATATATATATATATATATATATATATACAATATATATATATATATATATATATAAAATTATATATACATGTATATATATATGTGTGTGTATATTTGTGTTTATAAGGGTAAACAGGATTGCTTTCTCAGGGAATGACGCCCCTGCCTAGTAAATACAAGTCGAAACTGAGGAAAGCATAGGGGGCCCACCTCATCAAAATCAGAATTCCCCATGAATAATTGTATATTAACAGGAATGTCATAAATAATTTAAAGATCCATTTGTATGTGGACATGAAGAGAAAGACAGATGATAGAGATGAGTAGAGGCGTCATATAGCATGGACCTGCCAGTAGACAGTGCATTAAGATATATCTATATACATTATATATATATATATATTTACACCACAGATTATATATATATATATATATATATATATATATATATATATATATACAATATATATATATAATATATATATAAATATATATATATATATATATATAAATATATATATATATAATATATATATATATATATATAAATACACTTTATTCCAATAATGCTTACTATTACTGATGACTAAACTAAATTCTATTATCAGGAAGGTGAGCAGACCAGGTGTCTTCAAACAAGTGATAAGTACAGTATGTTGTGTAATATATTGAAACAAGTGCCACACATAAGTATATAACTTCAATGGCACATTTATAATTGGTGTTACAGTGTAATACATTGTGTATAAAATACCTTTATTGGATGCCCTTCTGTTAGATAGGCAGTTGTTGGCTTCAAAAATATAATTGGCTCCTTTGGTACAGGATTATTCAATTCCTTTGCATGATCACTGAAATAATAATATTTAACAGTATAATTGCAGTCACTAATTTTACTAAATAATAACTTGGAATTATAAGTGTACTGGTCAAATATTCACCGATCTTATCATGTTGTCATGGTCATTGCTCGTTGGTCATTAATGTTTCAATCGTAAATCTGCCATATCATCACCCTATCAAATTAATCATAGGGTTATCACATGATCAATTGATCATTGAAATCAATTAACTTACTACTGATATATATATATATATATATATATATATATATATATATATATATATATATATATATATATATATACATGTATATATACTGTATACATATCCTGTACACATATCCTGTATAGCAAACAGCACTAATAAATGTATACTATTATACAAACCACATAGTTCACTATGTATATTTAAAAAAGCTAAAAAGCTAAAGTTACATCAGTTTACTCACTCAAAAGTGAAGTCAGTGACGGGGGAGCCCGGTATTTGAACCCTGCACAAACTGATCAGTGGTCTGATATCTTACCGACATTGCCACTGGCTCCAGCTTTTATATATTAGCTTATCGAAATGGTTATATCTTTCAGAGATTATGAATAATTTAAGAATTGCTTAGCATTAGATAAGGTTAGCAATCACAAGAAGTTTACAGCAACTGGAACGAAGATATAATGCACATATAAACTTAGGAATTGAGAGTTTAATATATATTTAGTGTAACAGTTGCATATTTTTAATTAATATGAAGTTGGTATAAGTCACTGTCCACGCATGCTAGTTATTCGAACTTATTTCTTTGCAAAACAAAGTTTGCTACATTTTAAAACAAGAAATGAATATTTAACTTAAACTAATTATACTGGTTCAGTAAGTCACGAGACTTGTAACAAGCCTAAATATTACTTCCAGTCTAAGTATAACAATTTCCCTTAATTTAACTATTGACTACTTGAAACAGCACTACGTGCTCTTGTGAATTTACATATTTGGAAAATTCCTAAAATTACACAAACCTGTACGTGCGTCCGAAGCCTATAATTTTCTTTCCAACTTCGCGAAAGCGTATCAGTTGAGCACTTGAGCTCATGACAAATATACAATACAGGTACCTTATAGAAATAAGCAAATTCGTACTTATCGAAATCCTAGTGTTCAGATTTACGTCAAATTAATCTAGTATTGATATAGATTGGCTTTGGTCTAAAGTTCTTAAAAATCAAAACAAAAACATGTAAACAGCTGATCATAATTCGACCTTGCCGGCGTTCTAATCTTGAAATAATAATAATAATAATAACAAACATTATATTGAAATGATCAACTACGTTGATATCTATCACTTTTAATACCACATGTTAAATCCGTTAGGCAATTTTGTCCATTTTCCGTGTAACCAGTCCAGTGAATGCCCGAAATTTTACTCTCAGATCAGCGCGGCTGGGATTCGAACCCACGAGGGTTCAATTCACCTCAGGGATAAAAAACCATAAGTTAAATAACCATAAGTTAAGTACAGCCACTTCATCTGACTAATTTATTTAGGCATTTTATAATAAATTCTAAATATTCAGTGATTTACTATGGGATAAAAAGTTATATGATGTGCTAGCTAGGACAAATATATGCTAGAAATAATAAAGATTTCGAGTAAATGTTAGTAATGAGTGTCGAAGAATAATTTATTGTCTAAAATCCAGTTAAATTTCTCTCGGCTGATCGACTGTTTATAAATTTGATATTAGCAAGTGTTACAGTAATAATATAGTATCATTAATAAACAGCATTAATAGCATTTAGCATATTAGCATTAACTTTAACATTTATAATTTTCTTGTGCTTAATTTTTTCGTTGTTATTTTATATAAAAATGTTGTAGATTCAAATCGTAGAAATGTTAGTACAGATAATGCCAAATTTTTAATATTGTAGAATGTTAGATTTCTAAAACTCTGCTAATGAAGAGGTTGCAATTATAATAATAGGCTTACTAATATTTTAAATTTTCCCATTCATTTCTGAAATATCTGCTTAAGTTTGGGTTTAAATAGCACTGGATTGTGACCGAATTTGTAACATTCAATCGTGCTTTAATTAGGCCTATATGCAGTAGCCCCAGAGGCTAGGGATATTTTCTGCTTAACCGTCTTCGTCAGTAGTACACTTGTGGTACAGAAACAGCATTAAAATTAGCTTTTTCTCAAACTTGACTTGTTAAGCATAACTTTAATAGATTCAGGCAGTAAATGCTGATTCATGTATTTTTTAGAAAATTAAATCTTTTGCAATACATTTTTATCCTGTTTATTTTGATTGTAGGTAGAATATTTAATTTTTTTTGTCATCCTGTCTTCAATTGGTAGTTCCATACTGTTGCAGTGATGGCTACAGTTCAGGTGTCACGTTTTCGTGAAGTAGGGAAAAAAATTGTCGCATTTGGACTTAACTACAGGTATTGCCGTGCAGTTTAGTCTTACTCTATTGAATATTGTGTCAAATGACAGTTACAAAGCAAATGATAATACTCTCTGTTGCTTCGTGTATATATATATTATATATATAATATATTTCTATATACTATATATATATATGTATATATATATATATATAATATATATATATATATATATATATACATATATATATATATATAGTATATAGAAATATATTATATATATAGTATATATATACATATACAAAGAAACATATATATATATTTATGTATATATATATATATATATATATATATATATATATATATATATATATATATATATATAATATACTTTATTTTATATATACCTGCACTTGCACGTACCTAAATAGATCTTTATTTGAAGGAGATGCTAGTTCCTGATTTTATATTCATAGGTTGAGAAATGAACTCTGGTTAATTTAATTTAGTGCCAGGTTCTAGTGTTTAGATGGTAAGGCAAATGTGATCATTGCTGTCATGGTCTGTAATATCTGTATTTTAAGAAATCTTCTCAGAACACTATAAGCTACACATTAATTAATTATTTTCTTTACAAGATATTTATTGAACACTGTTTCAGTTAAAGGCAATGATGATCTTTATTCTTAAATTAGACCGCTAAATAAGTATAACAGGTGTCTTTCAATGATGCAATGTAAACTACAAAACACAAGTGCAATAACTAAGCCATAGTACACTAGAGAGCTAGCACAAAAATTGTTAGCCATTTTGTTTCATATTGCCTATCGATTTTTTGAAATTAGTGAGTAGTGTATTATGATGCGATCTAGGTATGATAGGCTAAGAAAAAGGAGGACTGAAGGGATTGTTAAACATGTACTGTATGTTATGCTTATGTTATATTCCTATGATATATATATATATATATATATATATATATATATATATATATATATATATATATATATATATATATATCTATATATATATTTATATATTTATTTTAATATTTATCTACATATGTACTATATATATAAATATATATATATAATATATATATATATAATATTTATATATATATATATATATATATATATATTTATATACAATGTATATATACGATGTATATGTATATATGTATATGTATATATACAATGTATATATATATATATATATATATATATATATACATGTATGTATATATAAATGTGTGTAAGTATGTATGTAATATATATATATATGTATGTATATATAAATGTGTGTATGTATGTATGTATGTAATGCTATATGATGTTATGTCTACTTATTGACTTTAATAGACAGTTGATGAATATCATAAGGAAAAGAAAGACGAACTGAATGGGTCATGTCCTGAGAAGGAAATGTTTACTAATAGATGACATTAAAGGAAGAATTGAAGGAGAATGGTTAGAGGAAGATCAAGTCTTGAGATGCTGGATGATTTGATAACTAATTCTTATGTTGATATGAAGAGAAAGCAGAGAATAAAATATATGAAGGAGTAATATGCCATGGACCTGCCAATAGGCAATGCACTAAGAGAGAGAGAGATATGTCATGCTATATGTTGCGTATAATTATATTCTTCTGTTTTTAGGGATCATGCAAAGGAAATGAATCTTGCAATCCCTCAGGTGCCTGTTGTGTTTTTGAAGCCTACTACTGCATATATTGCTGAAGGGCAACCAATAAAGGCAAGATGTTTTGTCGTACTTGCTTTTTATTTGATCTTTTATTGTTGTTGCTTAGCTATTAAATTAATAATCCTGCTGACGTTAATAATGATGATTGTAGGGAACAATTTATACCTAAAGTGATTTTAAGATTGATATGTCAAAGAATAATCATAATTATTAGATATTGTTAAGCTTTTTTTTCTAGAGTTATATTTTGTAGCGTATTTAAAAGTTTAATCAGAGGCTACTCTTCAGTGAGTATTCACTTTAATTTTCTCTTTCAAACACATTGTCAGTAATGTTCAGAATTGTGCAGTGTGAATAACATTTCATTCTGCTTTGGTATTTTGCATCAGAATGTTGTTAAGCTTGAAGTGAACATATTATTTATTTTGTGATTTATATATTATATTATATATATTTTCAGATGCCTAAAGGGCTTTCAGAGATTCATTATGAAGTGGAACTAGGTATTGTAATTGGCAAGCTTGGCAAGAGCATCTCAGAAAAGAATGCCTTGGACCACATAGGAGGATACTGCCTCGCTCTCGACATGACTGACAGAATTGGTCAGTCGGCTGCCTCGAAGGCAGGTTTACCCTGGGAGCTCTTCAAGGGCTTCGACACCTCCTGCCCTGTCAGTGCCTTCATTCCTCGTGAGAAAATCCCTGACCCACAAAACGTTGATCTGTGGTTAAAGGTTAATGGTATTTCTAAGCAGCGTGGTAACACTCGTGACATGATCTTTAGCATAGGAAAGCTGATGAGCTTTGTGAGCGAGTACTTTACTCTGGAGCCGGGAGATGTTCTGCTGACTGGGACTCCTGCGGGTGTGGGTCCTGTGAGGTCAGGTGACGTCATCGAGTGTGGACTGGGAGATAGTCTCATCAGCATGAAGTTCACTGTTGCTGGAAATAGTGCATATCAATGAAAACATTGCTGGGTTGTTTAGCGTTGTGGCTGTGATAATATCATTGTTACGTCTCATTCGTTCACTTGAATGGTATTGAAGTATTTTATATTTATAGATGCTTTCGAAGTATTATATATCAATGGATGCTTTACTAATAAGATATTTTAATGTTACTTTTCCACTACCGTTGCATTATGTACACGTAAATACATAGGCTTACACATTGTTAGAGCTATTGTTAAACCATTAACACATGCAAGTTAGCAATCAACGCACCGTCATTATATTCCTACGAGCCTGCTTCTCTCAGTGTATCTTATGTAGTCTATAGCTTGGGAAAATATGTCTTCTGAGGTGGTTTCCCGTTGCCTTCCTTTGTTTATGCTCTGTCGCCTCTTATGAAAAGATATGGATTCTATTCAAATGTGACGCAGCCAACAGTTAGTTTATTTTTCACTGTCCCGGATACAAAACGGGATTTAATCATATGGTAAATTATTTAATATCATTCATATCTTGAAAAAAAGTTTGAGCAATTAATATTAAATAGTAAAACTGTCGAATTTATCGATTCTTAGTAATATAGTACGTTTTAGTAAAAGAGAAAATTCTTATTCTGTCTTACTATTTTTTACTAAATTTGTTCAATACTGATTATAATTGTTAATAATTAATGTCTATTATGAATTGTTTATTCTATCAGTGGTGTAGCGAGGGAGAGGCAGGGGGTATGTGCTCCCCAAGATGTTAATTAAAAGTGTTTGAAGCCCAAAATATAATTGTACAAATTTGTGTAAAGTATGCGCCTCCCCAAAGTGTACCCTTTAAGATTAAACTGCCTCCCCACAATTGAATCCTGTCTACGCCACCGATATGCATTGATGATATGCATTGACAATAAACACTCTCTCGCAGAGTTTTGCTGAAAATAATTATTTTAATTATCGGAATTTGGTTTTTGCTTAAATGTTAACGCCTTGGATTAAAAAAGCATGATTCACTTGTTTGTATCAGCTTTTAGCGAGCAGCTCTTGAAGTTGTAAGGAAATGAAACGTCAATCTAATAGGGTGTTGAAGACGATAACATTCTCTAGCATTGCAGGATATTCTTCTCCTAATTGCTACTATACTGTTTGATGTTGTCTAATTGTATTTGGACACAAGCTGCTTGAGCAGTGCGCTCTCGTCGTTTATACTACATCGTACTACCTCGAGATCGCTAAAAATTAAGCAGACAGTGTGTGTCGTAGGTGTCCACTAAGCAAGGGCTTAGTCGACACTTGCGGGCGAGGAAATTGGCGGAAATCGTCACTGGTTGGTTGATTAAGTTGATGAAATTAATGGAAAACTATCTGAGATAGTATAATTTGACTGATAAAGGTATTGCCTTTATGATATCATCAGCTTGGTTTGTCGACGACGAGCTGTTGATAAGAAGTTAGGTAGAATGCGAGCAGGAACTTCTGTGATCTGTCATATACTGAATTGATTCTGTGACAGAAATACTTGTGTGCATGTACGTACTGGTGCTGTAACATTCCGTGCCTTCACTCTACCTAGACATTTAAAAGTTCTTTTAAATTTCAGACGATTCATATAGATTTGACTAATGCACAGGTATCATTATTATTCTGTTTATAGTTATTTTGCCTTTTCTGTTCACGTGCATCCAATAGCAATGAATCGTTTTCTTTTCTCCAGGTTTCTCTCATGAGACATTCCAGCCATACCAGTAGATTAAACTAAAATAGTTTCAAGACATCGTTGTTTTTGCTGAACGTCAAATGTAGATTCCAAAAATAAAGGCCCTGCAGTTTGGATAGCACTGTGATTGTTCCATTCAGTGACAGATCAATCTATATGTTAATATTAATTAATCTGATACCTACAGCCATCTGGCAGGTAAAATTTAAAGTGAGTAGATGACAAGTTACAAGTCTCTAAGTACTCCATAACTATCAGCTATTAATAACTAGTTTAATAATAATTAATCACAACTGGATACTTGACATTCTCTAAACAACTCAACTACATGGACAAATAAAATATTAATATACAATTCTAAACAATATACTGCATAGTACATGAATAGGCTAAAGCTATAATAATTCATTTAACAAATATCGTCTAATATATCAGCATAATTATATCATGAACCTGAATGAGCATAATACCGACAATAGCTGAATGAAACGAAATATGCTACTAGATTATACTAGCTGATCTAGATTAGTAATAAAACGTCGTAAATTAGAATGAAACAGAATAGAATAGTGAATATATATTTAACGTTAGGCAAAACTTTGAACCATTCAAAAACAATGGAGAACACGAAATTAGACATAATGGCATCACACATATATGCCCCGTTCGTATGCAAAGTTATACACATGTACCTTAAACGTTTAACTATGTTATAAATTTTCCTTTGACATTTTTATTTATCAGTTTTGGGATTTTCTTGATAGATTTGAACGCATTGTCATTTACATTAACAGAATTGGAAATGCAGGAGTTTGTAGTTCACTTTCATTTGTTAAAATTTGGTTTTGTTTGTATAAAATGTATATGCATCTGCAGTTGTGTAATTATATACATGAATACACCTTTTGTATAGGCCTACATATGTTGAACAACGCAAGTGTACATGCATGTATATATGTTTTTATATATGCGTACATAAACACACGGTATTTAAAGGTTTTTAAAACAATGAACTGCTCTTAGATGATTTCTATCAGTATATGAGCGGGGCATATATCAGTGCCTTCGGGTTAAATAGACATGATTCTATTCAATCCTTTTATAAGCGTTAACTTACAATTAGTTGTTAAATTTATAATACAAGGCGATGATGATGCTAGGTCAGGAAGTCCTGATCTAGCATCATAAGACTTTCATTTGTTCGCCATGATCAAGAAACGACTGAAAAGAAAACACTATGCCAGTATCGTTGATGTACATAGAGCCGCTACATCATGGTTGCGACGGATGCCGATAGAGTTCTATCAGAGGAGCACCTTTAGTCTGGTGCCACGCTGAGAGAAATGCATTGCTGTTCAAAGAGACCATGTCGAAAAATAGAGGGCATATAGGTACCCATTTCTGCCTAATTGTATTTCATTGTGACTTCTGTTTAATTTTAATTTAAGGCAGTCTCGTTACTTTCAGAACGCCCCTCGTGTGATTGAACAAAAGGCGCATCAATGGTGGGAGTGGGATCAAATTATGTGCAGTTTCATGCGAATTTATTTTATGATTAACCTCCAACAGCTAGCCAAAGGCAACAACAACAATGAGCAAAAAGTATTCAAAACCCTAAAGCCAAGTTTAACGTCGGTTTCCTGCCGGACAGCATGTCAGCGACGAGAAGAGCACTGAATTTGAACCCTGCTCGTACAGATCAGATGTCGAACAATGTGCCAACAAGCCACCGGCTCAACCCGGTTATGCTATTTATCTAGTTGATAAATTACGTAACTCACATAACTTTATATTATACAACAATATTAATTTACATTAATTCATTTACATAACAATTACCTAACTCTCTAACAATAATAGAATGATCCATACTCAAATTAATCTAGACGAGGCAAGCTCGGAACAAGATGCATCTTCTATCTTCACAAACTGAATTTAGGCTCAAATTAGAGTAATAACTAGTTAATTAGCGAAGTCATCTTTAGAGAAATTAGCTAATTCACTTTCGTTCTAATATATAGGCCTATAGCTTAAATTTGCAAATTTAACGTCCAGTTACGAATCAAACAGAGCACTTGACTATTTGTCGGTACTGACTGACCGATGATAAGATATCAATGAGTTATAATTAGTCCATTATTGTTGTACAAGTGTACATACCCACATCAGATTTACTACTTTCAAGTTTATTTTCAATACAATAAACCAATTACAAACTGGCCCAATATCAATAATAAATTAATAAATATCAATTAATTAATCGATCAATAAAGCATCGATGAGCTTAAAACAGTTTAGCATCAATAGCAAAAAGATAATAGCCACAGTCTCTAAAGCAATCTAGAGAGGTCAAAGGTGTAACTGTATGACCTTCGTTACACAAGTTGTACGCTAGCTCATAAGACTAAGACCATAAAGCATTGCTTAACGTCAGTTTCCTGTCTCGCAAGCTCATAAGCAACGGGATGAACACTATTTGAAATTTGCACCTATTGATCCGCATTGAGACACCGAACCAATATGTTACCGGTTCTGCCCAACTGTCACAGAAGGTACAGTAGTAAGATTTGAACCGAAGGCCTCTTGATGATCAGGCTAGAGTGCCTACCAACGTGCTATCCAACCCGTACCAAGATATAAATATATATCTTTGTATAATGTAGATCTGCAGGACAGTAGATGCAATGTAAGTGCACAACACAGTACGTATAATTCGTAACGCTGCAATTATATATTCAAATTACTATTTGAATATCACAGTTCTCAAAGTCCATAGTAAAATCTTCATTATATCATTCATCTGAGGGAATGTAATGCATTAGTATAGTAAACAAGCATATTAAATACTTCAGCCCATTGGAGCACAATCCCTCAGTCTGTAGAGTGAACAAGTAATATCACGAGATAGAATGGATCTATTTCAGCCAATTACAGTTCTGTTAATGATATCCTGTGAACAATATGAGTATACTCCAACAATATAACAAAATCCAACTACAAATAATATCTAGGCGCTCTGAAGCCACCAAAAATTAAATAGACTGTCTTTATACTTGATAATTAATCTTTCTTTTGTAATCTTCTTGACAAAATAGCCGCATGTTATTTCAAACATTTTTAATTTCAAATTATTGCCAAGGATAAAGCCTTAGTTTTAATTATAATTACAACTTATACTATTTAGTGTTTATAATTGGATTTAGACTATTAATATAAATCTTACGTGATTACACCCTGGGATGAAGACAATGCCAATCAATTCTTCATTGCATTGCTAAATATAGTAATTAAGATAAAGATAATATAAAATAATGATTATTCAACCGAAAAAGTGAAATAAAGTAAGAAATAGATACATCTATTATTAAATTAACAATTGAAAATGACAGCAAAACGCATTTTCATATTTAGGCAAGCAATCCAAAAATATAAACACAAAATTATAAATAATATTCTGCAGATCTTTGTATATACACCCTAATTCTACAATGATATAACGTCTTCAAGCAGTATTTAAATGTTCATACATACTTGAGATATGCTACAGTTTTAATTTCTACAGGAATACAGCTATATCGTAGGACATTAATATAAAGTACAAGGACATGAATTGTCAAAACCAACGAAGCAATAAAGGCACGGAATCACGAACAATGGGAAAAACTTTGCCATTGGCTCATAAGCAATCAAAATCTTATTCCAAAGCTATGGCCAAGACCAAAACTGATTTTCAACAATATCTCCCACACCAACAAAATATACAAAATATCGATTCATTAATATATCAAAGGACAAGACATGAGCATAAGCGATAGCAAATCAATAATATAATAAATAAAATTAGTTTTACAGGAAAGCAGTAAGTAAGGCACTGGAATATACTAAGGGCCTTCTTTCTACAACGCAGTCAGGTCTGACCAATTAAGTTATATGTATCTAGGCTAGATCTTAATACAATTTCGGAACCATCGAAAAATCACTAGACCACAGACCACTAGCAGATGTAGAAATTATATTTTACAGATTAATCAATCACAGCATCGCTTAAGAGCGTTGAGCTACATGCTACTCAGCCATATGTATCGTTGATTAAAAAATAAAACAAAAAAAAGAAAATGATTAAACCATCGTTTATCTTAGGCTACATATATCAGCCGTTAATTGTGACTCACAGAACACAAATAAACTTGCATAGTAAGTGTACATCAGTGCGGAGCACGGGAACAAAGACTGGCATGCTGGATAACATGTCCAACTGCATAACTCTCAGGTCACTAAAAATCCAGTTGAAGTCAAATAAACGTTCATTTTTGAAGAGACTGGGAGAGTAGCTATATAGTGCTGAAAGTGTAGAGAGCTAATCCACCTTCCAGATACTAATTAACTAAGCAAACAAGTACTATAGAATATGAAATAGGATAGAATATTTAATCGAAACGTCGTCTAAAGGAACACGTCCCATTTCTTTTCCAAGAATATTCATAATTAACAGAATAAAATTTCTGAATTGGAAATTGGCTATATAACTGAATAAATAAATGTTTAAATAACTGTTTACATCGTGTTTTGTTTGTTTAACTTTTCATCATCATCATCCTCCCTTAAATCCCAGTTTAACCAGGGTTGGGATACGAATAGACTTCTTTTAAGTTTATCCATTCGTTAAGTCTTTGTATCAATTTCTGGAGCCTAGGCGCTCACCAACCGAATGCCCTTTCTGACGTTGGTTTGGATCTAGTTTTTATGTCGCCTTCTACGACACGTGCATATTTACACGGTTGGTCTATTCTTCAAGCCAACCGGACACAACACGGGGAGGTTGTTAAACCTTTAAATGCGTAAATAAAAACATCGATTGAAAGTCGAATGTCAAAGTAAACGTTGAAAAGGTAAGCGAGTTGCAACCGATTCCAAGATTCTAGTCCAACTGCCACAACACCAATAATTATAATCATAGTATTCTCCTGACAAATGCAGAAAATGTGTAATAATATTTTACAATAAAATACTGCAATGTTGTTAGGAGAATATATTTTACGTGGCGCTGGCTCAACAACATCCAGTCTCGTAAAGAAATTATGGAAACATGAATGTAAAGACCAATAAAGTTTCCAAGTAACAGAGAAATTTATCAAATTTTCGTCCGCAAATTCCATCTTGGAATTTTATTAAACCCGTTCACACAATGGCAGGCTGCCACCAATAAGAGATGATTAGTTAGTGAAACACATATTATGACACAATGTATGTGAGGTAAATTATTCACTTCCATAAATAGTTCGACAACGGTGGTACTTTGCAGTAACTTGTAGATAAGCGGCACCCTGGGCACCACACGTGCAGGCTTAGCTTACAGCGGTAGATTTCCGGTTGTCTCCCCCTGAAGCCCCCAGTGATGACGTCGAGTACAATTTCTCGAGATCACGTAATTCTCTCTTGAAGTCTTCTTCTAAAATCTGCAACAGCGAGATCCATAAGGGTCAACTTTTAAAGTATAATTTATGGAACGGATTTGTAAACCGTACTTTGCATACAAAAAGTCACGTTATACTTTGCAACAGCTTAACGTTTTCTCTGATCTATGATTTGATAAAATCGTTCGTATATAAAGTAGATAGGATGAAGAAAGAGAATAGAAAAAGTGAAGCCGATAATTTAATGACATATACATGCAAATAGGCAGTACACGAAGTGGGGTACAATGTGTCAGTAACTTGGAGAAAATCGAAATAATTTATAGCAAAACGGCAGAAAATCCACTATTTACTATTCTCATATCACTGGACAGACGTTCATTCTCTTACGCAGCACCCTCGAACTGAAACTCATTACCTACTCATATTCGCTCTTGTCTTTCCCTTTCAGCTTTCTCTGTCAGGCACATGACTAATCTCTTTTCATTGTAAATATATTATTCCATCTATCCTGACCATCTTCGCTCACCAGACCGGCTTTCATTTAAGACCTTACGCCTCTTCAGCATGTGTCAGGGTTAACTGATTTGTAGTGATGTGTGTATTTTTATTAGAATTGTTGACATTATTATTATTATTATTTATTTATCAATTACTAATAGCTACTGCTCTTTTTTAATTTGCCCCTCAGGAGCTTCTTTCAAAGATTTTTCATTTATGACTACGATACAGAACAGAATATTTAAATATCAGCATTCATACAATGAGCAGTTGTTATATAAAATACAAAAATGAAATGATCTATATTTACATGTGAATTATTGTTCACGCTGAAACATAAACAGTAAGAAAAGAAGGTTCAAATCTCAGATGTGGTACATTTGACATACTAAAAACTAAATATTACCCCAGAATATCACGTGACTAACTGCGCCTAACTAGTGACCATTTAGCTGCTATTTCAGCAACTACAAACATTATGCAACAAACTGGCTAGTAGCTGCTATGTCTGGCTGACACATCTTACGATTGACCAATAGCTGCTGTGTCTGGCTGACACATCTTGCGATTAGCTAGTAGCTGCTATGTCTGGCTGACACATCTTAAGATAGACTAGTAGCTGCTATGTCTGACACATCTTACGATTGACTAGTAGCTGCTATGTCTGGTTGACACATCTTACGATTGGCTAGTAGCTGCTATGTCTGGCTGACACATCTTACGATTGGCTAGTAGCTGCTATGTCTGGCTGACACATCATACGATTGACTAGTAGCTGCTATGTCTGGCTGAAACATCATACGATTGGCTAGTAGCTGCTGTGTCTGGCTGACACATCTTAAGATAGACTAGTAGCTGCTATGTCTGGCTGACACATCTTACGATTGACTAGTAGCTGCTATGTCTGGCTGACACATCTTACGATTGACTAGTAGCTGCTATGTCTGGCTGACACATCTTACGATTAGCTAGTAGCTGCTATGTCTGGCTGACACATCTTACGATTGGCTAGTAGCTGCTATGTCTGGCTGACACATCTTACGATTAGCTAGTAGCTGCTATGTCTGGCTGACACATCATACGATTGACTAGTAGCTGCTATGTCTGGCTGAAACATCATACGATTGGCTAGTAGCTGCTGTGTCTGGCTGACACATCTTAAGATAGACTAGTAGCTGCTATGTCTGGCTGACACATCTTACGATTGACTAGTAGCTGCTATGTCTGGCTGACACATCTTACGATTGACTAGTAGCTGCTATGTCTGGCTGACACATCTTACGATTAGCTAGTAGCTGCTATGTCTGGCTGACACATCTTACGATTGGCTAGTAGCGACTATAGTTGGCTGAGACATGCAACACTATTTATGGGCTGACAGCAATTACAACGGGCTGAAGCAACCATAGGTACAACATAGGATGCAAACCTTTTTGCGCTGAGATATTTGCGACTTCCACTCTTCCAGTTCACCAGCCTGCCTTTCCGTTATATTCTTTAATTTCTCAGTCTCAGCGTCTCGTAGAAGTTTTACTCGATCAGCCTGGAAAGATTATAAAACATGCGCCATTAGTTAAATAAGAAGTGAAAATAAAAAATAAATAGTTTATTTCTGTACCCATACTGTGTACGCGTACAGAAGAATAGACATAACGTATTCCGCGCAGGTCGAACGAACTGAGTAAGCAAGAGCCATAGATTGTCGGTTCCGAAGCTATATTTTTCTCAGAAAAGGAAATGATAAGATTACAGAATGGATGGCTTTTAATTAAATCAAAGTTATTGCCAAACTATTTACCCTTTAAAACCTGAAATTGTTCACGTTCGTGAGTTTCTATATCTAAATGCGTCAATTATTTTAATTAATTAATAAGTGCATTTATTATTTAGTATTTAGTTATTAACCTAAAATTGTTCAAGTTTTTTGAGCTTCTATGTCTAAATGCGTCAATACAGGGTGAGTAAAAAAAAGATTACACCTGCAAAAGGTTTGAATATCTCAGGCTACTGTTAATAGTTTTCAATAAAACTTTTACCAATTACTAAAGGACTAATTTGTGATGGGGTGGCCAATTTTCATCCATTTTGGTACATAGATTGGCCAGTTATGCAAGCTTCAGCAAAGCAAACCCCCATTTTTACCTAAAATGGCGTTTGCTACAACGGTAAGGGCTGACTGCACTTCATTGACGAGAAGGAAAAGGAGAACTCTCAGTATGTCCACACTTTACTTCCGGAGCTGTTTGATGATTGCTATGCTCTTGTACCAAATGATTTCACCTTTCAGCAGAATGGTACTCCGGCTCATGCATCTCGTCATCCAAAGGAATGGATCAGCGAGAGAAACCCGGATTTCATCAAGAAGAGTGAATGGCCTCCAAACTCACCCGATCATAATCCTCTGGATTACCATATCTGGGGAACCATGCTGCATCTCTATCAGAAACACCAGCTGAGGCCTAAAAACAAGACAGAACTGCGGGAAGTGCTATAAACGATCTAAGAGAGAGTGTCCCAAACTGGAATCAACAAGGCTGTCCTAGAATTACGAAAGCGACTGCAGTCCTACGTAGCAGCGGGAGGAAAGCATATCGATTAGTCAGCAACGCTAGCAGATACAACTAGTTCTTTCTGAACCACTACAACGGCTCATTTCAGGGCCAAAATAAAAATAAAATTAAATATAATTTATATTTACAGTACATTAAAAAATGGGGGGTTGCTCTGCTGAAACTTGCATATCTGGCCAATCTATGTACCAAAATGGATGAAAATTGGCCAACATCATCATAAATTAGTCCTTTAGTAATTGGTAAAAGTTTTATTGGAAAATATTAACAATAGCCTGAGATATTCAAACTTTTTGCAGGTGTAATTATTTTTTTACTCATCCTGTAATATTAATTAATAAATACTTACATTAATTATTAGTATTTAACTAATAACCTGCAATTGTTCAAGTTCTTTGAGCTTGTTCTGCCATTCTTCCCGAAGACTAATCATTTGTCTCTTGTGCTTCTCATCCAACTTCTCCATCAAATCAGCCACCCGCTTCTTCTCTTGCTCCTCAAACTGAAACACATCAATAAAACAATTAAAAGACCAATCTAGAGCTCAATTGATCTTCACATGATTTGCTACTTGCATTATCCAGCGAAAAAGAATGAATTTATGAAATTATAATTTTTGGAAATAGTAATTTATCTAATCTTTTCATCCGTGTTTCATATCCTAAAATCAAACATCCATTCAATTAACAATCCATACTGTCCAAAAATTGTTTTTAAGTTAAATAATTATTGATTCAACGATTTTCTTTCTTCTCACTCAAAATTGCACCACTAAATTACTTAACAAATAGCAAAGATAAACATCGCAGACTATCTCAAAATCTGAACAAAATTTACTATGCAAATAAGTAATCAAGAGATTGATACTCATCACGTGCAGTTCGCAAGCAGCCACATACGTTTGATAGTCTCGCTTTTTCTCCTGATGTAGTAGCACCGGGGATACTCAGATGTGCCTTGAACTGCAGCATGCGAGTCTTGGACTCCTCTTTTAAGATCTTCGGATACTGTCTCTTCTCTATCATCTGATTCTGCGACAGCTCTGATATACGTCGATTATTCGCCGCCTGTACAAACACTTGCTCCTGCAAAACAACAACAAAAACTTCCTAATAATTGTTCTCTGCCTTTTTATCTTTTGCTATTTGCTTGTTTATCTGACAGGTGATCAACTAGACGGGTTACTAAACGCCTCTTAGGTGACTTTGTGTGTGTGTGTGTTGTTTTTGCATGTGTCAAGTATTTTTTGAAATTGTTAAACACTCGCATAAGGAAATTGAAATTGTTAAGGACTCGCATCTTTCGCTCAGATGATTTCATGATCGCTCAGATGATCTCATGATCGCTCAGATGATCTCAGGATCTCTCAGATGATCTCTGGATCGCTCAGATGATCTCCGGATCGCTCAGATGATCTCGGTATCCTCGGTATCCTACATATTTCTTGCATTATAGGAGACATCCTGACGCCCGGCTGCTGTACGATACACATTAGGATAACTAAAAATATTACTAGGATATCCTATTACTTAGGATAACTAAAAGAGAGCAAGCTCAGATATACCAATAAAACTGTACTATAATACTGTGTCATAACTGCTGTGTGTTGACACAGCAGTTATAACACAGCAGTTACAACACAGTAAATAGGACACAGCAGTTATGACATAACAGTTACGACACAGCAGTTATGACACAGCAATTTGGACACAGCAATTAGGACACAACAGTTATGACACAGTAATAACAATACAACAGTTACAATACAGCCATTACAAAACAACAGTTACGACACAGCAGTTACGACACAGCAGTTATGACACAGAAGATACGACACAGCAGTTACGACACAAAAGATACGACACAGATAATACGACACAGCAGATGCGACACAGCAGTTACGACACAGCAGATACAATACAGCAGTTACGACTCAGCAGACCTGTTCATTACGTCTCATCATTTGATGACTCTGCAGTATCATCCTCTCTTTGGTTTGTTTGCGCTGTAACTCAAACTTCTCATTCATCTGTCGCCTCTCCAAATCCCACAAAGCCCCTTCTCTTACTGCAGCAATCAATAAATTGATTGATCGATAAATCAATTTCAATTAATTGATCAATCAATCCACCAATCGAAAAATCAATAGTAAAAATTAAAAAAGAGGAAATAAATTAAATCAGTAAAAGAGGTTAATTTGTCAGTGTACAAATTAACAGATAACAAATTAATTACAATTATCCTAGTTACTCAAATGTAGCCACTTTAACTGTCCAGCGAAGTTCATTTGCTTAAAACAATTAACGACTTATAGAATTCTAAAAGGATTGTAAATTCGATTAACATATTTAAATTAGAATCTATTAAATAATAATAATTAATTAAGATCTCTCTAAGTGCACTGCCTACTGGCAGGTCCATGGAATATAATGCCTCCACTCTTCTCTGTCTTCCGCTTTCTTCTTCATGTCCACATATGAGTGGATCTTTAACTCAGCTAACATTCCCAATCTCGGCCTGCCTATGCCGCTATTTCCTTCCATTCTACCTTCTCTTCTATGACCTCTTTGGTTGACTTCCCTCCCTTAGCATTATTGCTTATTACCTATCATCAGACATTTAAAAGTAAAAGTAAACACGCATTATAGTGAATAATCAACTATGTTGATATCTATCACTTTTAAAATCACATGTTTAATCCGTTAGGCAATTTAGACCATTTTCCGTATAACCAGGAAAAAACTCAGCCTTGAAGATTTGATTCCAATAATAAAGGTGAAGTTAATATCACAATAAATGGTACGAAATTGGAACAGATAAGGAGTTTCAAATATTTGGGTCATACTATGACCGATGGCGAGAAATGTGAGACTGAAATATGCTGTAGGATTGCACAAGCAAAAGCGGCCATGTGTTAATAGGAAAGAACTTTTAACAAAAAGTCTGAATAAAGATAAAAAATAATGACAGTGAAAACTTTGGTTTGGACCAAGCATATTGTATTTCACATTCATATTGTATGAATGTGAAACATGGACCTTAAGGAAGGAAGATATTACGAAACTGCAGGCATTGGAAATGTGGATTTGGAGAAGCATGGAGAGGATTGGCTGGACTCAAAAGTTTACAAATGAGGAAGTTCTGGAGAGAGTTGGTACAGAAAGACAGTTGATAAATGTATTAAGAAATAGGAAGAAGAGTTGGATAGGACACATTCTAAGGGGGAAGGTCTATTAATGAGCTCATAGAAGGTAGAATGGAAGGAAAAAGAGGCAGGGGTAGGCCGAGTTTAGGTATGTTAGATGATTTAAAGATCCACTCATATGAGGAAATGGAGAGGAAAGAGGAAGACAGAGAAGAGTGGAGGCGTTATATAACATGGACCTGCCAATAGGCAGTGCACTAAGAGAGGGAGAGAGAGAAGATTTGATTTATTTGTTGGTCAATAGAATAATCGCACTGAGCCAGTCAACATCTATCGAATAGGTATATTTCCCCTGGACCGGAAACTTGGCAGAACTCTAACGAGAGAGAGATAAATTTTAATGTTACAAGAATCAATACCTCGCAGAAGTTCTTGCTTTTGTTCCAGGCCCTGCTTCTCAAGTAATGCAATCCTCTGCCTGTGCTGCTCTTCTAAAGTAGCCAGGCTCTTCCTGCCTGCCTCCTCCTGCTGCTCTAAAAACTGCCTCTCCTAATTAAACGCGCAAGTCTTGTTTATAATAAAAATAATAATAACAACAACAATTAGAGTGCTACTGTCATCGATGACAACATCGAGCACTATTGAGACAAAATCAAGCCGGCGAGCAAATAGATGGTCCAAAACGGTGCGAATTCCAAAATCCAGATAATCAGTCCAAAGTACAGGGTATTAAAGAAAAGGAGGTTTAGGCGCAGGTCGCTGCTCATGAACACCGGATAGAAATGAGAGATGGAAAAGATACGTCTTCAACTGCTTATGGAACTGATCATAGGAAAGCAAAGGCCGACGTGCTTCAAATGAAGATTTCCGAAGATTAGATGGAAGAGAATTCCAGATCTGCGGTGCAGCATGCTGGAAAGAACGATTAGATAGCTTAGAGCTCGAAGGTAAGCTAGGTCTCACAAGAGTAATTAATTTAGAAGACCGAGTAACAGCAGGTTGCATCACTTTAATCAAGTGAGACATACAAGTTTGTCCAGGGATGGTGATGGACTTATAGGTTAACGAAGCTGTTTTGTAAATGATTCGCTCTTTAATCTTTAGATAGATTAAAGATTACATTATTAGATACACAATTCTCTCCTAATTATGAATAAACACGCAAGTCTTGTTTATATTATTAGATACATAATTCTCTCCTAATAACGAATAAACATGTAAAGCTTGTTTATATTATTAGATAACCAATTCTCTCGTAATTATGAATAATCATGTAAATCTAGCTTATATTATTAGATAAACAATTCTCTCCTAATTATAAATAAACACGCAAGTCTTGTTTATATTATTAGATACACAATTCTCTCATAATTATGAATAAACACCGTCTTGTTTATATTATTAGATACACAATTCTCTCCTGATTACGAATAAACACGTAAATATTGTTTTATCATTACATACACAGTTATGCATCACTGAGAAAGTAAGTTTATTTGTATCAATGACACCTAACATATAGCACTAGAAATGTTTAAGTGATTAGATACATCATATCAAGCGCTGACACATGCCTAGCCGTATAACTAAAATTATAGCTACCTGCAAAGGTAGCTGTAATTCAATAGCTATGACTAGAATAGATAATATCCAAAGATTAGATAGTAAAGAGCATCAACGGATGGAGGCATATGGAGGGACATGACCACAACCGCCCAGGCTCGGAATAGGCACGGCACTTGAAGAAGATAACATATAAATGTGTGTATATATATATATATATATATATATATATATATATATATATAAATATATAATAATTATATATATATATATATATACAGGGTGAGTAAAAAATAGACACCTGCAAAAAGTTTGAATATCCCAGGCTACTGTTAATATTTTCCAATAAAACTTTTACCAATTAATAAAGGACTAATTTCTGATGGGGTGGCCAATTTTCATCCATTTTGGTACATAGATTGGCCAGTTATACAAGTGTCAGCAGAACAACCCCCATTTTTACCTAAAAATGGCGTTTGAATGGATCAGCGAGAGAAACCCGGATTTTATCAAGAAGAGTGAATGGCCTCCAAACTCACCCGATCATAATCCTCTGGATTACCATATCTGGGGAACCATGCTGCATCTCTATCAGAAACACCAGCCGAGGCCTAAAAACAAGACAGAACTGCGGGAGGTGCTTTAAGCCATTTTTAGGTAAAAATGGGGGGTTGCTCTGCTGAAACTTGCATAACTGGCCGATCTATATACCAAAATGGATGAAAATAGGCCACCCCATCAGAAATTAGTTCTTTAGTAAGTGGTAAAAGTTTCATTGAAAAATATTAACAATAGCCTGAGATATTCGAACTTTATGCAGGTGTAATCTCTTTTTTACTCACCCTGTATATACATGTATATATATATATATATATATATATATATATATATATATATATATATATATATACATGTCTGTATGATGTATCACGCCCCAAGTTAAACTGGAAGATGATATGTCTGTATGATGTGATTTTTCCTTTTTTAGGTTGACTCTTATAAACATTTCTCTCTCTCTCTTTCTCTCTCTTTCTCTTTCTCTCTCTCTCTCTATCTCTCTCTCTCAAACTAGATATCACTACTCCAATACAGTCCCACAAAGGTTCAGACATATGAATCCAAACCTCCTCTGCCATGGCTGCTCTCTTGCTGTCCTGTTTCTGCCTCGATAAACTCTTCTGCCCATCTCGTAGGGTCGAGTCGTTGATGTATTTGGTTTGCTGTCTCTGCCTCTCTCTAAACGCTTTCAAGTCTCTTTCCTGACACGCACAGAACAGTAAATATAGAAATAACATAGCAGTATTGAGTCAGAAAGCAATTACATAATTATATGCTTGTTTTAGACTCATTAAACACTAATACAAGTACATACTTAACTAACATCATCATCATCTTCACTTAAATCCCAGTTTAACCAGGGTTGGGATAGGAATAGACTTTCTAACAATAAAACTGAACTTAATATTACTTAACTAACAATAAAAAATAATTACCTACCATAATATATATATATATACTAGTTCAGTGAGAAAATGAAATTACACAATTATATTTACCAAAAAGCAACCTGTACACAGTTTTTAAATGAAAATTCTAATTTTATATTTCTATTTAGAACTAGCCTAATGACACATAGCTACACCGTAAAATACACCGTAAATAAATTATACAGAGTAATATACCTAATTAATTTCTAACAAGTATTTACTCCTAGGGCAATATTACTCAAACTGTCTACATTTATCATACAAAGTTTTAAATTGATTTATAGACTCTGCCTCTAAAGCTTCTTCTGGAAGCCCATTTCAGCTAGTAATAACTTTCAGACTAAAAGCGTTTTTATGTATATCTAACTTACCTCTAGATTTAACAAGTTTGTACTTAACGACCTCTAGTTCTGCAGCTATTTATTAAATTAAACCAAGTATTAAACTCAACCTTTCTCAATCCTTTTAGAATTTTGAAAACTTCAATAAGATCTTCCTTAACACGTTTCTCTTTTAGAGTTGTTAATTCTGTATATTTAGACGGTTTTCATAACAAAACTTTGTGCACTTCTTATTCAATTGTGTAACTCTAGCATGTACTTTCTCTGATGATCTGGATTGTATTGGATGTTCACTCAGTCTTGTCTGACTGCTGCTTCGATTGGTCAGTCATTTGGACCAACCACGGCGATGATCGGTTTTCAGGGGTACAACGGTTCACCGATACATTTGACGCCTGGAAGAGAAGCCCTTCGCGCATTTGACCTTGACGTTAAACCCACAAAGAAAAAAGAAATTACTATAGCACGATAACTATAATATAAACAATTAACTCATTTTCTAAGATATCTTGAATTTTTAAACTCCTTACTGACAAACACTGCTATAAACTAAACGTTTATCAAACCTGATCAAGCTTGATCTTCTTAGCGAGACTGCTGAGCGCCGCGGCCTGCACGAGCTTCTGTTTCTCAACCGTCTGACGCGTCTGCTTCGTCAACAGCTCCACGTCACTGTCATACGTCTTCAGCAGCAACTGTCGACATAGATATACAGTCATAAGTTTAAAATACGACCATTATAGAATATGTATATACAGACTGCGTAAAAAAAAGCTGACCCCCTACAGAAATTTTCTATAACTTTTGTATCTGATGTCTCTTTATCATGTAAATTTAAGCGATTATTCGTGATCCAATTCTACACATATGAAAATTTCATGGAAATATATGCTCTAAACGTCGAGTTTTACTCTTATTGGCGCACATACCCTACCTTTTAATACTAAATTTCTCAAATGAAAATATTTTAAATTATTTTATTTTGTTGGCCCTGAAAAGGGCCGTTTGATTGGAACAATTATTAACGAAGTAACTGTTCGAAATGTCCACCTTGAGTCTGAATGCATGACTGCAGCCTTTGAAGAAATGAGAAAAAATTCCCTTATTGATTGAAAATTGGGGTAGCTCGTTCCAGATAATATCTCCCTCCGCAATCTTCCTACAAATACTCTTAACACTCTTAATACTCTTACAAGGACCACATCCTTTCAGCGGATAGGCGTGCTTTCTTCTTTTTACCCCGTAACCTTGTTCATGGAGTGTTTGTATCCGCAACTTATCGTCGTACTTAACTTTTCCCATGGTTGCAGTTAAGCTCACACATTAAAAATCAACAGTTGATATGAATCTACGCGCCTCGTGACGTAATAAGCATTTCTTCGACAGCCACAGAGGGCTAGAGCTGTGGGCTCTGTCTAGCCCAACTCCGAGGCCTTGTCTAGTCGGGCTTCTAGCCCAGTAAAATTCTGAACTAGACGTACGCGCTTGCTGTAACTGCAACTGCGGCCTAGCTGTTACTCAAACCGAAACAGTGAATCAATGAAGAATCTTATCAGGAGAATTCAGTGACAAACTGCTTAGAGAATCTATAAGAGGTAGAGGCATGGCGCGAAAGGATCTGTAACTCGAATTGTGATGCATACATTTCCATGAAATTTTCAGCATATGTGTAGAATTGGACCATGAATAATTGCTTAAATATACATGATAAAGAGACATCATATACAGAAATTACAGAAAATTTTCTGTAGAGGTTTATTTTTTGGACGCAGTCTGTATATATATATATATATATATATATATATATATATACATACATACATACATATATATATATATATATATATATATATATATATATATATATATATATATATATGTATCATTACATACATGTATATTTATAAATATAATTACATGTGTGTGTTTGTTAACTAGTGCAGAGAAAAAGAGAGAGGGATAAATAACTGAACAAATTCTTACAGAACTTCAGGATAAAGACAGACAGACAGACAGACAGACAGACAGAGAGAGAGAGAGAGAGAGACAGGGAGAGAGAGAGAGAGAGAGAGAGAGAGAGAAGCAGAAAGTGTAAAAATGTGTAGAACATATTTCTATGGTTAGAACACCGCCATTATAGCAGAGAGTAGTGAGTTTTATCATAACTTAATTTAATACCAAACAATTTATCATATCACATACTGTAAAAAACAAAATTTCATTTACAACAGAGCGTAACAATTACTAATAAATAAATAGAAATAAAAATATAAAAGAAATATAAAAATAAAATTTAAAATAAAAACAATATTTAAAAATATAAAATAATATTAATAATAATATTTCAAAATATTTATAAATAAAATGAAAATATATTTCTGTAACATATCCACCAGTATACATGCATATTTCTAAGTATACAAACACAGTCAAAATTCAAAAAAACAATAATACTTCTCAGTTATTTATTCAATCGCGTCACTGAAACAAATATCTACATTGTACTCGCATAGTAATAACAGATAAGTATAGTTTGTCATTCATTTAGTGGTAGAATATAGATAGAACAATACAGAATAAGAAAGATTGACAATTTTAATAAAAAACCTGCATGTCCTTCTCCAATCTATTAGCCTGTTCGACTAAAATATTAGATAGTCTTTTATCCAAATCCTGCAAATTCTTGCTTTCTTCCTTCTGCAGCAGTCTCAGCTCACGCAAATCTGCCTTCCTGTGGCACAACAATACTTATTGATACTTATAGATAAATACCCTATTTTAAATGGATCAATTAGATAAAAATTGACGGGTTTATCGAGTCGCTAGCCACTTCTATGCATCTTAATATCTTATGTGGTCAACATTTTGTTCAGTATGATGATAATTATCATATCACTCAGCGGCTCTAGATTGCTGCAATATCTCAAAATAAAGTTAAATAATAGTTTGTGCTCGATCATTCTATAAAATAATGAAGTTTTATAACAGCTAAGTTCAGGAAACCTGTTGTTGGCATTAATTATATCGATGGAGGGCTTTTGAGATTTGCCAAAAAGAAGTATAATTATAAACAGTACTACTTTGAGAGCACTACGTAAAATAATTTCATAAAAACGAAGTAGCCAATTAACTACATTAAGTCACTGTATTTCTGTAACGGATTAACAATTTAAATACAAAACAATGACGAATTTAAATAATAATTAACTGATTATACATCTGTGTTAAAATAATTTTTAATAATTTCAAATTTATGCTGAAATATGAATAGGTTGCAAAACGCATTGCAAGTACATACCAGTGTAGGTGATCTTCTTGTTTTTTGTTCTCTTGCCCGTCTATAACCACGCTCTGAGTCTGCGTGGTTACTACTTTTCCATCGATGTCAACAAACGTCCGCGTTTTTGTTAGCGTCTTCTTAAAACTCTGTGCACATGTAATTATTGAGCAGTTAAATATCAAAGAGCTAATACACTAATCTAATACACTAGCTAATAGACATCACAATCACGACTCAAAATGATTCAGAATACTTGTCCGCAAAGTATTATGCAGAAAATTAGCTCTTCACTTGTAATTAAATAGTTTATTATAATCAAAATTTAAACTGGTAAGCATCTAGAGTTTTTAAAAAATAAACAATAAGCTCGTCATAGATACTATGTCTTCAAATTAGAGAAATTATAACTTTTGTATGCCAAACTCTGAGAATATGACCACCGGTTGGAGCCAGTGGCGATGTCGGTAAGATATTCGACCGCGGATCAGTATGTGCAGGGTTCAAATCCTGGGCTCGCCCGTCATCGACATCGCTTTCGAATGAGGAAACTAACGTTAATATTAGCTTTTACTATAGAGAATTAATCATATATGATTAATTAATTAAAATAAAAAATTAATTATAATATAATCAATTATTCATCATCTTCCCTTGAAACCCAGTTCAACCAGGGTCGGGATACGAATAGTCTGTCTCAAATCCTCTCTCTCCTACACCACACCACCAGCCAATTCCCTATTTGAGACTTTTCCATTCGTTTAATTTTTTGTAGCAATTTCTGGAGCCTAGGCGCCTAGTTAATTATATTTTTAATTTTATTACAAATATAATTATATTTCTATTACATTTATTTAAAATTAATCAATCATATTTAAACTTAACCCCATTTTAATAAGAACTTCATACCTTTTTGAAGTCATTATTCATAGTTGCGCCCTTTTTGTCAGTCGCTGAAGGCGGCTGGTTCGTCGCTATCCTCTGAGCGGCAGGCACTCCTGGGACATCAGGGGCTCTGTTGGGCTTGCTACTGGCTGCAGCACTGCTGGCAGCCTGACGTGCTCTTGACTCTACGGCTCCCACAGCACGCTTGTCACTCACTGATTGCTCCGCCTTCCTGCTGGTGGGCGTGTCTTTGGCAACAGGGTTTTCACCTAAACGCAATAGCAGAGATCTGGTTTTAGGACTTGTGGTAGAGGCAAACTCGAACTTTCAATTATTTGACATTATTACATTATTATTCATAGTAGCGCAATTCTTGTCAGTCGCTGACGGCGGCTGGTTTGTCGCACGTGTCGTTATGGGCGACCAGATACTAAGATCCAAACGACTCAAATACAATGTCAGAAAAGTGCATTCGGTTGGCGACAGCCTAAGCTCCAGAAATTGCCACAAAATTTTCTAATACAGACCCTAATTAAACTTAGATTCTAGGGAAGACGACGACGATGATGATTACGTATATATTAAAAAAAAGTTCAATACTCCACAAGCACATATATATATATATATATATATATATATATATATATATATATATATATATACATATAATTATTCAAACTAGTTTTAAGCTTCGAGTGTACTAAACGACTCAAACATGTGATTTTGTGGATTCCTGGGGGACCTTATGAAAATATAGCTGGTCACATTAGTGGCAAAATTGTACAATTAAAATATTATTTAAATACAATTCTTATGAACTGCAAAGACTAAATACGAAAATGAAAAGATTTACACAGTCTGATAAGAATGGATAAAGTCTGGCAATCTTTAAAATCACTAAGTATCCTATTCTCCATTCACATCGAAAGTACGGGAAAACTTAACTCTATCTACTCGTATTCCGACCCCAGCTAAAGTGGGATTCAAGGGAAGATGATTATGATACAGATATACATGCAAACTAGTAATTTAAGTATGTGTCAACTTTCAGGTGTAAGAGAGCCTTGAGATACAGACTTTGGAGGTTGCGGTGTTATATTTCTCTCTCTCTCTCTCTCTCTCTCTCTCTCTCTCTCACACACACACACAGATATACACACACACATGCACACTCACATACTCACACATTACTCTCTAGAATTTTAATTCTCACACCTCGCGCAAACTTCTTCCGCTCCTCAGGAGGTCCCTGCTTCACAGCTCCACCACCGTTCGGTTGCTTGGGCTGAGGTGGCGGGGGCGCAGGACGCTTACGTTCATGCTCCACGTGTGCTGCCTGTCCATTAGGAACTGGAGCACTCGAGTCCGTCTCATCATCCTGTGTGTGTGCAGCAAATTATAACATACTTATAACATACACAATTACTTGATTATCAAACAACAATAATCACTACTTGATTATCAAATACGAATAATAATAATTATAATACACTAATAATAATTAATTACACCATAATTTCGTCTCGTACTTTGCTCTCAGGAGAAGAACGATGAATCTTCATTAACTTACTGTATTGTATTGCATTGTATTGTACTGCGTTGTATTGTATTGTGTTGTATTGTATTGTGTTGTATTGCATTGCATAGTATTGTACTGCATTGCATTGCATTGTGTTGTATTGTATTGTGTTGTATTGCATTGCATTGTATTGTATTGCGTTGTATTGTGTTGTTTTGTAGTGCATTGCATTGCGTTGTAATGTATAGTGTTTTATTTTATTGTATTGCGTTGTTTTGTATTTGTATTTAATAGTATTATGCTGAATAGTGTTGTATTGTATTGTATCAACCTAACATACTTAATCAACCTAGCAATTCACGATAATCACATTAATAATTAATTACATTATAAAAATCCTGCAAAGAGTTTCATTATGAAATTTTCATTATATAAACCTTAATGATAACGAAGTAAATCACTACTTCTAAGTAAAAGAGAATTCTATGTACTTCTTTAAAACAACTATTAACGATATAGTAAATTAATGTCAATCCAATCAACTTTTCAGCCAAGACACACCATTATCAACATGTTGATATAAAAAGTTTGCTTGTTCATACAGTAATCAAATGAAGTTTGCTTCTCTTCTTACATTATTCATCCTTCATATGCATATCTTGTGTTGTATACTTTGTAGATCATAGTGTACTTGTTGACATATTTCCAGCACAAGGTCAGAAGTACTATTTCTCAGTACTATTTTAAGTAAACTAAATAATAATTGTAAGAGTTTCAGTTGAACCTGGTTCATGATTAGATCAGTAATGACTTGCAGTAGAATGCTGGCGATTGACGGTTGACGATTATTTGACAGAATCACTTCCTCTATGATGGAGTCAGCCACCTCAACTATGACTTCTTCATTTTCCGCTACCTCCTTATCGCTGTTTATAATATCCATGATGGCGGTCAGCACCACACTAGGTATGGACGGTTGTTTGTTGTTAGACATAAGCACCTCTGTGATAAGCTCGTCCAGAACGGCTCTTAATTCAGATTCATTTTCTTCTTGCATCTAAAAATAGCACATCTATCAAGATTTGATGGATCCTCACAAGAATGTTCTATTACAAAGAAATTATGCAAGTCATCAGAATATGCGAATATCTGTCAGAGTAGCGTTTCCTCATCCTCAATTAATAAAAATGCAGAAAAGATTATAGTATAAACTAAACCAGCGAAAAACTGAAAAGAAAACATACAGTAATTCTAAACTGATTAATATTAAAAAGTTAAAAGAATTCTGACAACGTGAACACATATCATTTTAGAGAAATTACTACATATTAAATAAATATGTATGAATACCAAATCCCAATAGCTCGCAGTTTAGAAATTTTAAAAGCTTGCACATAAATGTAGCACATTTAGTACAATCATAAAGGTTATGATTTTTAAACAGCTTAGTGACATTAACTGACTTCACGTCTCTGGGGATCAAGAAATCAGGAGACTCCAAATCATAACCAAAAAAATTCTTATTGGAGATCAAATGGAAGGAGTAGGTATCACTCTCTCCTTGATGTAGATGTAAAGAGTAGGTATCACTCCCTACTAGATGTAGAGGGAAGGAGTAGGTATCATTCTCTACTAGATGTAGAGGGAAGGAGTAGGTATCACTCTCTACTAGATGTAGAGGGAAGGAGTAGGTATCACTCTCTACTAGATGTAGAGGGAAGGAGTAGGTACAACTCTCTACTAGATGTAGAGGGAAGGAGTAGGTATCACTCTCTACTCTCTAGATGTAGAGGGAAGGAGTAGGTATCACTCTCTACTAGATGTAGAGGGAAGGAGTAGGTACACTCTCTACTAGATGTAGAGGGAAGGAGTAGGTATCACTCTCTACTAGATGTAGAGGGAAGGAGTAGGTACAACTCTCTACTAGATGTAGAGGGAAGGAGTAGGTATCACTCTCTACTAGATGTAGAGGGAAGGAGTAGGTATCACTCTCTACGAGATGTAGAGGGAAGGAGTAGGTACAACTCTCTACTAGATGTAGATGTAAAGAGTAGGTACTATTGTAGTAGGGGTAGGCAATAATTGTTATAATAAAAATTCTTATCAGTAACTATTGATATCATAAATGCTGATAGAGAAAACTTGAAAACTTACCAGACTAGGCACGGCAGGTACAGTCTCAGATATGGGTGAGAGACTATCACGTGACTTGTTGTCTAGATCATCAGCTGAAGATAAGCTCTCCTGCAATACAACAGAGAGAGATATGTGTTTATTTCAGCATCAACACCAAATAAACACACAGCTAAATAAACAGACAGCTAAAATGTATTATGAGAATTGGCATAACTGGATTACTCGAGTGATCATATACATGTGTAATTAAGAAAAAGCATAATAACACCAAAGAAAGAATACATTTTCAAAACAAAATAAAACCGAACTTATATTTTATAATTACCTCATTTTCTTGAGGATGGCAACGTTATATTGTTCGTTTCGTCCTTTCTTCCTTGAGCCAACAATCACACTGGCTGGAGCCAGTGGCGAAGTCGGTAAGATACTCGACCGCGGATCAGTATGTGCAGGGTTTAAATGAAAACGTCACGTCAGGGTTTAAATGAAAACGTCGTCCGTCACTGACATAGCTTTCAAGTGAGGAAACTTACGTTAACCTTAGCTTTACCAGCTTTTACACAATTTAGATTCCTGCTGGATCCATCACTGGCACCATCTTAAAAGAGAGAATAGGGGCTACATGATTACGAAATTCGAATTACACTCACATCGTTGCTGATTTCCTCGACATCAGTAACTTCCACAGTAACCTCGGCATTAGCTTCATTCAGCAGCTGCCTGATTGGTCGATTGTCTGTAGCATCAGCTATGAACTTGTGCTTGCTTAGATCAACTGCAGTTGATCTCTGCTGCGGATCTTTGATTAGACATAGTGCTATGAATTCTCTAAATTCTTTTGACCTACAATTACGCACACAATGTAATGTTGCAATACTTAACAAAATTGATAATTTCTTAAACTGAATTAAAATAAATGTTCTACATCCTTATAAAAAACATGAATTTCTGAGATATGCAGAAAATAATGTTTATTAATCAAATTGAAAAATATATTTAAGCATGTTTCTATAACAGCCAATTAACAGAAATACCAAAGAAAGGAATGGTTGCGCACCACAGAAACTATGTTTTTCATTAATAAAAGCAGATTAAATATGATTAAGATAAAATGCTTGTAACGACATCAGTATGTTGGTTTGATACGTGACGAGCTCCCAATGGTAAGAGATAGATAGTAGTGATTTGCGCCTTTTTCTTAGAGCCTGGTAGATTACCTATCTCATAAACAATTGCGATTGTACCTGGTCACAGAGCTGCAATAAATTAAAGGAATCAGCCATTGAATATCCATAGTATTCCACGCAACGATTAGCATCAGAAAAATATTCATAAACAAAAAATTAAAAATGTAAGAGCTAGTTTTCACTTTTAACTTAGAACAGATTTAATCAAGTGTAAAGATTTCGGTTCAATAAAGCAAAATTAAAATTCAACTACAATATTACTTAAATGATAAGACAAACAATCACTGACAATCTAATTAGGCCCTGATATCTAGTATAAATAACTAAAGTACACTAAATGGTAGCAAACACCATTTAGACCTATATATTAAGCCATTAATACGAAATGTGGTGAAATTCATATTCAAAATATTATAAATTTCAAAGTTTATAATCAATTTCAAAGATCCTTAAATTGACGAAATGCATTACTTTTTAACCGATCAGAAGAAAAGAAGCAGCAAAACAATAATTATTATTAATTTATCAGTTATCTATTGCTTGCTGATATTTTAAAATTTCAAGCCACTATTTACTGAAGTATTATAATACAAATTTAACCATTTTTTTGTATGATCCAATGTAGGGGGCTCAGATTTCTGGATCTTAATTAGAACACGCATAGGATTCATATCATTGTTAGGTGGCTCCATCTGTGCAAACTCTATTAATGTTATACCTACGATGTACACATAAAAATAAAAAATGGTTAAGCATACATTACAACGAAATGATTAATCAAGACAATATCATACTAATACTTAAACCGTTTCTCAGTCCATAGTTCATAACTCACTTGACAGTTGCGTTAGTGTAGGCAATTTTGCTCTCAAGTTACCCAGGTCAAATCATGAAGTTCACAGGTCTAGTACAATTTCATAATGATAACCTTTCACCTCTACATGTACACAAAGAACTGCTAGAACATTCGTTCTAATTACCCAAATATTACATTCCACAGTTGTAAGACGGACAAGTTGTAAGCTGGAAAAGTTAATGTCAAAATTGTCCATTACGAAGCGATGATATGTAATTTGCTTCAATTATTTTACGAAAAAATCAAATATGTTACAGTGAAGCTAGAATAGTTCATACCTAAGGACCAGATATCGGCTTTTTGGTCATATGGCGTATCCTTTAATGTCTCACAGCGTATCACCTCCGGTGCCATCCTAAAGTAAACAATTGTTAGGCTGGTGTTACAAGTTTTCATGACTTCCTCAACCAGTATAATTAAGTTATGCATATACATTCAAACTTAGCGTCTACAGCATGCAACAATTTATTACATTTAGTGTAATAAAGCAGCAGATACAATAGAAATGAAACACGAAAATAATGCTGACGGTGACAAAGTAATTACCACCTTGGAAATCCATTCTTTAAATTACAATTATTAGTGGGTTGGGAAGAACTAAAATGCTTAGAACATTTTGATTTACGGCCTTCTAACTAATGAGGGAGTTAGTCACTGAAACTCTAACTATTTTGTCAATTTTAAATTTAATTTATCATAAAACATGGATAACCTCGGTCACATTCAAAATTTTTCTACAAAATTTGAAAAAATAATGGAAATATTAATCTTCTACAGATGCTTAGAATTTAAAGCAAAGTATCACATATTGGCTAAGATATCCAAACTTTGCAAGCATGTTATTTTTATTGCGCACATCATCTTAGTATGGTATAAACAAAAATTAACTACGTAAAGAATAAAATGATAAAGTAACCAGTAAGGCGTTCCAATGAACGTATCCCTCTTCTGTTTGCTGTCAGCGTTATTGGCAGATACACCAAAGTCAGCTGTGAATATAACAAATGTCAATAAGAAATATTACATCCAACCAATCATTCAACTACTACAATTCATAATAATTAATTTTAAAATTGTAAAAATTAATATTCCTTCATCTTAAATTATTGCATAAGCCGACATAATCATTGCACAGAGCAAAATGACACGAAAGTTTGCTTAATTTATAAATATCTAAAGTTACCTTCTCATTTAAAATGTGTACTATCACATTGACAGTCTTAAGTTATATGTGATAGATCTTAAGTTATATGTGATATGCTTAAATGTGTCTGCATTCGAATGCAGTACTAATGTAGCATTAAATCAAATGTAAGCCTTCTATTACTTACAATCATCTACACAGTCAACATTTAGAATAGCAAAATACTTTGACAACACATATAAAAAATTGTGTATGGTTTGTAATTTATATACTACAAGTTATCGCTAATTTCTTAGCAAAGAAGCAAATGTTAGATTGGCATTCATTAGAAGGGTGATCTTTAACTGACCTAATTTGACATCAGAAGCACTGAAGTGATTGGCTGAATTTTTGAATTGACATAGTTTAGTATGAGCCTGGGAAGCGATTGTTTGATCTTTGAACTGACCTAATTTGACTTGAGCATCAGAAGTGAGTAGAACGTTGCCAGCCTTAAGATCTCTGTGTATGACGGAATTCTGATGAAGAAAATCCAGAGCCTCGATCATCTCATGTGTGATGAAACGTATCTGCGGCTCCGTCAGAGGTTTCTCAATGTTCAGCATAATACTGTCAACAGCCCCTCCCTCACATAACTCTAGGTACATCTACAGTCGCAACAATATCTCAACTATCTAACAGATTGCTGATTAAGGCGGTGTAAATGATATGCATTGATTAAATATTGGACATTTCCCAATTTACAAATAGTAAATTGTATGGCTACCAACGGTTTTACTGTAATTGGTAATGTAATAGAAATTTTTTCTATTTCAAACTCAAGTAGACTCTGCTATAGCTACTAATTATGGTATTACCAAACAGAACTCTTTTGTGGTAGCCTCCTTTGTATTGTTATTTGTTTATCTAATTACTTGCATGTTCCTATAGTTTGCATAATCTGTGCCGTGAAGAACAAATAAGCAATACTAAATGACAAATAAATAAATAAATAAAATAGAGTCCATAAAACTGAAATCAAACTGAATTTAATTATAGGAATTTACCCTATAAGATTCGTGAAGTGGATATCAAACTAAATTTAATACAGAATCATAAGAAACAACAACAAGATCTGACATTAAGCTGGATTTATTTATATGAAATAGAGCTATATAAAGCTAAGCTTAATATCTGTTTCTTTATCCAAAGAGATAAGGTCAGACAGGACCTGACAGGCATTCAAATCGATGTCTTCCTGCTTTCTCAAACAAGTGCGCTATTCGTTCATCCATCCAACCAGCGAAATGATAAACTAAGGCCCATAAACTTAGGCTAAGTTAATATTTAGCGATATAAAATTATCAAATCGTACAGTTGTCATAGGACGGTAATTCCGAAAAGAAATTAACACAAAAGAATTCATTACAACATAAATCCATATTATATCTGAGAATATCACATGCGCTTCATTGATGGAATTATAAATATATTCAATTCTAATATTTCCATTGATATAGTGAATTCCTGGTAGGAAGACATCGAGAATGCTTACAGGCCTATAGGTGGGAGTTTGGTGACAGCTAATACTTTGCACAGTAAGACTCTTAACTGAACAAATTCACTCTAGTATGTTACATTACCACACTACATCGTTTAGAACATAAATTGTCATTAACGGTTGCCTCTCTCTGCAATTTGGATGCCAGTCTCATTTAACACTGACAGATTAAGTTAAGAAATAAAATGTCAATCCTGGCAGATGATATATCTTCGTAATCTCTGTACAAACCCAGAGTTTAGAATCGTAGAGGAAGGCTTCGTAGAGTCCAACAATATTCTTGTGTTTGTATTCACTGAGTATACTTATCTCCACACTGTAATCCTCTAGATCCGTATCATTAGTCACGGCCACCTGTTTAGCTGCAGCACGAGCTCCATTAGTCTTATGCTGAGCCTATTCATAAATAATCCACATAAATATCATAAATAATCCACATGATAAAATGACAAAGGTATATAAAATATTCAGTAACAAAACAAGAATAAGTCAAATGATAAATGTACAATTTAGCTCAAGATGTGCAATGATGGATACCAACAAAGATGTATATTAAAGATAATCATCAGTATTACTATTTCAATAAGCCAACGTGTGCATCATCTACTGTGTATCCATCAATATTATTTGTTGCAGAAGAAATTAGTCATCTGAACCTATTATCAGGGTAGACACAATGTTTACATCACCAAAGAAAATTTGTCAAGAGCAAAAGATGGTTGTAAATTTGTAGTAAAAAACTGAATGCTTTCAAATTGCTGCATGATATTATAGTTCTTAGACATATCGAACACAAATGTAATAATACTCCAAAACTTCTTCAGCTTGTCACTTGCTATTTGGTTTAGAAATTTTTAGTAGAATTATCTATCCTTCATCTCAAATACCCTCGAGAAAAATCCATTAAATATAACTTTGGATTGCCTACTGATAATGATAGATGGAGTGGGACATAAAATATATTTCAACACTAGATGACATAAGGAAGGCGAATAAAATTCTAAAATAATTTGATTCCCAAAACTGCACAACTTACTTAGACTATTTAAAATATAATTAAAAACGCACTAAAACAATGACTATCACAATATGATGTTAATATTTAATTATGCTAATTTTAATATGAATTACTATAGTTACTGTTCTATATCAATCAATCAATCAATCAATAGGAATATAACGTCTGATTCCTCGCCAAAAAGCAATGTTAGAGACGTCTCTTGCAGACTCTACACAAACAGGCACCAAATCACCACACGATGACTACTGAGTACATAGAGACCACAAGAGAAAGCGATATCAGAACAGTGTAAGTCCAAGATCCAACGCAAGTGGGTCAAAATTTATACCTATGGCAGAAAGATATGGGTTTTTAGCTTGCCAAGGAAAGTACCAATACAATTTCAAGATCAAAGATCTTGTGGCATAGAGTTCCATATTTATGTTACAAAAGAGCTAAAACTAGGCTTAACTAATTATAATATTGCATTCATTTTCAAAAGGCTATATTCAAGCCAGATAAATAAGGTTCTAGAATCATGAATATTATTGACCTCATTATTATCAATCAAAATGTTATATTTTGATAGTATTATCCTACAATATTTTAGTCCAGGTATTTTACTCAGAAAAAAGCAAGACCTTCCATAGCACACCTTATATACTTTTCCAAAAGCCCCATCGCCTAGCTCTCCCACCACATCCCAGAATTCTTCAGGGTTCTGATCTCTCTTGATGTATTGAAGAGCTCTTGACTTCCTCTTATCCTCCACATTTCCAATGCCAATCTGAATCAGATTTTTCAATTTCTCCAGAAATGACATGATGCCGCCAGACTAAGCCAACATAGGGCACAACCTGAAAGCTAAAATAAATGCAAAATTCAGCTGCAGGTATATTACAATATAAGAAAATATGATTAAACTGCCTTAATGGTGAGACTCTATAGGCCTATCACAAGAAAATCAGTTGTTTGCACAAATTTGACTCTATAATTACATAATCTACTGAAATTCTTAAGTAAAATGACTAAATTACAGAGTCTGCGAAGGCTACACTTTTATTACAGAATTTTTTCTTAAAAACAGATATTGAATCACAAAAATTCAATAGAAATTTTAGAGTGAAATTTTTGTTTACATAAGATTAAATGACATAATCAATGTCGGACTAAATTGGCTAACAAGAATATCCCCAATTTACGATGTCTTCGCTTTCACAGTTAATTTATTTTCAATATACTACTAAATATTTTTAGTATGATATAATAAAGAGAAATAGAATAAAAATTTAATTTTACGAACAATTTTATATTTGTTAATGAAGGAGGGGCACCTGCTTGCACACCTTGCGTGAGTGTGTAATAAGAATGCCAATGTCATCTGCTCATTCTTCAATCCGCATCGTTCACAATAGCAACAACAACATGTCACTATAATAACATAACATTACAGAGTCAGAAAGCAATTATATGCTGGTTTAAAACTCATCAGACTCTTAACTAATACCAATTAATACTGATAACACCTCATAGTTCAATATAAAATGTCTAATTTCACCTATCTGTACATCGTAAAATGCTTAATTAGTCCTACTTTATAAATCAAACCATACAAACTTCATGTCAACATATAAAATTTATACATATGTGTCACACTGAAAATGCAATTAGCATCTAGTTTACATGTTCCTTTGTTTATCATATTTGTTTTTAAACGCATTCACTGATTCTGCTTCTACAACTTCGCTTGGCAAACTATTCCAAGCATTTGTAACTCTCTGACTAAAGAAAAATTTCCTTAGATCTAGTCTACTTCTAAATTTACTAAGTTTATAAATATGTCCCCCAGTGTTTCTGTTGTTTGATAAATTAAACCAAATACTATGGTTAACTTTGCTGGAGCCTTTGAGTATTTCAAAAACTTCTATTAAATCTCCTATAGTTCTTCTCTCACTTAAAGAGGTTAATCCTACGAATTTTAATCTATTCTCATAACTAAGTTTTTGACAGTCAAATACCAGCCTTGTTGCTCTGGCTTGTACCCTTTCTAATTTATCGATATCTTTCTTAAGATATGGGTACCCAGCCTGAACGCAGTATTCAAGTTTGGGCCGTACAAGAGCCTTATATAGTCTTACCACAATATCTTTATTTCTACATACAATTGTTCTTTTAATCATTCTTAATACACAATTAGCACTATTTACAACTTTATTACAATTTTCACTAAATTTAAAAGAGCTATCCACAAAGACTCCTAAATCTCTCTCACTGTGTGTGGATTTTAATTTTATATTGTTCAAAGTATACTAAATTCCTAAATTATTATTCCCTATATGCATAACTCTACATTTCTCAGCATTGAACTCCATTAGCCAATCCCTAGACCGGTTCTGTAATATTTTTATATCATACTTTAAAATCTCAGCATCTTCAATGTTGTTTACTACCTTTGCTACTTTAGAATCATCTGCAAATTTACTAAATTGAGATACAATATCTATGTCAATGTCAACTAAAAATAACAGAGGTCCTAAAACAGAGCCCTGTGGCACACCACTCTTCACTACTGCCCATTCCGAGAACTCGTCCTCGACACACACCCTTTGTTTTCTATTGCTTAACCAATTACCTATCCACTTTAAAAGTTTGCCCGTTATTCCATGTGCTTCCAACTTACTAAGTAATCTTTTATGTGGAACTTTATCAAACGCTTTTGCAAAGTCTAGATATAAGATATCAATGCTATTTTTATCATGTCTACTTCCCTTGTAATATATTCTAAAAATCTAGCAAATTAGTTAAACAAGAACGCCCACTAATAAAACCATGCTGACTATTTCTAATTAAGTTATATTCTTCCAAGGAACTAATTATTTTATCCTTAATAATGCTTTCAAATATCTTACCGATTATGCTTGTTAAGCTAATAGGCCTTTAACTTTCTGCTTTACGGCTCAAACCCACTGCAAATCTTTGCGTAAATACAGGTTATCACCTTCAGATCCTAGCCGGGCTAACCCAGTTGTTATCCAGAGTGGATGATATGGTCCCTAGGGACGGTGAATCTGTACAAAACGCCGACAGCACAATAAGATTCAGAACATTTAAATTATACAATATTATAAATTACATTACTTTGTGGGCAGAATCCCTGTAATTATTTTTGTTATTGTTGTCATAAAATAGTAATAAGACTTTAAAGGGTACTCAAGAGGCTTTGATCATGAAACTAGTTAGGAGTAGATAGATTTCAATGACAGAGAAATAGCACACTGATGATCGGTGCAATGAAACAGGAGTGTAGAATGGTAGACTACCGAGGCGTGCAGGAGGAAATTTAAATCGATGGTCAAGAGGGACTAGAATATAGTCTGCATATTGATAGCCAACATCTTGTCCACAACATTGAAGATTAAAACAAAGTCAGCCTTCAGTCGTCGAAACTCGAGTGTTCGTATGACACAACTTGAAATTTAGATTAATCTATGAAATTTAAAATGACAGATCCTGAGGTGAATTGAACCCTCGTGGGTTAGAATCCCAGGCGCGCTGATCTGAGAATAAAATCTCGGACATTAACTGGACTGGTTAGACGGAAATGGACAAAATTGCCTAACGGTTCAAACATGTGGTATTAAAAGGATCGATATCAACATAGAAAGAACATAGTTGATCATTTCACAATAATGCGTGTTTCCTTTTTTACACAGTTAAGTGGCTCTGCAAAAGATAGTTAGGTTAACACCAACTTAAAGGATTTAATCAAGAATCTTAGCTAACACGAAACTAAAATTAAATACATATTTCCCATAAGAAGAGGAGTACCTATCAGACTTAATTAAGTCTGCAATAACTTATAAGAGTAAATATAGAACTGTCATATAGCGCATATAGTAGCTTTATATAATTATATCGTTCGGTCTAACTTAATTACGTTGGGCTGCATGTTTAACAATATGAGTCACTGTAAGGAACTAAATGTAATGTAATTAAATTATAAATATAAATTACCATTCATTAGATTTAGGCGTATAATATATCTTAGCTTTCTCGTGCTGTGTCCGTTCGGGACACTGTAGAATAGAACAACCGTTAACTACACTTACGTGTCGTACTAAGAGTCGACTAATCAAACTGAGCATGGTAACGGAAAATCATCTCAGAAGCCATATTTTCCCCTAACTTGAGCCTACATAAGATATAGAAAAGGTATAGCCTTTGTGGAGGGATTAACTTGTTGATCTATCGAATGCTCTTTATGGAGCGTGAAAGCAGACTATGAGTATAAATATGTAGCCTACCTTAGATCTGCCACTTGGCAGGACTCTAGAGTGATAAATATTTTAGCTGTCTAATATCACTTACCAGCGCTGACGGAGAGTATGTAGAGGTCCTAACAGGATTTAGTGACTAATGGACTAACATTACTTTAGCTAGGACCGGCGTGGAATGCTACTGGCGTCTTACATGAGACGAAATATATCGAGTTGTAAAACATTTTAACAGCATTCGTCAACTTTTCCACAACAGCGATAAATTACCAGCACCACAATATGTGTCCATCGGACTCTGTAAGAATGCTGAGGTTTGCTGACCCACTAAGTTACGCACTGGTGAAATCTAAATGAAATTAATTTACATTTCATCAATTAATTAATTTATTTATTAAAATTTAGTTGATTAAAATCAACTAAAATTAGTTAACGAAAGCAAATGTGATCTTGAGCAAAAATTTGATGAGGAAACAGTCAGGGGAGAGCGCGGCAAGTTGATACGAGGGTAGGTTGATACAAGTGGCATAAAATTGCCAGTTTTAATTTCTTTCCAACGAGAGGCCGTCTACAAGTAGTCCCAGTATTTCTACTTCTTCACACATTTTCGTCAGAAAATGAAATGAGAGGTTTGGCCAAAAATTAGAAAAAATTGTTTTTATTCACTCATCTAAAATAATCAGGGATGTCTTCATAAGCTTTTATAATCAATACGCTAAGCACAATTATTAATATTTTTATATTAAAGTAAGCCTAGTTATACAGTGCATGGATTGTGCTGTTACCGTTATTCTACCAATAAACGCCAATTTGCTATTAAATTTCTTGATACGCGAGTGTGGATGGGGCTAGTTGATACATCTTGCGTGGGGCAAGTTGATACATGTATCAACATGCCACTTTTAAGTAGAAAAACAAGATAAAGTCGACAACGCTACTGAATGTGAAATGTGGGCACACTATGCTTGTGCAAATAAAAATCAGCACTTCATTTGTCCAAATTGCAACTCTTATGATGCTATATAGCCACAGAATTTCAAAGATAAATTTCACGATGATAAATTCGTATGTGGTAACACGTAGATGTACGGTATGAGAAAAAAGGCATAGATTTAAGTAGTTTGCTCTAATTACTGACTTTTTTGAATAATATATAGCTTTAATATATAGGTATCTTGCGACAATTCAATCAGCTAATGGTATGTGTATCAAATTGCCCCTCATCAGTATCAACTTACCCCGCTATGGGGCAGGATGATACAATTTGGGTTATGGTATTTGAAGTCAATTTACTGTTAGTTGTTTATTTGTGTCATAACGGTTATGCATTGAATATATCACTGAAATATGTTGCTAAAATAATATATAGATTGGATTGTTCATGTCTTAATATATTACGGTAATTTTGAAAAATGTCAAAATAGTATCAACTTGCCCCGCTCTCCCCTAAGTCAGTTTCTCGTTATTTCTAGCCGCTCCAGACACGGCTATATGGCTATTTCGAGCCTCTCCAGACACGGCTATGTGGCTATTTCTAGCCTCTCCAGACACAACTATGTGGCTATTTCTAGCCGCTCCTAACAAGGCTATGTGAATATTTCAGACATTTACATGTATTTATTTGAATATCATAAAACCGAAAAGACGGAAAATTATAATTTCTTTTGAATTTTGAATTGCTTACTAATTTGCTGTACTGATTTGAGTGACGTTAGTGGCGTATAGCCTTGCTTTACATTTGGAGGAGTCATTTTAATCTTTGATGGAACTTTGAGGAAGCCCATACTTACATTGTGTGCACTTATTTTTTGGCTTCAATAAAAAGTTCACAAGACATCTTGCGTGCGGGTATATGACCCGCCCCTGACTTCCATCACTTTGATATCATTTGTACAGTCAAATATAATACTCTACACTTTTAATTACAATCCAAATTATAAATTATTTATTATTACCTTATTAAATTATAATATTGTCATCATTCTACTGACATTGATTCTAAAATAATTCGTTGTAATATAATACGACAATTGCGCATATATGCCTATGGGCTATAGCTGTATTATATATAGCATCTGCAACATAGCATTTACATACGCATGTATCCTATGATTTAAAAAGTATCATTGCTTGGCTAAATCCTTCAAATTTATCTAATTTTACGTTTTCCAATAATTGGTTACAGCAAAATGTTACAATTGCAGAGTTTATTTCGTCCTCTGGCACTGAAGGTCACTCGGCTTCGTTGCTCCAGGTGATCCGAGCTTTGACAGGAACCGGAAGAGAATTAGGTACAGAGAACATTAGTGCAAGCAACAAGATTGGAGAACGAAAGAGCTAGCCAAAAAACTCTCAATGCTTTGTCTTTTAAAAGTCTAAAGTTTCTGTCCATCCCTTCACAACTTTTTCAGTCATTTTATTAAACTCTCTTTAACCTTCTTGATTCCTGGTAACCAATACTCTGCAGGGAAGTCAGCTTTCTCTCAATCATATTTGAATGTTTCAATACTTTAACTTCGTAAAAGGTCACTCATCAAATCAGTGAAAACCTTTCTAATTTCTATACTAATTTTACAATCGTTACATTAATGCTGGGGAAAACGATTACCTTCAGGTTTAATTTCGAATTCTATTGTCGGACGCATAATCGGTCAGAATTTTGACCCAACCTTGGTATTCATCGGCGTCTACTGAAGCACTGGTAATTTTATTAATTTTTTACTGTACCATTAAAGCGTACCATCAACCAAGTGCCGTCACTTTTTCAATCTAATACAGCTGTGCATAAATTCAGTGATATTTCCCTTAGGGTTTATGAAATCATGAAGGAGTGGTGGCACCTGCGGAAGAAATGATGGAGGGCTGTGGCAGAGCTAATGGAAAAATGGAGGCATAGAAAAATGTGGATATAGTGTATGCACAATTACACATGCTAAACTCCTCTCTCTCTCTCTCTCTCTCTCTGTCTCTCTCCTTAATGCGCTGCCTACTGACAGGTCCATAGTATATAGCGCCTCCACTCTTCTCTGCCTTCTTTCCTCTTCAAGTCCATACATGAGTGGGACTTAAAGTATTCTAAAGTTAGATATTCTAAAGTTAGCGGAAATTTGATAAAATAAATATTACGTAGTATTTGTATTATTTTTCAAATAAATGTGATTAGTAGTTAGTAAATTCTAGATACATTATCTTGTTTTTAATTTAATCATTTTTCTGCAGTTTCAAATTGGCGTATTATCGCTCGCTGTATAAACAGGCGTGTATAGGTTTTTCGTTTTAGTGTACTTGTTTTCTTATGTGTATTAATACTTAGATTAAGCAAGAAACTATATTTTCAAAGTACTCATTTACATATAGGCTACGGCGTATAGGTTTTTCTTTTTAGTGTATTGTTTTTCTTATGTATGTGTATTATATTATAACTTAATACGTAAAATTAGTTAATATTATAAAAGTATTCATTTTACAAATATAGAAATTAAATAACTAAATAGGCCAAAAGTAGGAAATAGTCTTGTTTGGTTAGATTCATATTGACATTTGTACTATAATTGGCAGAGATTTGTATCTCACAGTTACATAAATTCATTTTGGATATAGATAGTAGGCTGAAAGTTGTGGAGAGTTTTATGAGTGAATGGAAGAATGGAGAGCAGATAAAGTATGTAGAGGCAATAGTAGAGGGCAGAGTAGGAAAGATCGAGGAGAATGTGCGCGGTCTATCAGACAAATTAATGGCTGTAAATCTACAGTTCAAAGAAATGCAAGTAGAGTGGCCTACCCCAGCTGAGGCACATGAGACTTCTAAAACAACAGATTGGCATACAGTTAAATCTCGTAGGAGTGGAGCTAGTGTGCGAAGGAAGGTTATGGCAGCACATAATGTTGGAGCGGGTGAATCAGTGTACGTGATTGACGATGGGGATGTGGCGATAGAGAACTCAGGGGCTCGTGGTATTGAGGGAGAGTCGGTTAAAGATATCTTTACTAGGGCTAGAGCAAAAAACAGTAGTGTGAAGATATTGGGGGACTCTCTCGTGAGAGATGTGTGCGAAGATCTAAGTGTACAGAGTGGAGGTTTGCTTTGTGGACGGAGTTTAGCTGGTGCAAAGATAAAAGAGTTAGCCAGTGAAATAGAGAGAGTAAAAGGAGATGAAAAGTGTCACGTAATCATCACGGTGGGAACAAATAAATTAGTTGAACATGAGGCCAGCAGTATTATAAGAGACTATAGAGAACTAATAGATAGAGCCGAGAAAAATAAAAACAGAAAACTGACAGTCAGTAATAGGAATTTCGAAGAGATTTGATATGTCTTTGATAAATATGAGAATAAGGGAAATGTGTAATGAAAGTGATGTGGAATTTATGAAGATTGAGTTGGTAAGAAGCATGACTGGCAGAGATGGCGTTCATCTAAATGTGAAAGGTAGACAATTTGTAGGTAGGGAAATATTTAAACATAGTGTACAATTTTAGGGTTAGGAATTTAAGCTGGGAAACTGATAAAATTGATAAGGTTAATTTTGATGATAGTAGAATTTGTAATTAAAGTCAATCTGATATAAAGGAGAATGTTGAATATGTAAGCTTAATTGGTAGAAACACTAATAATAATTGTGTTCCGAGATATTTATTATCTGATACTAATCGGAGTATTAAATGCATGTATTTCAATGCTAGGAGTATAGTAAATAAACGTTTAGAATTGGAAATATTAATTAAGGAAGAGTATGTTGATATTTTGGGTATTAGTGAAACATGGCTATTTGATAATATTAATGATAATGAGTTAAACTTTAATGGTTATAGTTTATTTAGATGTGATAGAAATTATGAAATAAAAAAGCGAGGAGGAGGTGCATTGATGTATATTAAAAATGGATTCGATCCTAGTCATATACACATACAGGATTTATGCAGTTCTAAATTCCAAGAAAGTATTTTGTGCAAAATAAAATGTAAAAGCAATAATATCACTGTTGGTGTAGTATACCGAGCACCTGATAGCTCAACGATTAATGATGAATATATGTATGGCTTAATAGATAAATTAGCAGATTCTAAACTTACATGTATAATTATGGGTGATTTCAATTATCCTGAATTTGATTGGAAGAATAAGAATTCCATTGATGCATCTCATCCATTTATAGAATGTATTTTTAACCACAATTTTTTAATACAATTTTGCAATGAGCTTACGAGGGGAAAAATTTCCTAGATCTTGCTTTCTGTTCCGATGATATTATTCAAGATTTTGAAATTGGTGAGCCTTTTGGATCAAGTGATCATCAAATTATTACATTTAATGTTAAAAATAACTGGGAAAACAAAACTTCTGTGAGGAAATACGATTACTTTAAAGGAATCATATTAAATCATAAGGTAATTATGATGAAATTAGAAGGTATGTAAGGAGTAATAATTTGTTCTCTAATGATGATAATTGTAAAAATGTGGATGAATTATGGAGTTGCATTAGTGTGAACTCAAGTTGATTAGAAATGATTTCATTAAATTAAAAGCTAAAATTAAAGATAGATGAATATGGATAACTAAAAAGGTTAAAAGCACGAGGAAAGCAAAGAAAGCAGCATGGAATTTATATAAAAACAGTAACAATGATGAAAATTTATGCAGAAACTATCAAAATTTAAGGAATAAATCTGCAACTGAAAATAGGAGAGCTAAGGTTAATTTTGAAGAAAAATTAACTAATAATATTAAAACTGATCCAAAAAGTTTCTTTGCTTATTCAAATACAAACAAAAAAGTGAACAAAAGAGTTGGCCCAATGAAAGGCAAAGATGGAATTATGATAGAAAATAATCCACACGTAGCTGATCTTTTAAATAATTATTTCACATCTGTTTTTGTAGAGGAAGATATGTTAAATACGTCTATACCAAATGAAATATTCAATCTTAGTGATGATATGGCATTAAAGCATATTGAGATAGATAATAATATCATGATGCAAAAATTAAGTTCATTAAATGTGTGTAAAAGCACAGGTCCTGATAAAATTCATGGAAAATTGTTAGCAGAACTAAAAGAAGAGTTGGCTCCACTATTAGTACAGCTTTTCAGGGCTACTTTAGAAACAGGGTCTGTCCCTCAAGACTTTACAGATGCAAATGTAGTCCCTTTATATAAAGAAGGGAGTAGGAACAAGGCAAAGAATTACAGACCAATTAGTTTAACCAGTATTATAGGGAAATTTTTTGAAAGTATAATTAAAGATAAAATTATTTCTTTTTTTAGACAAAAACAAACTAATATATGATAGTCAGCATGGTTTTATTAGTGGACGTTCCTGTTTAATAAATTTAATAGACTTTTTAGAAAATATTAAAAGTGAATTAGATAAAGGTAATTGTAAAGGTGTGTTATATTTTGATTTTGCAAAAGCATTTGATAAAGTACCCCATAATAGATTACTGAGAAAGTAAGAGGCACACGGTATACAGGGTAATATTCTGAGATGGCTAGGTAATTGGTTAAGTGATAGACAGCAAAGAGTATGTGTTGATGGAGAAATTTCTAGATGGACACTGGTGAAAAGTGGTGTTCCACAAGGATCTGTCTTAGGTTCTCTGCTGTTTCTGATATATATTAACGATATAGACATAGACATAGTATCGAAAGTTAGTAAATTCGCAGATGATTCGAAAATAGCAAGAATTGTAAATAATAAAACATTTGCAGAGGTTCTAAGAGAAGACATATCAAGATTACAAAATTGGTCTAGAAAATGGCAGATGGAATTTAATAGCGATAAGTGTAATATAATGCATATAGGTAAAAAGAGTTTAAATACAGAATATATATTAAATAATGAAATAGTGAAAAATACTACTTCTGAAAGAGACTTAGGTGTAATAGTGGATAATTCATTAAAATTTAGTGAGCAATGTAATAAAGCTGCAAATAATGCAAATGCTGTTATAGGTATAATAAAAAGAACAATGACAAGTAGAAGAAAAGATATTATATTAAAGTTGTAAGACATTGGTTAGATCCAAACTTGAATATTGTGTTCAGGCTTGGTGTCCCTATCTTAAGGAAAATGTAGAGAAATTAGAGAAAGTACAAGCTAGAGCAACAAGATTAATTAAGAAATGTAGTAATGTCAATTATGAAAATCTTTTAAAATACACTGGATTAATATCTTTAGAAGAGAGAAGTGTTAGAGGCGATTTAATAGAAGTTTATAAGATGCTTAATGGTTTCAGTAAAGCAAATTATAACAATTGATTTCAATTAGCAAATAATAACAGAACTAGAGGACACAAATACAAGTTAATTAAATTTAGAAGTAGGCTTGAGATACGCAAAATTGTTTTCAGTCAGAGAGTTGTTGGTGTTTGGAACGGATTGCCAGAGAAGGTCGTTGAGGCCAAATCTGTCAATCAATTTAAGAATAGATATGATAAGTACATAACGTGTTATAGGGAAAAGGTGTGAAGTAGTAGTAGAAAAGTAATAGGCTGAGTTGTGGGGTTGCCCAGTCCTATAAAAGTGTATAAGTTTTGATAGTTAAGTAGAGTTTATATAGGCCTAGTTTATTTATCTTTTTGTATAAAATGGCTATTGTCTTTGTTGCAATGTTTGGTATGTGTGGTTTTGAGGATGTGTAGCCCTAGGTATGTTGTAATTGGACAAGTGTTAGCATATTGAGTAGTATTTGTACCTGTTAGTGTACAGGTTAATAGTACAGGTGTGCTGGTTTCCTGTATAAGTACTTGTTATTGAGTAAAATATGTTATGCTATGGAAGATGTGTAGTAAAGTTTTGTTTTATTTTGTGTGGGTCTCAAAAAGCAGTTGTGTTTTCTGACCTAGTGCCGTTATGTTAATTCTAACATACCTAATCTCGGCCTGCCTCTGCCCCTTTTCCCTTCCATTCCACCTTCTGTAACCTCTTTTAATAGACCTTCCCCCTCTAGAATGTGTCTTATCCAACTCGTCTTCCTATTTCTTAATACATTTATAAGCTGTCTATCTGTACCAACTCTCTCCAGAACTTCTAAATTCATAGTCTTGCACAATAGGACCGTGGAATTGATTGTAAAATAAAGTATAGACTTAGACAGGGATGGATCCGTAAAATGCATTTTGCTTCACGGAAGAGAGTTCCTAACAAAACCGGTATGCATGTAAGTTGAGTGATCAGCCAGAAATATTTTATAAACCCTAGCCTAATATCTTAAAGTAAAATATTTTATAAAAGTCTACGTCATTGGAAGAGGTTATGATTTTCCGTGTTCAGGTATTAGCTTTTGTAAGCTTTGCCGTTTCAAAGCAGCGAGTTTAGCGCTTTCTATTTTTTGTTGTATAATGAGGTGAGATCGCCACTAAATGGCAAGTCGTTTTTAACCAGGCGCTAAACCCCAGTGCAGGTATGCGCAAACAATTTGATGCTCATTCGTGCGTTCATGGAGAGAAATTAATTGACGGAAACTAAAATAAAGCCTGGGATTTTATTCATTTCGATAAGCAATATCTGAAAGAAAATTCAACTAATTTGATAAACGAATTGACAGAAACTTTCGTGGTTTCGAATATAATCAAAAGCAATGAATTGTAGAAAAGGCATAGTGACGTGACGTTGATTTCCGTAGCCTGGCTTCAGCGAATAAAGGCAATTGAGCACTTGTGCGGTGCAAGAAAGCTTCACAGCTTCATAATGTCAACAAACTAAGACTGTTTTGCTAGATGAGGCAAATCTCTTCATAATACAGATTGATTTTAAAAATACATATTTCTGAAAAAGAATTCTGAAAGATTTCAAAATATGAAAAGTCATAAATTGCGAAGTAACCTAGCATAAATGGTTTGTGTGATAATAAATGATTTGGCAGATATTTGAGAAATGCGTATTCAAGGTTAATTGCGTAGGCTATGCTCAAGTTTTAAGCAAAGCATGAAAACTGATGTAGAGTTGGTAGTAATGTTTATTACTACAAAAGTGTTTAAGTATAAATGTCAATTCTGTAAACGTTGAAATAAAGCAAGTGAGTTTAATCAAACCAATGTGCTCTTTTGTAAATAAATGAAGGCAAATCGCTCAAAATATGTTTTTAAATTTCAAACCACAATATAAGTGTACAGCAATCATGATACTTGTATATGAACAAAAAGCATAATAGATCTACATGTACTAGGGTTAAATAATAATAAATGTTCAACGTCCGTTTCCTCATACAAGGATGATGTCAGGAACGTCAAATAGTCAGAACATCAAATTGTCAATGATGACAAATTGTCACGTAATTATTACATTAAAAACAATAGTGAATTACATTTACAGTAGCAGTGTTGTAACAAGCAGCCTCCTAGCCAGACTACTTGAAGTAAACTAGAAATAGGTCTAAATGATTAATTTAAGTTAAAGTACAATTAAATAGTAGGTACCTGATCAAAACTGTACTAAAGGAACCATTACAAAGTACATCATTTAAAGAAAAGAATTATATTGATATAAAAGTTCAACAAGTTATTTAATTGCTTTTAAGTTACTAAATTTGATTCTAATAAAAAAACGAAAGGTTTACATTTACTGTCTGAATTGTCTGAAGAAAAGAAATGATAGGTCCCCATGGACATGCTTGTATAGGATTTTTGAATGTTATTTTATACTTTTAATTCTATAATTAAGCTTACATAAATATGGCTAAGTAGGTTGCTTAATTATTTGAATAATAAGTCAATATTAATTTATTATTAAATAATCAATATTAACTATTGTATATTAAAAAGAATGTATATTTTAAGTATTTTTGATGATAAATAGGCTATAGGCCTATTCTATCAATATTAGGCCTACCGTTCCCTACTGAAGATATACATGTATCAATTAGTAAACCGACAATACAAAAAAGCTTAGATGAACTGTATTGTATGTACAGCGTGTAAATGACAAATCCTAAGGTGATTTGAATCCTCGTGGGTTCGAATCCCGGTCGCGCTGATCTGAGAGTAAAATCTCGGACATTCACTGGACTGATTATACGGAAAATGGTCTAAATTGCCTAACGGATTAAACATGTCTTTTTAAAAGTGATAGATATCAACATAGTTGATCATTCGCTATAATGCGTGTTTACTTTTACTTTTAAATGTCTGATGATAGGTAATAAGCAATAATGCTAAGGGAGGGAAGTCAACTAAAGAGGTCATAGAAGAGAATGTAGAATGGAAGGAAATAGAGGCAGGGGCAGGCCGAGATTAGGAATGTTAGATGATTTAAAGATCCACTCATAGTTGGACATGAAGCAGAAAGCGGAAGACAGAGAAGAGTAACATATCATGGAACTGCCAGTTGATAGTACACTAGAAGAGAGAGAGAGAGAGAGAGGTAATAATGCTTGAAGAAGACTATTCCTTCACCATTATGCAAATAAGTTCTCGATAGATATTATCGTGTCTCTACAACTTTTAGTTGTTAATCTCTCGAATATCAGACTCTCATATTTGTCATTTATTTCAGAAGGTACTGCAACTTTTTCGCTGCAGTATCTGTATACGTAAAAGTAAAGGTACTCGATAGTACTTCGTTACAACGAAGATGTACCGATACAAACTGGCTAGTTATCTACAGGTAAAATTATTGTTTGAGTACTTTTTACTTGTAACAAAATACTTTTAAAAAGAAGTATTCAAAGTGTTGCAGAATTTAATTATTTCTGTAAAATACTGTATAGCAGTGGTTAGTGGCTTTCTGACAAACTTTCACCAAAAAATCCCCTCCCTCCACGGTCATCAAACGTAATCTCCATTCCGCCTACCATTCGGCTATGACGCAATGTAAAATCGGTCCCTTCCCAATAAGATGATCATTGATCGCAGATGGCTAAATATAGACTTTCAAAGATTTTCTCTCTATTAGGGAGAGTCTAAGTTTCATAAGTATTTTGTTTTACAAGCACTTATATGATTTTCTATAAAATAGTCTCCAGTAATAGAACAATACTACGAACGATAAGCAGAAGAAATGAGAAGGAGAATTTCACGTGAAGGAAAAAAGAAAACACTCTGAAGGTCAGAGCTGTCGGAAGTCAGATCACGATCGTTTCTCAACTTAAAGAAATATAATCTCGTGCCGTGTGACGTATAAACGATTTATATTATGGATGGAGGAAGAAACGAGTAGGATTGCGGAGGAAGAACCGAGTGGAATAAAACTAAAAGAGAGGATACACCATTATGCTTAGGAAGCATAACACAACAGAAACAATTCAGATGAAAATCGCAAGAATGTGGCTTGAATGATATACAAATTGAATATTTAAAAATTGACATTAAAGCAAGAGACATGAATTAAGAAATATCTGAATGACAGAAACAGTTACACGCAAACTTTAAATTGAAGCGCAAAAGGAGTGTAATTAAATTGCAAAGAAAGACAGGCAGAAGAAGTGATAAATATTAAGCAGAAAATACATAATAGGCTATGCTATTCATGTTCATGTAAGCTACTTTACATTAAATCTCTTCTGAAGCTCCCTTGAGTTTATTTTTTCTTTTTCTATGTTTATTATTTACAGAATTTTTATAAACCATGAAAGCTAATTAGCAAAAATCAATCAATATAGCCTAAATCTCAAATTAAATGAAAAACAGAAAATCTATTAATTAAAAAAAGAAATATCTCCCAGCGTTGTTCGGCCAATTGACAGGTGATGTTATTCTTATTTAGACCTCCTTGTATATGTACATACATGACTTACAGCTCATCTGCCTTCACGCTTCGCAAACAGTAATACTTTCAGTAAAGACTAGGCCCTTACTGAAATAAAAAATATCCATATTGTATTTTATAGCTTGAAAAGAATAAGACCTCTGAGATGGTTTCTCTTTGTCATCTTCAATTCTTGCTTAGTCAGTAGTACCTGGCATGTGCATGGCTTTGTAGTATGTGTAATCTACGTTTGGAAAATGCTCAGTGATCCTTACGCAACACGGAAATCTGTATAATTTATGTGGATAAAGAAGGTTGACTGATTGAGATAATTACGTAATACGAAATACCCATCAAACTGAAACGTAATGAAGATTCACAATTGTTTCTTGGATAAAGCATAATTCACTTCGCTGTAGGAAGACTATAATAGCGGGCTCAACATAGTTACATGAAATTTGTATCGTGAAGACAAAAACGTATTTGCATTTAAAAAGGCTGATTGTTACAAATAATTGCAGTGCTTTTAAATTTCAATTAACTGAAGCCATTTGCGTCTCGGATAGAAGAATCATGTAAATTTCTGAATAAATATACATGTAAATAATTAGCGGCTATATATGTTATAGAAATTAAACGAAAAAGTATAAACTTGGTAATAATTGCTTTTAAATTTACGAATTTCACTCAATTGGATTCATGAAAATTATGAATAAACCATTTGTGTGTCATAGTTTTATGTCATTTCTGGGCCCCACTGTAGTGTGTAGAACTCTTCGTATGCATTTGACCGGTGTGACTACAAAAAAGAATGTTATAAAGTGCTACGTGAGTCTCATATTCTTTGACTTAACGGGTTGAACGTATATTACTTCTCGCACACTGACTTGCACACCTCTAATAGACCTGCAGGATCCTGATAAAATCCTATTTTTATCTGGAGTCTGCAAGAGATATCCCTGACGTGGCTTTATGGCGAGGATTCGGAAGTTAAATTCTTGTTGATAGATTAATTTTTCACTTAGAACACCTGTGAAGACCTAAAATAATCAAGCAAACAGAAAATTTAGGAACATAAAAGACCTAAGAAACTAAAAGACGTGAATACCTTCTAATTCTCAGTATGAAAACCAACTGTAGTTTGATGCAAGTCTAATTAAATGATAAATGATTAAGATTTAGTATTTTAAACCAGCTCTTAGCTATTGGGGCTTTGAATAGCAAAACGTTGTGAAAGTTAGTCGTGTAATATGCAATACATAGAAATCAATTGCCCTCCATGTTCACTGGTTCAACATTTTCTAAGATCCAAAAGCTTATCTAAGGTTACGGGAGATTTTATGTGCATTAAGACATTAATTTGGTATATTGCACTAAAACTGTAGAGATTACATGAGAGATCCTTAGTTTGGATTGTTTACCAGGAACCTTCTCTTCCAACTCCCTTGAACTGACATTAAGCTCCGCGTACATGTATATTTCTGGGGAACTGAATAATAACACTCAAGCAGAGATTTGTTCACTAGGTGCATTCTGTAACGAAACGGTTTTTCAAAATCTAACTAATACATCATCATCATCATCATCTTCCCTTCATCATCATCAATCCCAGTTTAACCAGGGTCGGGATACGAATAGACTTACTCCAGTCCTCCCTGTCCTACACCATATCATCAGTCAATCCCCTATTTTGCATGTCCTTCTTAATCACCGCATCCCACGTTGTGGTTAACATCCAGCTCTTCCTTCCAAACTCTCTTTATTACATCCTCATCTGCCTTTCAAATTTTAAAAAAATTAATTAAAAAATCTAACTAATATACATGTATACTTTAAAAAACCAATCATAGCATAGCAGAAATTTGGTGGTTTGACCGAGTACTAAATCGAGAATTGGTCACGTTGAGCGTTGGGAAAGAAACATTAGCCGGATGCGGATACAAATGTCTGGTAGCTGCGATCACTAGCAACAACCAGACACTCCATGCAGACAACTATATTCCTCCAACGTGATGGTGGCCAAATCACAAGAAAAGTGAAGTGAGTTGAAGAAATATTAGATTCTTTTATTTCTATCACTCACTCTCTATCTCTCTCTCTTTCTCTCTTTCTCTCTCTCTCTCTCTCTTTCTCTCTCTCTCTCTCTCTCTCTCTCTCTCTACTCACCTCTATTTAAAATCTAGCTTAGCTTATTCGACATAACTTCCAAATAGTTTTGAATTGGACAACCATAAAACCATTTAATCGGAAAAACGCAACAGGAAATTTTCAAGCAGTCTAAAATCCTCGTAGTTGCCAATATGACAAGAAAATGTGCTGATAGACAGTGTACTGATAATTAACTAATTAAATTTATTCCTTTATTTCATCAATAATTAAGACATCAGATAAAATAAAATATGAATCTGAAATGTTGAAAGAAGGAATGGAAGGAAAATAAAGGCCATGGAGTCACTTACGTAGTCCGGATATAATTAAAAATAAGCATTTAATTAGGGATTTATTAATAGAATTTAAATGATAAATGAACAGGTAACTAAGAAGAGGGATAACATTAAAAAATACAATAAGCAAGCTTTTCAGCATTCATAGATTAAATCAATATATTAAATATTTACTTGTTAGAATCACATAAGCCTTTTTGAAGAATGTCGGATAACTAGAATTAATAGTGATATGTAATTTCAAGTATTTACACATCTGGGTTTAAAATGATATCGTTCTGCGTTATACATAAATTGCAGCACCGATATATTTCAGACTAAGGTAACTAATTCACTACACAGTACATGTAGATCGATTTATAATAAGTAAATTCTTAATTATTTTGCAATAGGTAACTGAAATTTAAGCCTACCTATAGTTCATACGAAATTCTGCAAATTTTATGATGTTGCTACCACAAGATGGCTTTTCAGCCAAATTGTAGAAATCGTAATAAAAAAAATAAGAAAGGCTGGTCTCCTGCTATATAACACGACGCTAATAATGTACATTTCAGGTTAAATAACACTGATTTTATACTTGAACTTAATTTTTTTAAATTACAATTTCGCATAATTCGTCATTTTCCCATACATTTGTATAGTTTCCCTAGTTTTGGAGTATGCCCCTTTATTCTAAATCGTGTTTCAGCGGTTTATTGCTTTTCGAAACCTCACAATTGCGCGGCTGTATGCGAAGCAGTAAAGTAACAATGAATCAGACCAAAACGAAACCGCTACGATACTATATGCGATTCTCTACTGAGAGACGGCGTCGTAAAAGATCAATCAAGAAGCCATAAGCGCTGCAACCAGTCTGAGGTTTCTACTGCATCCAGAGTAAGAGATACAGCCAGAGAGCGAGAGAGCGAGAGAGAGAGAGAGAAAAGAGAGAGAGAGAGAGGGAGAGAGAGAGGGAGAGGGAGAGGGAGAGAGAGAGGGGGAGAGAGGAGGAGGGAGGGAGGGAGGGAGGGAGGGAGGGAGGGAGGAGGGAGGAGGGGAGGGAGGGAGGGAGGGAGGGAGGGAGGGAGGGAGGGAGGGAGGGAGGGAGGGAGGGAGGGAGGGGGAGGGAGGGAGGGAGGGAGGGAGGGGGGAGGAGGGGAGGGAGGGGGAGGGAGGGAGGGAGGAGAGGGAGGAGGGAGGAGGGAGGAGGAGGAGGGAGAGGGAGGAGGGAGGAGGAGGAAGGGAGGAGGGAGGGAGGAGGGAGGAGGGAGGAGGGAGGAGGGGAGGAGGGAGGGAGGAGGGAGGAGGAGGAGAGGGAGGGAGGGAGGGAGGGAGGGAGGGAGGGAGGAGGGAGGAGGGAGGAGGGAGGAGGGAGGAGGGAGGAGGGAGGAGGGAGGAGGGAGGAGGGAGGAGGGAGGGAGGGAGGGAGGAGGGAGGGAGGGGAGGGGAGACAGGGAGAGAGAGAGGGAGAGAAAGAGAGAGAGAGAGGGAGAGGGAGAGAGAGAGGGAGAGAGGAGGAGAGAGAGAGAGAGACAGGAGGGAGAGAGAGATAGAGAGCGAGAGAAATAAATTAAAGTTTACAAGAAAAGGCTTTTGCGAGTATTTTTAAAATTTGTCTAATAATTCAAATTAAATATTGTAAGAAGGTTAGTAAAGCGATTTTCTATATTTATAATACCGATAACATGAAGTATAATTGTGCTTATGAGACATAACAAATTGCAAAGTGTAAATAAATGTTATGTGAAATATCAAAAGTAAATATTTTAACATTGCCTCTATTCTAATCGCAAAACACAGAGTAATTATAGTCAAATAGTGCATAATATATTTGTTACATGATTGGCTGGAGACTTACACTTCTGTACTACACGCATAAAATTAACGTTAATTCCTTATAGCTCGTTCTCTTTCTACAAAGAAGTTCGATCTTTTCTATAATTAACGTCTTCATTGTACAGAGAAGAAAATACATGAATCAAAATAAGCTTTAAGCATCTTGCTACATTTGCTCATTGTAGTTGATGTATTTTATAGTGAAAAAGCTCTATTTGTTATTTGGAGCACTAAAATTAATATCCGTTACTTCTATAACCTCAAAACATTTTGATTAAACTTCCAAAGCTTCTAGAGTTCTATAGCAAAGTTTTCTACTGTTTGATTGATAAAAATACTTTTCCGTTACCATGCTTTATTAGAACATTAACGACATCTGACTCCCTAGCGGGATTTCTGGCACCGAATAATGTAGGACGCACAATTGCAGAAAGTTCAGTGACTGGTATTTCTGTTTCCTGTTTTCGAGAAGTTTCATGTTTATTGAGTCTATGGGTTTCTCACTGATATTGCATAATTACACTTCGCTTTCGATGTCGGGTTGACAGTTAAGCTTGGATGTGAATGGAAAACTGATTCAAAATTAGAAGGAAAAGTTCCACCACTTCAGCACACTTCAGCTAAAACTCAAGGCTGTCAAAAAGCAGCAGATGTCTAGTTTGTATATCGCTCTTTTCCGGATAAGAATTTTGTACTACATGTACATATAAGACAATTTAATTTAATTTACCAGGATTTCTGCGTGTGTATTATTCTATCTTGTAAAAATGCAAGGCCGATGTTAACTTCAGTTTTATCTCCCGAAAGCAACATCAGTGACGGTCAGCCAGGAATTAAACCCACACATACTAATCCGTGGTCGAATATTTTTCCGACATCGACACTGGCTCCATCCAGTGTATATATCAAACATATATACAATAATAACGATATTAATATTGTACGTCACTTTTTCTTGTATTAAATTATCGTAAAGGCTTAAGTATGCAGCGTCAAAGTATCTAACACAATAAATATATGCATCATTCGAATGAGTCTCTGATTTCATTTTGTTGTATTTTTTAAAGTTCACTTTTAAATAAGTTATAATTACATCAATGTATCGGATAAGGTCCGTGATATGCAACACAAATTTTTTCTTATTATTATCAGAAAATGAGTCGAGATTACAGTTTTAGTGCTCATGTTTCATTTCAAATAGTCATAAAACATAAAGATTTTAACATTATTTACTTGTATAATCAAATTTTCTTACTTAATCAACTCACTTCACCTCAAGATCAAAGACATTGAGGATAAATAAGCACACGCAGGTCATACTTAGTCAGAAATTCACGACCAAATCAGATTTTTCCCGTCGACGTCTGGGATGAAAAGAAGAGCAAGAAGCTTCTGAATCTGATCACAGCGCAATAGAAGCTTGCTATCTGCTCGCATAAGATAATTATATCGTACCTCTTAAATCATAATCAGAACTAATTCACCCTGAAAATATCTGATAACTAATGCTGCTCACACGAAATTGGGTTTGTATTTCAAAATAGTATTCATCGCAAAGAGTTTATTAAAAGAAGGCAGTACATTAAAAGAAAGGAGAGAGATGGAAAGAGAGAGAGAGAGAGAGGGTGTGTGACAGAGAGAGAGAAGGTGAGAGAGAACGGTAGAGAGAGATAGAGGATAGAATTTCATTAAATAAACATCGACATGTTTTGACCCTAACTTCTCCACATAACTGCAGAATTTATTCCAAATATTGGAGCTTTCATGGGATCTATTTGGGTTAGCGAATTCTGAGAGAATATGGAACAAAAACACTAGGGGCTTAATTTTGGAACATTATTCTTTAATTTGGGCTAACTGCCATCTCCTCTATTATAAAACAAATGAGTAGGCCAACCAACCACAGAGAGAGAGAGAGAGAGAGGCTAACTGCTATCAACTAACGAATTTAGATATTTATATTTATGTTCAGTTATTGATATATTTTTTATTCTAATGGCATTCACAACTATACAAAATCATCAGTAACACTTTTAAATTTTAACGTATTGCATCTATCCCGCATAAACCTACTTGAAACAAAAGGTACACCTACAAATGCTAGCAATTGTTATGTAAAATGTATATCATTGAGTTATATACATGTAGAAGCTTCTCGTCATTCTGAAATATTTTTCTCTTATAGATTTCTAATTAGATATTTCTATGTGAAGCTCTTTGTACAGCATCGTATCTTTGATGATTGAAATTATGATTTGAAATAGACGCTATAATCTTCCGGTTTCCAAGCCTTTCATAAGTGACTTTTTCAAACGAATTAAAGTTGTTTCACTATAACGGTATTTACGTTAAACTATAGTCATAAAATTTTATTGACCTTCGCAATAACGTCACTTCCCGCTTATTAGTATACTATCAACAGTGCTTGCTTTCTATAGATGTGCGAGATATGAAAGGACACTAATTACCATCTTATACAATTAAACATTTGCATTACCGAAGTTAGCATTATTAAGTATATACAGTATCTTAATTAAATTTCGTTTTCTCAAGCAATTGAACAATTTATTTGAATACAAATGGTGATAGGTTTAATTGGTGCACCTGGATAATAATGATAGTTATAATAGTATGATAATTATAATTATTATTATAATCTTATTAATATTCCTTTATCAATAAGAAGAAGAATGTTACTATATAATATTATTGAAGTATAATTGGCACTAATTTTCTGTTCTAAATATTTTACGAAGGTCTAACCTTATGTATATTTCTTGCTCTATTGTGCCGATATTGGAAGGAGAGTAAGCTCTTGAAGGTATACTATATGGGTCAAACCCTTGGTATAGGAAATGGTAACTAATCCTTATGTGAAAACTACCTTATGTGTATGTCCTAAAAAACACTAGTAATATTATTATAAGAAGAATAATAATAATAATAGCGATAATGGCCACTGTTATCCCGGTTGCCATTGAAATTAGTGGACCCCATGAACCCAGTTGGAGTTGACGTCATTAAAGGCATATGCAGACTTCCTGAAGTGCAAACCGGGTGAATGCAGTCTGCTTCAGCAATTCCTTTAAGCAGCTAGACGACCTCAAGTGACTAGGCGATGAATCTGCACGTATTGCTCGAATCGTTTTTATCAAACATCGGGTTCTTAACACCCGGGGTATTAAATATAAAATAATAATAATAATACTAAAAGCAGGTAAAGCTAATGTTAAAGTCAGCTTCCTCACTCGAAAGCTCTGTCGGTTACGGGCGAGCCCAGGATTTGAACCCCACATACTGATCCGCGGTCGAGTACCTTACCGACATCGACACTCGCTCCAACCAGTGGCGATGTCTGTAATAATAATTATAGTAAAGGTTTGACTTTCTGTTTCTTATACAAGGATGATGTCAGGGACGTCCACCCTAGCACACTTTACTATACATCTATTCACCCAAAACACTTGAAAAACATGTTCTGAAGAGAGAAAAATGATTCCAAACGGTTCCGATACGGTGATCAATAATCAGCCTGGCAAGATAACATAAATCATCTGTGGGAAGAGGAGTGTTGTCAGCGTACTACAGAGAGTGGAATAACATGAGCGAAGAGAGTATCAAGAGGCAGAGAGTTTCGAACATTAGAAGCTGAAATTGAAAAGAGCGTCTACCTAATGAAGTAACATTGGGCTCAGTAAGTACTTGGATGGGATATTTGCAATGCTGAGTGCTAACAGCATTGACAAAATGTTTTGAACGTTTGAAGGTTATTCCTAGATCTGCGCTTGCTACAATTCCTTTGTCAAAAAGTAGCGATCACTAATAATCAAAGAAAGTATGGAGGAAATACCGAAAATTAAAACAAAAAACAACAGCGTATGGAAACTATGTAAACACTTGCGTCACACCATGTGTGTAACAAAGAGGACAGGTTAGTTAAGGATCATGACGGTCCTGTGGATTGCTTTCGGTCAATGTTTACACTAAGGTTCTATTTTTGGACGGGTTTCTAGATTTTGGAATTTGCATCGTATTTGACCATGCTCACTGGTTTGGATTTGTCTCAATTGCGTTAGATGTTGTAATAGACGATAGTAGCACTTTAAATGTCGTTATGTTCTTTTAGACATATTTGAAACAAATTAGTTATTATAGAAATGCTAATGAGCAGAATTATTCTGGGTTAATTGGTAATACCATACTACAAAAGAGACAATTATGCGCTTCAATTCGTATCTTTTGCGGTGTGCAGTTGCTCTCTGCATTATCCATAATTGACTATTAAGTTGACATCCAGTTCCGTAAATTGGAAATATTAAACTGACGTGGAATTAGTTCTGCCTAGGCCTACTCGTTCTTCATTCAACTTTTTAAAATAAATTAAATGCCGATTCCATGGACACAAGTATATAGCTAGTATAGCTAATGTTAACGTCAGTTTCCTCACTCAAAAGCGTTGTCAGTGACGGGAAAGCCCAGGATTTGAGCCCCGCACATACTGATCCGTGGTCGAATATCTTACCAACATCGCCACTGGCTCCAGCCAAATACCAAATTGTATGCAATAGAAATGAGCTACTTCGTGTGTGGCACTTGTTCAATCACACGACAATCTTGTCACTGATGTTCGGAAGCTCTTTATTAGCTTAACTTTCTGATAACAAAGTTTAGGTTAGTCATCAGTTGTAGCTATAATTAATTGGATAAAGTATATTTAGACCTACGTGTGTATATATACATGAAGGCCCTATAATCTTTCTCTCTAGTTGGCAGGTTCAGGGTGCATATTCTCACTCATAGTCTGTTTTCACCCTCCATAACGAGGACTCCATCGATCAACAAGTTAATTCCATCACAAAATTACTTTGCCTTATCCACAGGTTATGTACATGCAATATGCTTTCCTATATCTTTAGAACAATGTGACATTGTGGCTAGTTTCCCATTTGCCTTCTGATGTGGTTTCCCTTTGCCTTCTTAAGTTTTTCTTAATCGCCTGTATATGACACCTGCAACTAACGCTTGGTCTATTTTTAAGAGGCCCGGACACAACACGTGAAATAGATTTATTATATGCTATGTAACATGTAATATAACACGTTCACATTCATACTCATATTGAAACACTCTTCTCAGCAGTAGGACTTTATGATTATGAATTATACTTCAGACGGTTCTTGATTTGGCTGCCATCAAAAGCGCTGTCCCTCTCAACCCCATGATGTTATCCATCCATCCCAGTAAGAGTCTTCCTCTGCTTCTGTTCATAATGTTCTCTGCATTTCCATTGTTTTTCTTTCTTCTTTTCTTTCAGTTCTTGTCAATATCCTGACTTCCTGATAAAATAGATCTGACCTCCCTCTTCTATCATATTCTACTAAATCTTCACATTTTTTACTCAACCAATGATCTTTTGCTTTATCTGTAATTCTTCTAAGCTCATTGCTTAATCTTCTATATTCCCATAACCCATGCCTCGTGTCACTACTTTTCCAGTTCCTTCTTTTATTTGTTTTGTTTAGCATCTGATTAAGATTTAAACGATGAATTCAATCTAACTAATTCCCTATCCGCCATTTCTAAAAATTGAATGGAACTATCTTGACTGAGAAAGCCTATATGATTCTATGACAGTGTTAACAAGTCCCACTGAGCACAAGTAACAGTGTTAACAAGACCCACTGAGCATACGTGACAGTGTTAACACCACTGAGCGCACGTGACAGCATTAACAAGACCCACTGAACACAAATAACAGTATTAACAAGTCCCACTGAACACAAGCAACAGTGTTAACAAGACCCACTGAGCACACGCAACAGTTTTAACAAGTCCCAGTGATCACAAGTAACAGTATTAACAAGACCACTGAGCACAAGTGAGAGTGTTAACAAGACCACTGAGCACAAGTGAGAGTGTTAACAAGACCACTGAGCACACGTGACAGCGTTAACAAGACCCACTGAGCACACGTGACAGTGTTAACAAGTCTCACTGAACACACGTGACAGTGTTAACAAGACCACTGAGCACACGTGACAGTGTTAACAAGACCACTGAGCACAAGTGAAAAGAACTCTCCTGAAGCTAAATTGTGTTTTGTTTAATATCATTCCACGTAATAAGTTGATTGTATCTCACCTATAGTCCAACATTCACACTCATAAGTTGCTATCGGTTTTCACTTATCGTAATATTTTACTTAGACTAAACTATATTTGTATCTATACTGCATACATGTATATATAAGCAAAATAAACAAGTATTTTAGAGATGCACTTAATCAGTTAATTGCTAATGCTCTGCTGGCAACATTTTGGTCATCTTAAGATGTTTTAAGATAACGTTGCAATTTTTGCAAAAATGTTTCAATATTCTACGGATTTAAACATATTTTCTACTCTCATAAAGAGCGCAATTGAACCAAACTAGCGCTGTTTACTGTAAGTATGCACGACACTTGCTGATCTCACAACAGGATCTGCACAATTTCTAACTGTATATCCGTTAGTGCGAGTTCAAATCCTATGTTCATCAGTCACTGGTGGTCTTTTCGGGATGCAAAATTGGCCTTAAAAACTAGTTTTAATTTTACACATCTATGAACTATATTCGTGAAAATTTATTTCTTGGATTGTCTAGATGGGTTGTAAAAAAGAATGTTTTAGATTTTTTACAGAATTATTGTAAATTCATAACACGCTGTTTCTCTTTTCATTATGATGCTCTGCGCAAGTTTGGATTAACGTTTGGGGACCAATCAGCCAAAAATGACACTGCTTCGTGCAGTGTCGAGATACCAGAATAACTTGTCTCAGTCTTATACATAGAAGAAGTAAGAGCAATAATGAGAATATATAATAGCAATGATAAACAGTACCTATGATAGAACCTTCAGAAATCCTACTTAGATTTGAAACTGTAACCTCCTGCAGAAAAACAACAATGATTATACAGTACAGATGATAAACAAGACTTATGATAAATATCACTGATATAAACAAAACTGATGATAAACTGCACCGATGATAAACAACACTTCTGATAAACGGCACTCATGTAAACAATACTTAGGATATATAACACTGATGATAAACAGTACTGATGATAAACAATAACGATGATAAACAGTACTGATCAAAATAGCATTGAAGATAAACAGTACCGATGATAAATAGCCAATATGATAACAGCACTTATGATAAACAGCACTTATGATAAACAACAGTTATAATAAACAACACTGATGGTAAACAGTACCGATGATAAACAGCACTTATGATAAACAGCAGTTTTGATAAACAGCACTGATGGTAAACAGCACTGATGATAAACAGCACTGATAATAAACTGCACTGATGATAAACAGCACTGATGATAAACTGCACTGATTAAGGCACTTAAACGGCTTTGAATTAGTGGTCAGCTAGATGTGATGCTCTACTCTGCCTGACAAAACTTACGTTTTGTTAGAATTTGGATTTAATAAAAAAAATTAATGCCATTTTTACTTCTGTGTCAGGTCCATTTTGAAATACACCAGAAATTCACTGCACGTGTCGCAAGAGGCGATTAAGCAATAACCTCTAGGCATGACTATGTAAACCACCTCAGAAGTTATAATTTCATTATTTAAAGGCTTCACTAATAACGTTTGGCAGGGGAATGGCCTTCGTGGTGAAATCACCATCTTGATGAATGAGGTCTCTAAAAGTGAAAGAAAGCAGACAGTGCGTACTGAGTAGAAACATGTGTCATGGACCAGGCAACCTATCACTTGACAGAAGACTAGAGCTAAAGAGTGAGATATTACTTTCAAGACTTACTGTTAAATTATTATTTTAGTATTTACTATTTCGCCCGTTAGTTGGATTACAGTAGTTTGTTCATAATGTTTGTTCGATTTTAATTAAATTAACTTAGATATCTTATCCGCTTTCTCGCTTTTCTAGAGTTCTTTCTTCTAGATCTCTCTCTCTCTCTCTCTCTCTCTCTCTCTCTCTCTCTCTCTCTATATATATATATATATATATATATATATATATATATATATATATATATATCTCGCTTACTCTCAATCTTTCTAACTGGAGTGAGAAAACAATTTTTTAGCAATTTTACACTAAAATAAGTAGATTATAAAGCACAAATAAATAGTAAACTATTAGATTTGTGTTTCTTAAAACAGAAAGGAAGCAGCACTATAGACCTTCTCTCTATCCAATCGTAAAAGAAACTTATATAATGACGAAATTAAAATTTCTAACTAACGTTATAACTGAAAAATCTTCGCTTTGGATAACTATTGCACATATAAAAGGAAAATTTTGTGACTAGTAAAATTATTACTATTTACGCTCAATTCTGTCAGAATACTCTTCAAAAGTTAATCAAATTCAAAAGTTAAGTTCAACGTAAGTTATTTCCAGTCTTGAAAACAGAGTCAGCCACTGGGCACTAGCTTTGAATCCTGCATCTACTGATCCACAGCCCGACACGCTACTAATTAAGACACTGACTAAATCCACTTATACTAGACGAGAATCCATAGTATACTAGTACATTATGAAGTATCTATGACATGAAGCAGCAATATAATATGCCTACATATATTGCATGATTAGCAATAGGTAATTAAATTATTAAATGAAAGCCTTGTAGCACTAGATGAGAATCAAGGTTATATTGTTGCAGATGACTTACCTTTAAACAAGTAGCAGCAGTCTAACACGTCTGCATTCATAAAATACTTAAAAGCTGGTAAAGCTAAGGTTAATGTCAGTTTCCTCACTCGCGAGCCCAGGATTATTACTTCATACATAATGCAAAATCAGCAATTTCAATTTCCGTAGTAATGAAATAAAAAAAACCTAAACAGCTCCAATATCAAATTCACCATTCCAGGTGTATACCACTATATTAGAATCATAGATATTTAAGCGACTCAAACATTACCCTCAACAATCATTAACATAAGAAATTACTAATAATTTACAGTATTTATTATTACTTTCATTTTCGACAAAAACATCGATAATAATCGAAATAGTACCACCCGTAGCAAAAAGGAGAAACTATGCATAGAATTATTATGTCAAACAATTTTCACCAGTATTACGTATTTCATAACCTATACCGCTCATTGACAAATCCAGACAATAACCAAATAGTGACTCCAAAATAATGGCTCGGCTACCACAAAAAGCAACACACGTATTGGAATAGTAATCAGATTTGCTTGGTTCCAAGGAAAAATGGTATTGTATCGTTACCATTGAATTGATAGAATATTCTTTCATTTTCAATGTTTCATTTTCATGTTTCAGAATATTCTTTCATTTTCATTTTGAATTATAAGAGTATTATTTGAAAGAATTATAATAATTTGGTTAGCCGCAAAATCTTGCAGATTTTCAGCCAAGAACTATTTACGGCGAACTCGGCTAAACATAAAAATTCTTGGCGGATAGTCGGCTAACAGAAACTTTCGGCTAATTCGGCTAGCCGGCGGCGGCTGGGGGTCTACGTGGCTCTTGTAAGCATTACAGAGTTTTCTTTTTCTAGACATATTTTAGAAACACAAACTTTCAGAAATCCAACTTAGACTTGAAACTGTAAAAACAAATACTGCATTCAAATCAACTATGATTAATAATATAATAGACCCGAATATAAAAGTCACGTAATAATAATAAGAATTTAGAGTTGGACTACCGCAGACTTGCAGTAAATTAGTACGTGTCAAATAGACAAATAGGATCAACTCTCATCTTTTATGATTAACAACAAAGCATCTGCCTGAGAGTATTAGCTTTAAACAGACTCGGGTGGGCATTGAACCGGCAATAGACCGTTTTTGAAGCGAATGACGTTCTTGATAAGACGCCATATAGAGACCGAGGTATTTGAACTTATACACAAGTCGAGCATCTCGAGTTTAAGATGTTTCATTTTAAGACGATGTAGAGGAATCAACTTAGAGGTTATTCTACTCGAATCTCATAATCCAGGAGAATTTGAGTGCACTATGTCGCATCAGACATTCAGATAAAAGAAGAGTTGGGAATAATAATCCAGAGCAACTGGTCATAATGCCCAATGATGTACTGCATGTATGTCCAGTCGTTATCAGGTGTTTACCATATAGACAGAGTGAGTATGCATGTAAACTGGAGTCCTCAATATCTCACCCTATCTCTGTCTCTCTGTTTCTGTCTCTTCTTATATCTCTCTTTCTCTCTCACTCTCACTCTAACTCTCCTCTCTCTCTCTGTCATACACACTTGCTCTCGATTCTCTCTATGTTTCAAGTCTAAATATTACATAATATTGCTTTTTAGGATTAGCTGACAAACCTTTACCATTTGCTCTACTGATATAAGAAAATGGTTACACATGTTATTTGGAAGTATAAATAAATATTCTAAAACAATTAGATTATTGTCCACTACGATAATGCGAAATAAACCACTTTATTGAATGTAATTTTATTGTGTTGAACAGATTTGTATTTGTTTTTCTAAATGTGCAAGATTTCTGAGCTGTGTCAGATATCATTGAACTAAACGAATTAACTATCTTAAGTACTCTCATTACTTTACAAGTTATATCCCGACATCAGCTAAACTGGGATTCAAGGGAAGAAAATGAAGATGATTGCATTACTAGTCAAATTTATACTTTAATATTGTGTTCTCTGTCAGAAAACAAGTCAACGATCGTCGGAACGTTTGCACAAGGACAAGTATACTGGGATTCACTAATGTTTTTATACAATTCCGATTTATTACAATCGTGAAACTTGAAAGAGTAAATGTATCTTCAGCGCGATTTTGATTGTCTTACATGCCATTATTGTGGTGTTGCTTGGTACTTAGACGTGCTGTCTCAGTGGCTTACTACGCACTCAAACAGCGTCAACGTAGCTAGGAAGATAAGATGTAATAAGAATTCGTAAGAATTAATAGAAAATAAATTCAAATTCAGAGTGCCAGAGCGCAAGTATTATGGGAAAAATATTGAGTTTTTCTAACGATTGGCTAGAATTAGTTATATCAGAAGTGAATATGTAAAGTCCACAACTTACAACTACAGGTGAAACGTTGAAAGTCTGTTATTTGAGAAATCACTTAGTTTAAATCACAGTCATCTCTGTCACATAGTTTGACATTTTCTTAGATTTTACTTGTAATAGTCGCCTTCTAAGAATACTTAAAGTACCCTTAGTTTGAAATCACGACTTTAGCGAATCAATTGTGAAACCTCATATTAGACTATTTTCACTCAAACTTTTTATTTGTTTCCATGTAATAAACAACAAACACAGCATACTTAATTAGAAATTTAACAAATAATCAGGAAGAGGGTTAACACAAAAGAGCCTTGCGGCAAAGAGGATAAGAGAATTAATTGCCAATTAAATGACGAGTGCCTTAAAGCATAGACTCTCCAGTCGCTGATGTGCCTACAGATAGGTAAACCGACTTTAAAAGGGTATTAAATTATATCTGTTTATTTGAAGATACTTGATGGTTGATTTTGATATCTAGAGCAATATTCAACATTAAACGTATGTGGTAAGTTGCTTGAAGCCGCGTAAAAAGCTTAAAGGTACATTGTGAACTTAAGAGAAAATGACTATCAGAGTCTCTAGCGTCTTCTTCATTTAGTTTTCTGTATTGAAAACCTTTGCTTTGAACATTTATAGGAGATTTATCTCGTCCACAATACGTGGCACGAATCAGACATTTAGTCGAAACTGAAATTACAAACTAGTTTCTAACTATCGCTGTTGTTTTGCTAAATGCAGCAGCTCTCTCCAGGCACTTATTGGACTAGACGCGCGAATAGACAGGAGTACAGAAGTAAAGGATGCAGACAGTATCGATTTCCTCTACGAAAACATTCTCCAAGTGTAATTTGATGAAAGCAACGTCGTGCAAAATTTGAGTCCAAACACTGGCTGGTAGTTTTAACAAACTTTTCTAAACGATAAGTAGTCTTCAGTCGCCTTTATCTCAATATTATGCTAAACAAAAGGCATGGATCATATTAATACAAAATTCCTTTAGTTTGAAGAAAATATTCGTTCTGGCTCTCTTCTCTCTCTGTCTCTCTCTCTCTCTCTCTTTGTATATATATACCTATAATTGTGCCATATATATATATATATATATATATATATATATATATATATATATACATACATATATATATATGTATATATATTATATATATATAATATATATATATATATATATATATATATATATATGACACCATTATAGGTATATATAGAATACAGAGAGAGAGAGAGAGAGAATTTAAATAAATCTCTCTATCCGTCCGCGTATATTGCAATAGAATTGTTCCAAGCCTGCAATAACATTTCATTTTTAGCAAGCGTTCTATTAAAATTAGAGATGGGAATCGAACCGAACCCGAACCTAACCGAACCCTAAAATCTGGAATTTTGACTGAACCGAACCGAACCCGAACCCAGACTCTGGCCGAACCCGAACCGAACCCGAACCCAGACTCTGGCCGAACCCGAACCGAACCCGAACTCTGGCTTTGTCCAAACCGAACCGAGCCGATCTCTTGAAGTTCCTTTCTCCTTCGCCAGCTTCAGGAGAAAAGAACACTTTTCTGTTCAGAAATTTTTCAAAGACTTCATTAAGATATTATTAGGATATTAAGATATTATTATTAAAAACTTCATTAAGTGGAGAATGGTTGACATTATATAAAACAATAAGAATAATACACATATATATTAGTTTTTGTAATTAGATGTCTTACAGTATCTAACAGCATATATCAGGTATGGCTGGTTCCGACACAAATTTTAATATTAATAACAGCTTGCGATACAAAGGAATGGTAGCGTTACAATGGCATGGTATTATAGAGGGAAGCGAGACTGGTCAAGGGAAGATAATGGATAGTCTGAATGATACGGTGTTGAAATATGGAATTAAGATTAACATTAAAGAGACAAAAGTGATGAGATTTAGGTCGTACTATAACAGATGATGGGAAATGTGAGACTGAACTATATAGTAGGATTGCACAAGCAAAAGAAGTCTTCGATAATAGGAAAGAACTTTTAACAAAAAGCCTAAAGAAAGAAACTAAGATAAAGATAGCGAAAACCTTGGTATGGACCACGCTATTATATGGATGTGAAACATGGACATCAAGGAATGAAAATATCAGGAAACTACAGGCATTGGAAATGTGGATATGGAAAAGAATGGAAAGGATTAGCTGGACTCAAATAAACTATTAATTTCAAATTTGAAGCCCTAAGGTAAATTATGAAATTTACTACTGGTTCAGCTGATAGTAAACGGTATATATTGTGATCATTTTCTGTGGAAGTACGCGTGCTTACCAAATGCTCCTTATTTGACATTGTTATGTTTATAAATTACACTTTGTCTCTGAAATATTGAATCACATTTTAGCCAAGACATTGCCACTTAATTATAAACATTTTTAATATATAGGCCTAGTGACAAAATTTATTTTTAAATTGATGAAGAATTCTATTTGATGGTTATAATCAAGGAGAATTTTTCAGATACAGTAATAAAGCTAAATATCTATTTTATGAACATTTGCTGCTCAACTTACAATATTTTAAGAAATTTTGAAACGTACAGGAATAAATACCACTTCTCTCCTATTTTCATTGTCATATTTTTACTCAGGTGAAAAATGTGGCTGTTATTATGAATTCATGTGTTTTTAAGCACATTTACCATAAACCATTTTAAACATGTTTATCATAACCATGATTATTATAAGTAATGTTAAATAATTGCAACATTATCCAAACCAAACCATTTCGAACTCGAATCGAACTCTTGTGAGGTGGAAAGCAAGCCGAACCCGAACCGAACCCGAACCCTTGTTCTAACCGAACCAGAACCGAACCGAACCGAACTTTCATTTCCAACAAACCAAACCGAACCGAACTCTCAAATTTTCAACTGCTAACAGAACCCGAACCGAACTTTCATTTTCAACGAACCGAACCGAACTTTGGAAATTCATAAAATTCCCATCTCTAATTAAAATGTTATCAGTGGTCATTCGAATGTAAATCGGCCATATACTGAACTTCATGTTCAGAATGAAGTTATTTTCATTGGTTTTAGACTACACAGAGATTGCATTCCACGCCTCGATGTTTAGCCTAGTGTGTTCTACATCTATACAGTGCGAACGTTTAACTATAAATAAAAATATTTTTGTTTGATCTAAGAGTGAATTAATGATCTAATGATAACAAAATATATACATGTATAGATAGACGTACATAGCTCAAGCATTGCTCTTTTAACAATGTGTTATATACTATAAAAGTATACTGATGACTGAAACAGAGTTCTATGAAGCGTTTGTAACATCGTTACAGATAAAGCGTCTACATTTATGTGTCGTATTTGTGTTATTTAACGCTAGTTCAAATTTAGCATGATGTGCACTTCAAAATGTCATTTAGCTTTTTGAATGCCCTGTCGCAATATAATTTTCGCAATTTACTTTGATCTCATAAAATTAGGTCAATTCCTTAAACAACAACTTAGGTCTCATGAAATTGATGCCGAATTCCTGAACTTGTAGTAAGTTATCCTGCTTACCCAAGTGAACTATCCTCTTTGGGTAGGCAGGATAGTTTACTCAGGGATTGACGCCCCTGGCCAGTAAATGTTAATCGAAGCTGAGGTAGGCATAGGCAGCCCACCTCCGTCCTAAGCAGAATCCCTCAAGAAAATGGTGTATAAGAATAAGAATGAGTATTGCTAGATGATTTAAAGTTCCACTAATACATACACTGTAGACATGTGGATGAAAACTGGAGACAGAGTATAGTGGAGGCGTTATAGTCCATGGACATGCCAGTAGGTAGTGCACTGAGAGCTAGAGAGATGATAAAGTTCAGGATGTTACTGTCACAATCAGGGAATGGAGAGTCGAAGTTAAATTTGATTCGTATGTCTTACCCGACCCTAAACCTCGCTAGCAAGAAAAGTAACAGTCAACAAGTGCGTTTCAAAAGTGCGGTTCGTCTCTAAAGAAGTTCGCGAAAAATGTTGTCATCGATCCACTAAGATTCTCTTTTCAGTGCACTGCTAAGTGACAGGTTCAAGGTACATATTCATACTCAAACTATTCATACTTTCTCATTCCTTAGATCAACAGGTTAATCCCTTCACAAAGGCTATGCCTTATCCATACTCTAGCCTGCAGCCTATAGTTTGGAAAAAGTATGGCTTCTGAGGTGGTTTCCGTTGCCTTCCTCAGTTAGATGGATTAATTACCACTAAGATTAAGTCGTTAATCCAGTCTGCAAGACGGTATCACTCTCGATTTGAATCGACCGGGTCTACGAAATGAAAACTGGTCATCCAAGTCAGAAAGAGAGAGCAACTTTCTATCGATCAAGTATGGAAAATTTAGAACATTCATTCGGATGCACTCTCTGCAACATGTCACACGCTTACTAACAGAAAGAGTTGTTTAGAGTTTTCTTTAGATTGCTGCAGAGCTTTTAAAGTTTTCTTCAGTGTGCTCGGGGTTTTCAGAGTAAAGCTTAAAACGTAATCTACACTTAGAGTGGCATCCTTTTATATTAAATGGAATTTCATATATAAGGATGTTATCCAGTAGACATATTCGGCGATAATAATGGTTTCCAATGGCGTTAGACGGTAAGCATCTAATCAATATTCAGTGCTTTAACATGGAAATCATCAAGCAATTAAATTGTTTTTACAGTTATTAGTAAAGCTGGTAAACTTAAGGTTAACGTCAGTTTCCTCACTCGAAAGCGATGTCAGTGACGGGCGAGCCCAGGATTTAAACTTCGCACATACTGATCCGCGGTTGCATATCTAACCGACTTTGTAAAGATGAGAACTTTCAAAAAAGACATATCATGCTCTGGATAAAGATGAATCAGTGCACATATTGTCGTCAGAATATGTCCTCCTTGCAATAAAGATATCATTTTAATTAATAATTTTTTATTTCCAACTGCAAAAGAAACCTTTCAATATTAAAAGCACGAATTTACTTTTTATCCATCTTTATTATTTAAAACATATGCTCACGTATGGTCAGTATTTCTATTCAAATATACGAGTAAATATACTATTTAATGGGCCTGCATTAAATGCCAGGCCCATTAAATAAGTTTTGTGCTAATCGTAGGCGAAAGTTTTGCCATTTGAATTCCCTATTAAGCGTCCTTTTCTTTCGCAACGACTTAGCGTGAAATGTCTCAAGCTACGGAAATGTTAAAATTGCTTTGATATTAAAATTCGTAGTTCAACTAAAGCGTAGGTTTTTCGTGAATATGTAAAATATCGAAACGCGTAATTATGCTCTCGCTGAAGATATCACCGATCTTTATGTTTTAGGAAATACCTTCGAATAAGTCTATGTTTATAGTCGCCGTAACAAGTAATTGCCTTCTGCCAGACTTTATCACTACTAGTATAAGAACTTCTTTGCAACAGAATTTAAAATTTGCCGATGTCGTTTAATATATAATTATCCACCTTTTCCATTAAGAGTCTTCTGGCAATGGAAAACTAATGGATAACTTTTATACTGCCGCGTTCGTATCGAAAATAATTTCAAGCCTCTGCCTTCACAATCCTGACTCACTTAATGCATATAAGAAGGAATCATTCGTGATGGACATTTAATTCACAAAAACTAGACAAAGAGTTTTGAAGGTAAAAGTAATTATAAATGAACTAGGAAAAACAATTTATAGATGGCTAACTGGCCTACATCCAAGCATTGTACACAAGGTGCAACTTAACTCCTCAGAAATGTTTTACTTCACAAACATGAATATTTCGGCAGAATATAACCTACCAGTCGGCCGAATTCCATTATAAAAAGAATCCGGCTACACTCGTTTCAACATCAATTATAATATGGTTTTTGAACACATGCGATATACGCAAAGGATCTCTTCAGCATTTTCTTCAACTTCTCTAGACACTTGTGTCGTTGATCACAGCATTCTGTAATTTCTGTTAACGTGCAAGTAGATGGAATGATAAAGGCTTTCGAGCTGGCAGCATGTCGATGAATAGTCCAGCTGCAGATCTGTACGGCTAAAGTTCAAAAGCAGTACTTTTCTTGACACTGACGTGTCATCTGGAAAAGATACACAACAGGCATTTTTAAAAACTCTGAAAGATGAGTTTCTATCAATTTGCACCCGATATTTATAATTATGGTACCTTCGTCCACATAAAACATTTGTCCCTAGGAAACATAATGAATAATGTCAGGGAAGGGTTCTAAAGGCGAACCCTAGCCTGGACTAGGTTCATTAATTCTAATACGCTAAACTTAAAAATATTGATCTATAATAATAGATGACTACTCCTCGTTTACAATTTCTAATTGCAGTTTTAATTATAACTGACACATTGATAATGTATTATAAATGAAGTCTATTTAGTTCACTTCAATTATATTTTATTTAACTCAAACACAATACAAGAAAATAATATATTACAAGAAACTAAAATGTCCTCATATGACAAATAACTGACATAAATAAAGATGACTAATAGTCGAATATAAATAATATAAGTTGAAAATAATGAATAATATACAAAATAAAATGAAAGAACTGTCACTACTATTAATTAAATATCAAACTACAAAAAGGTTGAGAAGTACTTAGTTATGGAGAAATCGCAACACTCGTCACCAAATACTATCTCACAAGAACATAAAGGCAGACTAGTTCCTATTCAACGTCCTCATTTCTTCCATCACAAAATACATTAATAAGAATCCGTTATCAAATCAAATGACAAAATGAATTAAATATGCATAGATATTAGTATGTCACACATCAACTCGCTTTATCAATGACAATACCTATTATGATACAATAGGCCTATAGCTAATGATTATGACATCAAACCCTAGAATCCTCACTTAATTAAATGGCTCAAGTCTATCACAACTTCCTTGAGTTTAAAATACCCAACTCAACTTCCGGCCTTCTCGAAGTATCTATCAGCAACGTACGACCCTAGAACACACAGTTCCCTATGACCGTCTGACGTCCTGTTATCTCCACTGGCAGTTTCTAATAAACCACAATAAACACAACTCAGGGGTTACCTATCCATAGGACTTTCCCCTCTAAATGAGTCTAACACTACCTAAGCCTTTTTTAACTTACAACCTGTGAAACTTTAATCCATACAGTCAGATATAATCTTGTTATCTCATGTGATCGATACCGAGTCAAAACAAATGTATATTGTAACAAAATAGTCACTAGCGATAAATATAAAGTTTAATAAGATTTATCTTAAATCTTAAACTAAAGTTTATCAACAATCAACTAAAAGCCCCTCGCTTGCGGCCAATTGTCGAAGTCCAATCACTTGTGTTAACTCCAGCCACAGACCTAGGCACGGAACAATAGGCGTACAGGGTAAGAAACTTGCCCTGTGCTAGTGGAAGTACAAAGGTCATTGTGGAATATATTAGAATAATTAATATTATCTCTACTCCTACATTGACATATAACTATTGCTACATACATGTATAGCTGGTACTTTGACATAATCATATATTTGAGATTTTTCATAACAAATCTGGAACTATATGTAATTCTCCATCAGAGCTCTGTGAAAAGTTAAAAGTTATGTTCATTTTTCTAAATGTTAAGTTTCAATTTTGGTAGTGATGTCGTAGTGTAATTGTCATGCTGTAGTGTTGTCATGGTATCATTGTCAAGTGGTAGTCATTTTGTCATCTAGCACCATGACAGTGATGTCATTATCATGCCATAGTGATGTCATAGGTAGTGGCGTCAGGGTAGTGCTGTCGTAGGTAGTGTTGTCATAGGTAGTGATGTCATAGGTAGTGATGTCATAGGTAGTGATGTCATAGGTAGTGATGTCATAGGCAGTGATGTCATAGGTAGTGATGTCATAGGTAGTGATGTCATTGGTAGTAATGCCATAGGTAGTGATGTCATAGGTAGTGATGTCATAGGCAGTGATGCCATAGGTAGTGATGTCACAGGCCGTAATGTCATATGTAGTGATGCCGAGGTGGCTTGTTCGTAACGATTAGAGTTTTCGCCTCGGATGATGCAAGTAACCTGGGTTCAAAGCCCAGGTCAGTCAAAGTGCATCCCACTCCACGTGTGCATATGTTCAACGTACATAACTCAGGACGTGTTCAGCTGAAATATTTCACTTCGCAAACACGAATGTTGTCGGCAGAAAAGAATATACCATTTGGCGGAATTTCATAGGTAATTTAAATAGATTTCGGCTGTACTTTTATAGTATACCATAACAGAACTTCGTCTATTTAAACAGCCACTCATAAGACAGTCCACAGTCAAATGCTGTCTAAACAATGATTGAATGATCGACATAGGCCAAGAAGAAGTGATATCATGGTGCCATTATTACGCCATTGCTGGCTACTTGATTGAGTGCGTAGTGACAGTAAGTAGTGATGTCGTCACTCTTTCAAAAGAGATGAACCGGAATGCAAATTTCTCCTCAGATCTGGTTTCTACATTCATTGAAGACTGTTAGCGACTGATGTCAAGCAATTTCATACACTTGCAAAATGCCGCACGGCATAGCCCATTCATTTACCTCACTTGAGAATAAATCAATCAAGATCCTGAGTTCGTACAGATAGAAGAATCAAACTCACCTTAATCTGTGCCGCTTTGTTTAAACAATCTAAACTGTTCACTCCAAAGAGTGCCAATAAGGCTGAGCCCAAGGCTGTGTAGAAGATTCTATGAGAAAGCTTGCCAAGGAGGCCAGCTATCGATCTAGCTTTGCTATAAGTTGACAAAAGCGTGCATTAGAGTAGATGATGGCCACATTAAACATCTAGGTAAATGGAATCGTTTCTAGTAGCTAACGACCAAGCTCAGAGCCAATCAGTAATAATTTTGTAGGAATTTAAAGTCTCTGATCAATTTTTTAAAATACTTTTCTTTTAAACTTATTATAGCTCGTAGTAATATTTTCAATTAAATTTGGATGATCATTCAAATTTCGTAACATATTTTGATTTTTAGAGAAACTTTAGAGATTTTTCGCTGTTATATCCTTTTGCTCAGTTTGTTTATAATACACAAAATTTCAAAAAGGCCTAATGAATACGTTACATATATGCATTACGTCAAGTTATTTCCTTTACTGAATATCTGTGGTCTCCATTACATACATACTTTGTTTTGTGAAAAAAGACCACCTAACTAATTAATTTGTCATAATTAATGAATATTACGGTCTAATCAAGTTATTAAAGGATTAAAACTTATTAGTTCGGCGATTTTCTGAGAGAGATTGAATTCAACCTTATTAAACAAAGTGATTCTGTAATTGACAACAGAAGTCGATTTAACGCTAAGAATAAACTCGGTCTATAAATACAACAGTCACAAACATTCTCCCGACGTCCAGACCATATGGACCTACATGTTCTCCATGTTCTCGTAGTCCTTCAATTCCCACACCGCGAATAAAACAACAGCAGCGTACAGATCGCTATCGAACTGCAAACCTCTCAAGAGAAGGGTCATTAGTCTAGGAGCGGTATCTTACTATTATATGGCTTAGTTCTCAAATTATTCAATCGTCTTCCCTCACAATCTTAATATTATCTTAATCTTAGTTCTAAGTTGTGATATTGTAACCGTATGTCACGGTGAGAGCTTAAGTAGCTCATCTAATCCTGCAACTTGATGGCTTACGTGATGTAGCATTAGATAGGCCCTATATAAAAGTCTTGTTTTACACTTCAAACGTTTACCGTCAAATTTTCATTTGCGAAAATGCAATTGGCATGCAGGCCTATCGTATATTCAAATGTATTACTAAGTTGTAAATCGGATATATGCCCCATTAGTATGAAGAGTTAAAATCCGAACTCATTCATCACGATCACCTTCTAGAGGTGAAACCGACGGTAATACGGTCTTCATAATTTCAGTCTTTACGAACATGTACATTTAAATGAATATAATAACAACTACTTTATAAAAATGCTGTATAAAGAAAATATTATATATATATATACATGTATATAAATATATGTGTATATATATAAACTTATAGCCTAGGCCTATATAAACGAGCCCAGGATTTGAACCCCGCACATACTGATCCCCGGTCGAGTACCTGTCCGACATTGCCACTGGCTCCAGCTAGTGGAATATATATATATATATATATATATATATATATATATATATCGACCTATTAAGTGCATACGAATTAATAATTAAGTTTTCGTCTATACCTTCAAAATATTTACTTTACGGCGAATTACAAATAAAATTTAGTCTCACTAAAAACTAAGTCAATAAATTTAAGTAAACTGAAAACTTAAGTGCTGATATCGCTTTCGAGAGATGAAACGAATGTTAACATCGGCTCTACAGTTTTAAGATCACCTCTGTAATAAATGCCGTATCCTTTAAGTATTTTCACCTACATTAAGATGAATGATTAACACGGCAGTGGATAATCCTCAAAGTAACGGAGATTGCATATCAAATATTGCAAATATACCTAATTGAATTGTAAACAAAGGATTAAAGATTGATAAATTCAACAGGGTATTAAAGGAAGATTTTTAACTGCGGATTTAATGCGGAATAATGTAATATATATTGGATGCTGATAGCTAAATGCTATAAATTTAAACTACAGAAGATTCGTCGAAGTTTTCCAGTTTATTGTTTTTAGTTGAAATTTAATCCTAGCTAATTTTAAAGTAAGCCTATCTTTCATTAACGTATTGCTAGAATTTCACTAAATGATACTAACTAAACAGTTAGCAGCTTACCTAAAAATTGCAACTTTTAAATTTGACTTAAATTGAAGACTTAAGCTACTTTCTAAGAAATTGATCGTAAGTAAATTACTTAGTATGATTTAATCTGCACACTCTGAAGCGAAACTGAAGCAATATAATTGGACTGAACTAATTTTCAGTTTAAAAGATCAGACACATTCTAATTTTATTTAAAGAATTCAAAATGTATTTAACTGCTTGTTGAACGTAAAGTTCGAAGACTAAGACAAAGCAACCCGGAGGGGTTTCACTGGAACAGTTAATTTCTTTATTCATATGTGAAGTTGGATAATCTTTGATAACACCGACAGATGGTATAAGTGCCAAAACTATTCACAATGAGACCATTATTTACGAAGTGTTAGCCACGTGTATGATTAAAAAGCTGGTTATCGTCAGTTTCCTCATTCGAAAGCGATGCTCCTGACGTGCGAGCCCAGGATTTGATAGAGTCGGTAGAGTACCTTACCGACTTCGCCACTGGCTCCAGCCATATTACAAGACATGGCCTTCCAAATTTAAAGGTTGTATATCTGTTGCCTTTGAGTATATCATCTACACGTATACTGTATGTCCAATAAATCAGTATTTTGAAGTAATTTAAAATTATATAAAATCTAGCGGAATTTTGAAGCCCCTGACTGCAGCAGTCGAATTAATTTTGAATATAAGTAAAATAAACTTCTGAAATCAGGTAATGAGAAATCCTTCAGACCGATGTTGCTCGAGACATTCAGGCATTTATTTATTCTCTTTTATCTGTTTAAACCTTGATAGCACTCCTGTCATCATATTTTTGAGATCTTGAATGTGAAGCAATGACTTTTGATAACAGAGAGATTAGTCATTAAAAGTCTACTTTTGAAATTTTAGTCTGAAATTTTCTAATGTTCAGCTGTGAATGACCTTGACGAATTACCGTAAACAAAATAAAGAAATATACCATTGACAGGCCACGCTACTGTAGTTTAGTATACCCGTTGTCGCTAATTGCACAGTACGCGCGTGTAAATTAACTCTAGTAAAAGAACCAGTTATCAAACTAAAGAAGAAAAGATAATATTAAGTCGCCAACAATTGCAAGGATTGATTTACATTGATGCTTTAGCTCAACCAAATATTCAGAGCTAAATTATAAAAATCAGAAAAGCCTATCTCTCTTTTATAAAATTAGATAAAGCTCTGATTATAACTTGCGCTAAACGTGAATAGTGTTAAAAACAAGCTGGATGTTGCAATCATGTATGATTGGGGATTGAAATAGGCCCTTGGATTCCTTCCCCTTGTTCCTGCTACCTAAGTTTGAAGAAAGAATGGAATAACGAAAGATGTTAGAAGTTCTGGTAAATTCTGGTAAATGTGACAAGCTTATAGTAAAGCTCTCATGCATTCTCCTCTCGTGGCACTGAGAAAAGTTTGATTAGAGCAAGGATCTAAAGAAGATACTGCCTGTCTGATGTCGGGACCTCCGGCTGCGGAATACTATCAACTGCTTCAACTGAGTTTTGTTTGATGTCCACTTGGGGTCCTTGTACTTATCATAAAACTTATAATGTGTGCTTTTACATTTCATCGTTCTAACACGGTAAATATTTCACCATTATCAGCGCTAAGAACTCTTTATGCGTCAGAGTCATAAAATTTTTATTGCTACATTGTAAGTAATGGAGTGCATTAATTTGAAACCAATTCGCTGCTAAATAGAGAGGAGCCGTCATATTAATTGTCTAATTGTCGTTAGTACATGTATTGCACTATTTCTGGCTCTTAACGACCTGTATAGTATAGAGATATATAAGATATACATAAGTTATATATATATATATATATATATATATATATATATATATATATATATAAGAGATTGAACAACTTATGCTTGTGTGTCACATTGTTCCCGATAATCTTGATTTAGCAGATGGCAGTTAACGTGTTTCCGATATGAAATCATTTCGAGAGGAAACTCTTTCTGAGATTAAACCGTTTTATCATTACCTCATGAATTATTCACTATGTGCTGTCAAGGCTATTAAGGCTAAGTAAAAATCCAGTAGGCCTACTAGCCATCCTTATATCATTTATATTTAAACTTCGTCTTCTCACTGACGAATAATATTATGCCAATGGCGTTTTCCGATATTAGAAATTAATTAAACTATTTCATACATTGATAGAATTTAGAGTATCATTGTGAGCTATTAAAATGTTTGATATCTCTTTGCCTATTTCTCGTAAGTTGCTACCACTGCAGTGCCCAAGCGTAATAGCATATATATATATATATATATATATATATATATATACATACATACATCTTTATTTCACCAAAAACTATGGTAGCATAACTGCAATAAGTACGCAATATAAAGTACACTATACAAAGTGACATCATGTTCAGCGAAATAGGGCAAAGAAATAAAGTGTTCGAAATGAAAAGAACATGAAACATCACACACATGTACTTCGAAAAGCGTGCAAGAAATAAATTAATAAATAAATTAGAGAAAATTATAATCTTTTACTTTTTCATTTATCGTGCATTAATTTTATGTTTTATTTAGTTTATTATTTTCAAAATACAGACGCAAAAAATACTTCCAGTTTACGTTTGATAGATCCGTAAACTTACATCCAATAAAGCAATTGTACTCAGATATTGGTTTGCATAATTCTTCATGTCTACATTTATAATCAATAATTTCACAGTAATGGTTACACTTTGAACTTACCTAGTATAGAAAGCTAAATTCGAAGCAAACCAAAGCGAACTTACGATTTGAGTAGTATAATAAGGCCGCTTTCAGGACGACTTTGAACTTTGGCCCTTAAATACATTAGTGCGTCACGCGGTGACCCAGTTAATCTGCCCACACATACATGCTTGCCCGTACTAATTAGCCCGAGCAATTAGTTGAGCGATTGACCTCGTTAAGTACGTCATATGACAACCAGATGTTACTAATTAGCCCGATGTGAGCACTTCGTGGATGTTACTAATTAGCCCGAATATCAGTAGAGTAATTGTAAGCAGGTCAAACTAATTTTTGACAAACTAAATGATTCATTGATATTAAGAGGAGCAGGGGGTTCTCACCAGATGGTTCACTCTAAATAATTAAACTATTTTCATTCTGTCTAATTAGGTCAAAGTTGCAGAAAAACTGAATAGAATGCAAGCTAACTTGCTTCAATCATTCATTCGCACAAAAGTTTTCAACTTTTTCCTCATGGTTGCTATTCAATTAAGTTATAACTTTTACCTTTACTGTATTATTGTATTGTAATTATTTTACGAGTTGTAGAACTTGTATAAATATCTTAGCTGTACTTAAGAGATTTTATCTCTGTAATAATATTTTTTATTTGTTTTAAACACACCCTAGTAATTTTAAACTTAATAGAAACACGCCCACATAATGTTGTACTAGATAAAAACATATCCTAAAAATTCTCTAGTTGATAAAACACACCCCCCTAATTTCTAATTTTTGAGCGATTGTCCTCACTTAAGTACATCATGTGAAAACCAGATGTTACTAATTAGCCCGATGTGAACACTTATGTGGGTATTACTAATTAGCTCGAATATCAGTAATTGTAAATAGGTCAAACCAATTTTTGACAAACTAAATGATTCGTTTTTATTAAGAGGAGCAGGGGGTTCTCACCAGATGATTCACTCTAAATATAATAAATAATTTATTTCATCCAGACTAATTATTAGAAAGTGGAGCATCTCGTTAATAACGTCATGTGAGTCATGACAACTATGGCGCCTCTTAAATTTAAAATTTTCTAATGTATTTGCTCCATCTTATATTTTCATCATTAAATGTAAAACAAGCTATGAAATTCGCAAAACAGCGTATCGCAAAGATGTCAATTTCGTCGATTGTAGGCTTCCTCATCGGCAGCGCGTCGTCGGCAACGTCGAGCGGCGGTTTCGGGCAGCTACGTCGGGGCAGCGAGGGAATTCGGAGGCGTTCGCATACGAGATAAAATAAAATTTTAATTACGCAAAGGATGAATTTAATTAATAGCACGGTCTACTTCATTTGCAAAGTAAATAACCGCTTGTGAAATACTCTTTTGACTTGTGAAATTTGCACACTCTGATACCTTATAGTTGTTTTAGAAGCTCATCTCTAACATACATGTACATGCAATCTTTTTATACAGAAAGTAAAATTTTGTAATACTAATCTGCGGCAGATTTATGCAGTTTTATCTCTTTAACATGGCAGCTTTATAACTGCTAAAATGTTGAATAATTAAAAAAAAACAGATATTAGTAATTGGCTCGAATAATAGTAGAGAAATTATCCTCACTATGTACGTCCTCAATTATACTTATATGATTAGAGTACTAACTAATGTAGGTTTAATGGGCTGTCAAGGTCGTGAACTACCAGCGGTAAGGTACATCATATAGCCTAATTGTTTCTAGGCGTGCTTTGTCGTCAATTTGTTCAAAGTACATCACGTGAATACTAAGGCCACACAAACAAGTTCTTGCAGCACTCTAGACACCATCTGCAGCTGATCGGCTCCTCGAAAATGATTCGAGGTGGTATCATAATTGTGGTGCTGTTGTGGTTCTTAATTCACACTCTCAAAGTGCTAGCAATTCCTTCTTTATCTTGTAACATCGCAAATCTGACGCGTAAAACATTCAAACAGCAATATGCGTATAACCATATAGCTTCAGCGAAAAATTAAAATTCTGTAACTTATTTGCAAAAATGTTTTTAAAGTATACAGTATGAGTTAACATTCCACAAAACATTCGCTCGTGCTAAAGTTTCTCAGAGTAAATTTGAGTTAACATTCCACAAAACATTCGTTCGTGCTAAAGTTTCTCAGAGTAAATTCTACATATATATTTTCAAGCACATTGACAAATTAAAGTTCTTATCATTAACTCTGTCTCCTATTGTACATCGTGAAATCTTAATTCTTAATTCATTGTTGTCATTATTTAATTGATCAGTTTTGATGATATAGATCTTAGCGTCTTTACAAAGTCATGATTTAAACAAATAAATTCTCTCGCAATATTCCACTTTAAGAATAAGCTCTAAGTAACAAATTGCAGTCTGTTTTCGCACTCTAGGAAACGGTAAAATAATTATAGCGTTCAGTACTTTAAATTAGTTTTTCCTCTCGTCATACATCTGATTTACTATTGTTATATTTTAGCTTTAGTTGTCTCACGTGCAGTTAACGACCGTGCTATTCTTCAGCTCTCATCGCAAAATATATACACACACACACACACACGCACACACACACACACACACACACACAGTAATTAATGATCAGTAGTCTCAATGTGTAATTTCTACGTTAAAAATTTAATCCTTAAAGATTAAATAAAAATAATGGCAGATTTATTCAGTGCTATCTCTTTAACACGACACCTTTATAACTGCTAAAAGTTTAATAATTTACAAGCATCTTCAAGAAGTTCTGTTAGCTATGTAATATGACGCAGGGCTGAGCCGACGTTCTGACAACTCGAATCCTTACAACAAGATGTCGCATCCAGACGCAATTATCGTAGCAGCACCCAGTAACTTTGACTAAGCTTTAATTTACTATTAAAATGCTTTTATTACAATTTTCCCTCTGAGTGTTGTTTTATCATGCTAAAGTAGATACTACTACATAGTCTGCTGGCTCAATCTATAGGAGCACTGCATCGATAAAGGCATTGGACACTTTCCGAACATCATTTCTTGTTCTCATATAACTTTGAAAAACATATAATTCTTTTTTAAAGTCAACTTAATCTATGCGGAAGTAATGCTATGTTTAAACATCGTAATACATCTATCAAATAAACTCTCTTTCAGAAATAAAATTGACGATCCTTTAAGCAAATATAAAGTCTGCAATTAAATAGAGTTCCTCATGGTACTGATGAAATATCAATTATCAACAGTGAACTATCCATATATTAGTATACTTATAGACATTTTTATAAGAGGTGATTGTTTTGCTGAAGGTAACTGCAATTTAATACATTCTAGTGTGTAATATATCCTCTCCAGATATTCAATCGAGATATATATTAAATGTAAATTAAGACATTTGTGCATAATCATCATTTGGTAAGTAAATATACTTTTCTGTCATTTTAAACATACCATTCTGTTATTAAATGAAGAAGTACATAATAAATATATATGAATATGTTGTACAATGCCAGCTGATAATATAAGCACAAACTCCTCCCCACTCTCCCACCACTAGGCTTCATTCATTATGTGAGTAGATTTACCGCTTCATTTTATAAAAGTATCATAACTAAAAGCTTCAGTGGCTGTTACAAATTATCATTAATAACATAATAAAGCAGACCTACTTTGTAATCAGTGATGAAGAATTGTAACTAAAGCAGTTATCTCTATCTTTTTAAATTAGCTCTGAAATTATTATCTTAACAAATAAGAATAATAAGAAAATAGATGATTAAGTTTGCTTAAATAGAAATCTGACCATAGCATGTATGCGATTTAGATTTAACTTCATTGGGATTTTTTAAACTTTTAAACTGTACTCCCATCGATCTCAACATTTTACTAAGTAGAGCACATCACCATCTCTCAGTACCCATAGATCCGAGTCACTGACTGACTCAAAATTTTCAATCTCAATCATATCTTACTTCACAGGTACATGATCTGCTTCAGATGTTGAGAATTCAGAGGTTGAGAATTCTTGTAGAGAATGTTTGAACGTTGGTCATATTCATCGGGCATCCACCAGTCCCACTAGTAGGACAATGGATCCTCTGTGCTATTTCTTTTGCGTTTTTCTCCGTTTTAATAGCATATATCGACTGAGATGGATGCAGCGAAAAGTCAGGAATCTCCCTTCGATGCTGCGCCGGTAACGATTTTGAGCGGCGTGGTCGCGCAGTGCCTGATGCTAAAGAGGTTATTGTAACCGCTTGTCTGTATGGTACACACACACACACACACACAGACTGTTATCAGGGTCACATATTAGTCAAAATTCAGTAGGTTCATGCAATTTACTAAACACATCAGTAAAGCATCAGCCGTAAATAATAATTTTAAAAAAATCTATTAAAACGCATTAATACTGAGATCATTTATCCGGAACTCAAACAGCGATTTTAATGTAGCCTAATAAAGTTGCAAAATGCTATTTAATTGATCTCATTTGAAGTAAAAATTGGATCAATTTATATATGATATTGGGTCATGTGTATACACTGAATAAATTTTCATTATATATTCGAATGCGCTGTATATGATTTGAGGAAGACAATGGCAAACTATCATAGAAGTTCAATCGTATTTACTATCTCTCAACGAAAACTTTTAACGTGACATAAAATATTTCATAGATAGAGCAGGCTTTAAAAAATTAATATCTTATTGGGCATGGAAAGAATCAAGAAAGATTGCTCAAGTGATAGATTACAGCTGATCATCATTTTATTGTAATTACTAAAATTAATTTGTGACTATCATTAGCTACAAGTATCTACAAAATGAATATTACCTTTGAAAGGAAATCATACAATTGGTGTATAAAAGTGAAATAAATATAATGAATGATACAATGAAAGTAAAACAAGCCCAACACTATTCAATCGATTCCTAGTGAAAGCGTGCATATTTATGCGCAATTTTTTATTCTGTTGTTATAATAACTCATCGTAGAGATACTTAGTCATATACGTGTATATATGTATCTATGTATCTCTGTATACATGTACATATGTCTCTCTGCTAGCAGATAAGACTATTGTATGAAAAAAAATATATAGAAATATAAGTAGGTCGCTACTGACATTTTGTATCCAGATTGTTTTATTGATTATATCTTATGCTAGAAATGAGCATATAAATTTTTTTTTTGAGGATCTAAAAGCAATAAAAACAATTTCAGTTGTAGTATCATTATAATACTCAGCAAGTTCACTATAGCTGAATACATTGACGTAGATTTTCTTATTTTTCATGATCCCTGCAAACTAGTTTTCTAGTTAAAGTCAGCTATGTCTTAATAGCGTAGGGGTAACGTCATGAAGTTTTAAATGGCAGATCCTGAGGTGAATTGAACCCTCGTGGGTTCGAATCCCAGCCGCGCTGATCTGAGCGTAAAGTCTCGGACATTCACTGGACTGGTTGCACGGAAAATGGAATAACTTGCCTGACGGTTTAAACATGTGGTAGTATAAAGTGATAGATATCAACATGGTTGATCATTTCACTATAATGCGAGTTTTACTTTAGCACTGCTTCATATATAATTAATTTGCTTTTCAAGTAGGCTGTAAAAGATTCACAGAATGTAGTCGCTGGTTCGAATCTTTGCCATCTCGTTCTACTGTAACAGGCTTTAACTTATGTCTAGAAGAAGATCATACGTTACAGTCTATCGGGATATTTTAAAAATTGTAATCCGCCTCTAAGCAAACGATAGTGTCAATTATATAAACTTGGTTAATTTTAAAATTTAGCTACGCCTCCATATTTTAATGAGTAAAAACTTATATAAGCTAAATACATAAATTATGTAAAACAGCTAACATTAATTGAAATCTATAAATTTGTTTAAAATATATCTGTTAGATAGTATCTTGTTAATGGTATAAAACTGCTCCTATCTATTTAGAGCATATCGTTGATGTCTATAATCTACTAAGTCTAGTAAAATTGACATAATTTCGCGTCTCTAAACTCCTCGCTTTAAAGCACTTCCGAGCAATGCAATAATGCGAGCTTTGCATTACACGTTTGCTCTCCAAGGTCTTACTCTTAATTGATTCTTCCATGTAGGCCTATATTTGTTGACAATAGAATCACATGACATAGGTCTAGTCTATTATCTTAATTGAATTTTTTCACACCTTATGCTTTTCACTATGTCGCTAACTGGAACCTAATATCCCCTGACATACGCAATGCAAAATCTATACTGAGTTTTCCAAGCGGTGTAAAGTCTACCTTTGATGAATGCTTTTGCTAATTTGTATGATGGAAGTTTTGTAAATTTGTACATTTGTTTCAATGAAGTTATGTAAGCTTCACAGTGTTTTAATTTGTATATATATATTCTATTAGTCATTTAGCTCTGCTTATACATGTAGATTTTAATTAATTTCAACTTTATATGTATTATCAACTTTATATGTATTAACGAGAAACCACTTCAGAAACCATATTATTCCCAAGATATAGGCCACACTGATCGCTGGATAATCATTTGTGTAAACGCTAGGATATAGCGTCTCTCTGGTAATTAGCTTATAATTATTTATAAACCTTTAGGATAAATATTTCCTCATGTGATGCTAACTATAATCATTATATATTCCTCCAACATGATTAAATGGTTGTGGCAAAGGTTGTATCACACTGTAATATCGCCTATAGAGGGAGAATGGAAGGAAATAGTGGCAGAGGTTATGAATATTAGATGATTTAAAGATCCTCTAATATGAGTACATGGAAAGGAAAGCGGACGACAGAAAAAGAGTGGAAGCATTATATACCATGAATCTGTCAGTAGGCAGTGCACTAAGAGAGAGAGAGAGAAGTATTTAGAATGAATGATGCCAAATGCATATCATCTTTTAAAGTATACAAATAGCTGCAAAGATAGAGAATACGTAATTCATTATTCCATAATGGGAGCAGCGATTAAAAAACTAAAAACTTTAAAAATGCCGAAGTATAAAATCACAATCTTCAAATCTTTGCATTATTAGTGAGAGTAAGGTCTATTTAACACAAGTCCCGTTATATATCTATACAGCATTGTAATAATTAGTTAGCTCGCTCCGCGCAAAGCAGGTGTAGATGCTGTAAGCCAGGTTATTAAGGTCTACAATTTCCCTTAGACTCTTAGCTATTATATTGGGTTACACGCCTAATAACTTGTAATAATATAATTATTACACGCCTACTTCTTTTCAGATTACAAGTAGAGTAAACATTAATTGAAAATATATCCGAAGGCTTAAGTCATGTGATAGTAGAGATAAAGTATTGTATAGTCCTACTAAGGGAGCTTTTAAATTTAGTAAAATAATCAAGCAATAAATATAGCAACTCATTGTAGACACTTGTTCAAAGTTTCGAGGCTCAATGTAGTATATCATGAACCAGAAATTTGGACTTTGGAAAATAGATATATCGAAAAAACCTTATTTCTCATTTGACTTGCGCATTTTTGCTAGGTGTAACTTGTTTTAGTTACTTGCATCTGTACCCATGTCAATTGTAAATTTACAATTACTGTGTTGGTAAACATCGCGTGACTTATATCAATCAATCAACACAGCATTATTACACGCCTTACTGTATTGCGCTACCTAACGGCTGGTCCACGACGTATAACTCTTCCAACCAATTCTATCCTTAACCTTTCTCGTCGTCTCTAAATATGAATTTCTCATCGAAGATTAGACCACACTAAGGTTTTGGTTACTAGTTTTTAAATGAGTTTTTACATGAAACTAGTAGACCCTATGTCTAAAAATGCTATAAAGCCGAAATTAACATCAGTTTCATCTCTCGTAAACGATATTAGTGAAAGGAGGCGTCTGATTTCACATCCCGTTTGCTTTCCATTGAACTTGTTCATGCGCCTCTTAGTATGCATGTAGTTTACGATTAATAGAGGCAAGGAGAGAAAAAATAGACATTAGTTCAAACATGGCTAGCCCAAACATATTAAAAAGATTCAGAGCGCTTTATATTTTTCGAACGATAGAGATAGAGAGAGAGAGAGAGAGAGGGAGAGAGAGAGATGATAGGATATTGATAAGGGTTAGAATAGTGATTGTTTAACAACTTCAATTTTATTTCTTAACAATTTTGTCAGTTGACTGAACACATAAAGAATGTGTACAATAGAATTCGAAATACAATTTATCTACAATTGCTCGCTCTAAAGCGAATTGGTTAAAATAAATTACACGAGAAGTCCATGGACTAGGACTCACATATCTGAAGGTTAAATGCGTTTTACTTCAAACTATTGTACTTCAGGCCACGGCTTAATATTTTTGTACACAGTCTCAGAGTCACTCTAGTAAGTGTCTGACTCAAGGTATATAATCATACTTGATGTGTGCTTTCACGCACTGTAAAGATAGATAGATTTCCTTTGCAAAAGAAGACAACTGTAAATTAATAGAAACTACAGTTCAAACATAATATCTCTCAAAGAGGGAGGGGGCGTAAAAGTATATAAAAATTCATAGGGAGTTGGTTTAGTTAACAAATGACTATACAACTATAGAGGTTATAATTACAAATTTAATAAATCCATAAGTATATTAGACACTACTGATAACCGTATTCATCAGAGTATCATTAATATGTTGAGATGGACTATCAAGCGAGGCTGCCTATGTATATATATATTTTTTTCACATTTGTATGGTAAATATAACAAATTTACATAATATTGATCTATGAGAAAAATGCTTATATATGAACATTTTACAAATGTGACATTTAGACGTTTCATATAAAAGGTTTGATTATTTGCATATAAGTAAATCATTTTTATTACTGAACTCCCCTGTGTCCTGTTTGGGTAAATGCAGAATAAACCACCCGTAAACTGCACGTGTCGTTAAAAGCGACTGTGAAAGGCAAAGGTGACTGTAGAAAGCAATGGAATATTGTTAAGCTGGTGGTTAAATTAAAACGTGGCTAACGCATAGCCTTTACTGAAGAGATTAACTTATAGTAGTTCTCTGAGCAGTGTGAAAGCAGCATGTGAGTAAGAATTTGTGTGCCTTGGACCTGCCGCTTGACGGAGAGAGAGGCTGGTGAACTATATATTTGCGTTAGTTAAGTACTTTAATGATGTTTAACGAAAATAGAATATTTCTGTCATTTGATAAAAATAATATTCTTCTTTATTTTTTTATTATCTTTTTTTTTTGCCATTTCATTTACTGTATAAATATCATAGGTTCCTAATAATTATAATAATAATAATTAGTAATAGTAATACATTCCTGCTTAATTTAATAATTAATGGTAAGTTAACTGCTAAGCAGAATTTGAACTCTACAGAGTACACTGATTATTTAGACATTAAAGGTAAATTTGCAATACATAGCAATGACTCCTTATCGAGTATGCGTTAAAAATTTTAGCGCTAATTTAAAAATTTGAACCAGCAGACAGTTATAGTATTATCTACATTGAAGTTTTATAAAACAACACACAGAGACAAAATTGTAATACATAAAATCATTTTAATAGTAATTTAAGACTTAGCTGTTGCGGTAAAATCTGTAAATTTTGAGTCAGTTGAATAATTATAACATTTGGATAAATCTACAGGTATACCCCATTTGACCCGAAGGGATAACATTCCTTGCATGCGAGTGCACTTATTTGATTGTTGTGTGTGCTGTCAAATGAGCACGGTAGTGCATTTTTAAATTCCGGATGTGTTTCTTTGATATTCTCAAATATATCGAGTAGAGCCTTCCACTCAGCGGATTGAAGCGCAATCCCCTTTCTGGTCGGAATAGGTTTAGTATGATTCTGAGGAAAGAAGTATTTACGTAGATTAACTAAATTCCACCCTGATCTGACCGAACAATATATTCCGCCACCTAAATGTACTTCGTGCAAAAAATCCATCTTTGACTCCACATCCATCAACTTTCTGGATATCTCAGCGCTGGCCATGCCCAGAATACAAAATCTAGAAGGGGTTAGCGCTACCCCTTTACGAGTAGGGAAGTCTGAATTCTTGTCATGCATCCTTATATGCACATACTTGATATTGTTGAAGCAGGTAACAGACACAAATTTATCATTACCAAGATCGTACTTCTGAAAACATACATTTGCAGCAGTATTAGTAGTTCAGTATTACAAATGAATATATTTTTTAAGTCTCAATCAACAATCGATAAACATAAAAGTTTTCAGTAGGTTAAGAAAGTCAGCCCTTATTGATTAACAAATTTCTCTAAGCTCAACAAAAGCACGGAGCCTACATCAATAGTACACATGATGGAAACTTTTAAACTAATTATTTGACAAGTATTTCCTAGTCGAAACAATTGATATACATGATGTTCTTCTTCCAATTTAATTTTTAAAAAATAATAATAATAATAATAAAAATAAAAATAAAAATAATTTTACAAAGTCTGATTAGTAGCTATCAGCCCACCAAGTCTGTTCTCAATCTCTTTGCAGGAATTTCTTCATCCTTAGACATCTTTCTCTTTTGTATCGTCTACACAATAACATATGTTGAATTATATCTTTGAACTATGATGTTTTAAGAAATAGCTACATTTATAATTTTTTTTAAAAAAAGTAATAAGATATATCAATATTAACGATGAGTGGAATAAAAGAAAAACACATAACTAGATATTAGATGTTGATCACTATTCCAACGTCAAAAAATTTTCCTTATTGCTTCTTTTTTTTCTTTTTGATATCGACTCCATGTATTTAACACTATATGAAGATAGATTTGTGGGATGATATTTTACTGTATAATGTATGATTTCGCAATAAAGAAAGACAATGCTACATATATATATATATATATATATATATATATATATATATATATATATATATATACACTTTTCATTTAAACATATAATATTTAGTTTAAATCATATTTTATGATACATTTACACTAACCCTTTCAATCTGTTGAACTCCAGCGAGCAAATCTTCATCTGATATGCCACTGTCCAAATCTTCCTGGTAGTTATTATCAGAATCATGATGAGAAGACATTGTCAATACTGCAGATTACTTTCGTTACTCTATTTCTTCAAGATAGCTGGGAAAATGATGATGATGTGATCACTTTGTTGTTTTTTTTAGCATATTTGATAACAACAAGTTTATGTCAGAAAAGTTTAAAAATTAGGTTAAGTGATCTAATCATATGATGTAGTGAGGATAATACAGATCTCAATTAGTAGTGAGAAATCTGAACTTTTCTAGTCAAATGAAGTAATTAGTGAGGTCAATCGCGCTCGACCTCAAATTGTCACGACTCGAGTTGACAAACCTACAGCTCGACCGTATGTCATTATTCAACGTAAATTATTAAACTTTTAGCAGTTACATAGTATACAGTGTTACATAGATAAAGCAAGGCTAAAACTGTATAAATCTACCGCAGATTAGTATTACAAAATTGTACTTTCTGTATAAAAAGATTGCATGTACATGTATGTTAGAGATGAGCTTCTAAAACAACTATAAGGTATCAGAGTGTGCAAATTTCACAAGTCAAAAGAGTATTTCACAAGCGGTTATTTACTTTGCAATGAAGTAGACCGTGCTATTAATTAAATTCATCCTTTGCGTAATTAAAATTTTATTTTATCTCGTATGCGAACGCCTCCGAATTCCCTCGCTGCCCCGACGTAGCTGCCCGAAACCGCCGCTCGACGTTGCCGACGACGCGCTGCCGAAGCGATGAGGAAGCCTACAATCGACGAAATTGACATCTTTGCGATACGCTGTTTTGCGAATTTCATAGCTTGTTTTACATTTAATGATGAAAATATAAGATGGAGCAAATACATTAGAAAATTTTAAATTTAAGAGGCGCCATAGTTGTCATGACTCACATGACGTTATTAACGAGATGCTCCACTTTCTAATAATTAGTCTGGATGAAATAAATTATTTATTATATTTAGAGTGAATCATCTGGTGAGAACCCCCTGCTCCTCTTAATAAAAACGAATCATTTAGTTTGTCAAAAATTGGTTTGACCTATTTACAATTACTGATATTCGAGCTAATTAGTAATACCCACATAAGTGTTCACATCGGGCTAATTAGTAACATCTGGTTTTCACATGATGTACTTAAGTGAGGACAATCGCTCAAAAATTAGAAATTAGGGGGGTGTGTTTTATCAACTAGAGAATTTTTAGGATATGTTTTTATCTAGTACAACATTATGTGGGCGTGTTTCTATTAAGTTTAAAATTACTAGGGTGTGTTTAAAACAAATAAAAAATATTATTACAGAGATAAAATCTCTTAAGTACAGCTAAGATATTTATACAAGTTCTACAACTCGTAAAATAATTACAATACAATAATACAGTAAAGGTAAAAGTTATAACTTAATTGAATAGCAACCATGAGGAAAAAGTTGAAAACTTTTGTGCGAATGAATGATTGAAGCAAGTTAGCTTGCATTCTATTCAGTTTTTCTGCAACTTTGACCTAATTAGACAGAATGAAAATAGTTTAATTATTTAGAGTGAACCATCTGGTGAGAACCCCCTGCTCCTCTTAATATCAATGAATCATTTAGTTTGTCAAAAATTAGTTTGACCTGCTTACAATTACTCTACTGATATTCGGGCTAATTAGTAACATCCACGAAGTGCTCACATCGGGCTAATTAGTAACATCTGGTTGTCATATGACGTACTTAACGAGGTCAATCGCTCAACTAATTGCTCGGGCTAATTAGTACGGGCAAGCATGTATGTGTGGGCAGATTAACTGGGTCACCGCGTGACGCACTAATGTATTTAAGGGCCAAAGTTCAAAGTCGTCCTGAAAGCGGCCTTATTATACTACTGATTTGCACTACAGGAAAATGTTCACACACGATATTTTGCCTGAATTACAACCTACGCAGTTCCACTGTTAGTAAAGTCAAGTATGTAAAGATTTGAGCATTATCTGAATCCGAATCATGGCAGAATATAGAGACAAAGTAATCTATGACGTACCGGAGACAAACTTTTGTCTTCATACATCTACTCTCAACCTGTGGGCAAGGTTACCTACCAATAGTTTCTATGGTCTAAATCAGGATTAATTCGTCATTGAAATGTATCTGAGTGGCAAGCTAAAATTAAAATCAGCTATTGCCTTTAGGGATATTAGTTACAAACGCCTAACCATATTGTTGTCAATTGACAGATTAAGCTTAAATTACATTTTTCACTCTTATAGATCATATTATTATATTATTGATCGATCTTCAATAGTCTATAATCCAAAATATAAAATTAGGGCTTATAAAACTAATGCAAATGGATATCATTTTATATCCTTAATGTTCTGCCAAATGGCAGGTCCAGTTTAAATGTTACCGACGCAGTCTGCCTTCAATGAAGGTTAAGCTTGATAAAAAGCCCTCCATCAACAAGCTAACCTCGTCACAATAGTCTAAGCCTTATCCACAATTTAATTTTGAGATTAATTGATTGGGAAAATGTGATTTCAGAGTTAGTTTCCTTTTGCCTACCTTTATCTTTCCTAGTCGCATCTTACAATACGAGTAGTTAGGTTGGGCCTGTTCTTTTGTCTTATACTCATTTATTTACTGCAAACTGGAATTGGAGAGAACTCTACGATTTTGTGCGTTAACTATTCTGAGGAACATTTTCCTTCTAATGTTGTTGTTGAGAAAATACACGTCACCACGTCACCACGTCACTAAGTCATCACATCACGTCATCACGTCATCACGTCATCACGTCATCACGTCATCACGTCACCGCGTCACTACATAATCACGTCACCACGCCATCACGTCACCAGTCATCAAGTCACCACGTCATCAAATCATCACATCACGTAAACACGTCACTACGTCATCACGTCACAATTGTGTTATGTTGCCGTCCATATGATCCAAAGTCCAAAAAGAGAAAACGCTCAAAGTTAGTCACATTTTGTAGTGAAGTGATAATTTTTATGATTATTTCTAGCACTTGAATACTACACATATAACCATTAGGCAGGTTTATCACTTATTCATTTTGCCAGTACTATAATGTCAACTATTTTACTCTCCAACCAGCTCCACCGAAAATTGATACCAAGATCTCATTAACAGTCATTTAAAATATCATGATGACACCTAGTGCACTTTCAAACTGAGAAATTTAGACCTGCTAAATAATAGTAATGTAATAATAATAATAACAATAATAATAATAATAATAATAACAATAATAAAATAATAAAATAAAATAATAAAATAATAAAAATAAAAATAATGGTAATGGTAATAATAATAAATAATAATAATATCTTTTTTAAAGTGAGATTTTAAACTAAAAGTTTAAATAGTGAGGGTTTAAGCTAATATCTTGTTTAAAATAACTTGAGATCTTTCAGAGTTAGGCCTATCTATAAAATGTTTACTGATTAATTATCGATTGAATAAATGTTAAAGGGCAGCACCGTTTTGCATAATAGTTCACATCAGTAGATCTCGAATGTCGTAACAGTGATATTTGCAATCGTGATTGTCTCGGACCTCTTGGCATTCCAAGTTTCATTGAGGTCATCGTTTGCGTGTCGGGCTGCAATTTTCTCCCTCCACTAAACTGTGGCAGACAAATTATTGCTTGACTGCAGAGGACTGCTGGAGAAACTGAGCAATTTGTTTCTTAAATAATCTCCATCATTCTTTGTTGGTAAAAATTATAAAATTATTTGGGCCATATGTTTTGAAAACGTGCATAATAATAGTTTAGTGATTTAGGTGTAACACAGAGATATAAAGAGAAATAATTATTAATAAATTACATATCGCAAATAAGATAATGGATATTAGATAAATGGTCGGCCAATGTCTTGGAATTGATTTGAATTAATCTGTTTGAATATATGCATGTATATAATATATATATATATATATATATATATATATATTCTTATATATTTATAATGTATATATATAATGTATAATTATATATATATATATATATATATATATATATATATATATATATATATATATATATATATATATATATATATACTTCACATCTCACTTCAGTACGGTTCGTTCAGACTTGTCATTTATAGGCACTTTAGAGTAATATCACAGAAGTCACCTAAAGTCATACCCCTAGACCAACCATAGCTGTGTACCTACCACGGTCACGCGCTGCCACATGGGTATATATATATATATATATATATATATATATATATACTGTATATATATACATATATGTATATATACATACATATATATAATGTAAATATATATACTGTATATACAGTATATACATGTATATATACAGTATATATATATATATATATTTATATATGTATATATATATATATATATATATTTATATATATATTTGCATACTGTAGACATAATTTCACAAACTGCAATGACATTAATAATTATTGATACAAAACTTTTCTACAATATTGTAAATAAATATCTGAAATAGTATCAGAGTATTATTATTGCTTGAGACATTTATCTACACTCCTGGGCAATATTTGTATGAATGAAGTCAGCCTATTTTCAACATAGTAAATTCAATATTAAATGCAAATTCTTATAATATCTGAAATATTAGTATATTTCTGATACAGCTGATAGGTCTACTATTTGCTAATCATTTTAATTCCGAGAAGCTGTAGAACTTTTGATGCCTTACTATTAAGTTAGATTAATTAAAATTCTATGCATCGTGTACAGTGTTTTTGTGATTCAATGAGAATGAAATATCTATCTAAAATCTCTAATTGAAACGCCATGTAGCGAGCTGCATTTTGAAATTCCGCTGAGTTAATTTTAATTTAGTTATTAAAATAATTAAAGCAACAATAGTATGGCAAAAATTATGCCAAAGCTATTGAAAAAATAAATTCATATAGTGAAAATAATAGTACTTTGAAAAGTAATAATGCTAATGATAATAACGCTAACAATAAGACTAATGCAAAATAATGATACTGCAAATGCTGATAATAATAACACGGATATTAATACTAATGCAAATAATATTAAAGCAACTAGCAATAACGGTCTACAATAAATAATATTAATTCATATTACAATAACAATAAAATATTATTTTTAGAAGTAAAAATATACAAATAGTAATAATATCAAAACACATTTCAGGGTTCAATCAACTGTCACGGCAGACTTCAAAGATAAGTTGGACAGGAGTGTTCGAGCTATTACCAGAGATCAAAGCGAAAAATATATGTGGCAGCAATTATTGACATCGCTTTCGAGTGAAGAAACTGACGTTAACATTAGCTTTATCAACTTTTTTTATCCAGGATACCTCAGAAATGATATTACTTACTTTATTGGCTTCCACAAGTAATTCAAAATTACTGCTTATCAGAGTAGAGAAGGCTTTTTTAAATATTGCATTAATTTTAGCGCATCTTTTCAGCTAGATACAATCTCATGCATTTCTTCTGGCTCATATTGTTTTAAAGACAAGGCTATAAAATAATAGTAATCTAATCAAAAATACGATCGATGCAGATTTACAATTAATTCTGCAGCGTATCATTTGCCTTTTCTCTTACATTTTCCTGCAGTTGTTATAAATTAAGTCTTCCTGAGGCAGCAGTTGGAGCTATAGCTTCTCAATCCAGTTTACTTACTCGATGACTTAAGTGATGCGATATTATTGATTTAAAACCGTGACTATTATTTTAAGCGTATTTTAATCTATGGGCTACATCATAGTATTAATAATTAGACAGTTTGATATTTTTAGCCCAAGGTTGTTTACAACTTCATGCTATTTAAATTCAAAAATGAGAAGAATTGCTAAGGTTAAAAAGAGTTTTTAATACAATAACGATGTTCAGGAATAAATTATATACAGGTTTTAAATATATATAAATTATATACTGTTTAAACTACTGTTTTAAACAGTAGTTTAAACTATATATATATATATATATATATATATATATATATATATATATATATATATATATAGTTATAATATATAGGGTCCTGAATAAATGAAACTACTTTGAAGGATAATAACTTTGACAATTTTTATCCAGACGTCTCACTTGATAATTAAATTAATGACAATTCTCTTTTCTGTTAATTTGCTAAATATCTAGGAGATACTATTACACAAGTTTGAGAAATTATTATTAGTCACCGATATGTAATTTTCAATGAAATTTCGTGAAAACTGAAGATATGGAAATAAAGAATTTAATATTATGTGCATTATGCCTCAACTATTTCAGAAAGCGCATTGCAGTTTCTATCCATGTCCTAATTGAATTGAGAATTAATTGAACTAATGTTCAATGTGTCCACCATGTGCCCGAATAACTGCATTCACCCGCTGGGACCACTGACCAATTTGCCGAGTCCACGAGTGCCTGACTGATCTCTGGGTCCCGCGGAGAACATTGACTTGTTTCAAATGTTCAACGTCGTGTATCGGTTCACGATAGACTAATTGCTGAAGACAATAGTAAACAATCGAATAGTAAATCGGGTTCAAATCAGGGGGAGGGCTGTTAGGTGGCCAGTTCTACGGTTTAATAAGCTCTGGCAGGTTTACATTCATACAGGCGATCATATGACGTGAAAATTACATATCGGCGATTAATGGCACTTTCTCACACATTTGTAAGAAATCTCCTAGATATTTACCAAGTAATACATGTAGAATGGCGAATTGCCGTTAATTTAATATATCAAGTAAGACGTTTGGGTAAAAATTGCCAAAGTTCAAAAAAAGCCTTCAAAGTAGGTTTAGTTATTCTGGATAGCCCTGTATACATATATATATATATATATATATATATATATATATACATACATATATACATATATATATATATATACAGTATATATTTATACATGTATATGTATGCATCTATATATACACTGTATATGTACATATATATATATATATATATATATATATACATACATATATACATATATATATATACAGTATATATTTATACATGTATATGTATGCATCTATATATACACTGTATATGTACATATATATATATATATATATATATATATATATATATACAGGGTGAGTAAAAACAAATGATTACACCTGCAAAAAATGTTAATATCTCAGGCTATTGTTAATATTTTCCAATAAAAATGTTACCAATTACTAAAGGACTAATTTCTGATGGGTGGCCAATTTTCATCCCTTTTTTGGTACATAGATAGGCCAGTTATGCAAGTTTCAGCAGAGCAACCCCCCATTGTTTTTATGTACTCTAAGTATAAATTATATTTTATTTTACTTTTTTGGCCCTGAAAAGGGCCGCTGTAGTGGTTCAGAACGAACAAGTTGCACTTGCTAGCATTGCTGACTATTCGATATGCTTTCCTCCTGCAGCTACGCAGGGCTGTAGTCGCTTTCGGAACGCTATGACAGGCTTGTTGATTCCAGCTTAGGCCACTCTCTCCCAGATTGATTGTATCACTTCCTGCAGTTCTGTCTTGTTTTTAGGCTTCGGCTGGTGTATCTGATAGAGATGCAGCATTGTTCCCCAGACATAGTAATCCAGAGGATTTAGATCGAGAGAGTTTTGAAGCCACTGAAATGAAATCCGAATTGAAATGAATGCCTTCGTAATGAAATCCGGGTTTCTCTCGCTGATCCATTCCTGTGCATGACGAGATGCATGAGCCGGAGTACCATTCTGCTGAAATCATTTGGTAGAAGAGCACATCAAACATCTCCGGAAGTAAAGTATAGACTTCATACTGAGAGTTTACCTTTACCTTCTGCCCTTACCGTTGTTGCAAACGCCATTTTTAGGTAAAAATGGGGGGTTGCTCTGTTTGAACTTGCATGGCTGGCCGATCTATGTACTAAAATGGATGAAAATTGGCCACCCTATCAGAAATTAGTCCTTTAGTAATTGGTAAAAGTTTTATTGGAAAATATTAACAATAGCCTGAGATATTCAAACTTTTTGCAGGTGTAATCTTTTTTTTACTCACCCTGTATATATATATATATAATATTAGGGAATGCTTAGAAAAAATAAGGCTCCTAACGTGGCTTCCAGTTGTCTTCCTCAGTCATTGCTTAATCTCCTCTTACAACACATCAACACATACAGTTAACTGGTCTATTTTTCTGGGCACGGATACAGCACTCGATGGTGCATGTAAAATCTAAAGAATATGGAATTTGATGTAATCTAAAGCCTCTTAAGCCTATGTCCAGTAAATATAAACCTGGTTAATAAAATCTGAGCCTAAGTTTGGCATTCATAGAAGCAGTATAATAAAATTACTATAGAATTAGTAATATCGCGCATTAGAGCAAGCAAACAAGGAAAATATTTATAGAAAAAGACTTATTTTTCTCATGAATACATGTATTATAAAATATGATGTACAGTTGTTTAGTTTTTAGTGGGTGTAGTAGTATTAAATTGAATTATGTAAATAAGTTCGAATGCCAATTTAAGAGAAAATTCATCAATACTTGCATTGTTCATGAATTACATGAATAAAGAACGCAAGCAGGAGTAACTCTGAAATTACAAACCTCCCACTTAATAGCTCGGAGAACTGTTTTCAGAGCTTTGAAGAACTTTTTGAAGTTAGGTCCAAACTAGAGTGCTCTGTTTTGTTGCATGTAGGCCATATACTTGTACATTGTTGAATAGGAGTCGGAGTTAATTGTGAATCTTTTATGATCCTCAATGTTTTAACTGAATTTATTAGTATACGATTAGCTAGACTAAGATATCATATGGCAACGTTGTTGTGAGTATTACATGTAATTTGTAACTTTTCTATCTTAAAGTCTTAAATTTAAGTATTGAATCTTGATTGTTCGTAGCTTATCCAATAGACCACTTACTGCTTACTCAACAGGTGCATGCATTTTGTCTAACTGCATGTAAATCTAAATTTAAATTCAATAAAAGTTAGTCTTTCAAAGAATTTTAAATTGTATTTATCCTTTAGCGAAGCAAAATTGCATATTATTAAAATAGTGTTACTCTACGTTGGCATTTGTTATTATTAGAAATATTAATTTCTGAAGATTCATTATTTTTCTACGACGGTATATAAATTTAAAGCAGACAGGTCTGTTTAGAGCACTCTATATGAAAACAAAAGAATCAAGAAAACAACTGAAACATTTCATGACCCTGTAAACAACAACAATTCATTATTACACAGACAGAGAAATTTATAGCGAAAAATAGGTTATACATATAGATTTACTTGAAATAATGTATTACACATAGTGAAGGAATATCCTCTAAATTATCTCAATTAGTTTTATACCTTCAGCATAAGCGAAGAACCAAACTTTGATTCATTTTGGAACTTTTGCGCTTCTTTAAATTGAGAAACCTTTACTTTACTTCTAAGCATAATAAAGGATTACAAAATGTAACTCTTCGTCTACACTGTGAATGTCCGTGGTCCACCTAGTGTCCGTGGTCCACCTAGTGTCCGTGGTCCACCTAGTGTCCGTGGTCCACCTAGTGTCCGTGGTCCACCTAGTGTCCGTAGTCCATCTAGTGTCCGTGGTCCACCTAGTGTCCGTGGTAGAACGGGTTATACCTCGATGTTGTCGCTCGCTATTAAATGAGGGTTTCTAGCATTTGCTGGTTAAGATAGCAACAATATTCGACATTAGGGATTATTTACAATCTATGAAAATTTCAGCTAACAGTAAGAAACTACAGAGCTTTCAAGCTAGTCTGGCTGGAGCCAGTAGCGATGTCGGTAAGATATTCGATCGCGGATCAGTGTATGCCGGGTTCAAATCCTGGGCTCTCCCGTCACTGACATCGCTTTCGAGTGAGGAAACTGACGTTAACATTATCATATTAGGGATGCGAGATAGGCGCAGCATGCGCGGGAGGTGTGAGACAGGATGGTGACTCAGGACTCTTCGGATGGATTATTCTGCTTGAACTGCTGTTTTAAGTCCATCCCCCCTTCAGTCCAATTCCTCCGTGACTGTGCTGCTAGAAGAAAGCGATAGCTTTACACGTATTAAATACAACGATGATGTAAGAGATTCGTGCATGATGCTGAAATCGACGTTAAAAGTTCTTTTTCATCAAGAGGCGAAGCCACAGTCTTTAGGAATTTCATTTTGTCATCGTATAGTAACAATTTCACTAGCATTTGAATAAAAAATCAAGGAAGGAAATGTCAAGATGTAATTTCTAACGTAAACTATTTCAATACTAAACTTAATATTCAAGCCGTGAAATTGAATTCATGTAGCCTAAAGCTGCTATACTCTATTCAAAGACTTGTTGCTTAATATTTTTCTTAACAATTTAATAGTTTTAAAATGTATAAAATTTCAAACTTGCTTTTGCCAGAAATGTTTGTATAATGCAAGGTGTGGAGTCTATGAATTACTTTGGACTGATTTTCTGGATTTTGGAATTTGCAACCGTGTTTTAACCTTATTTTTGTTTCCCAGCTTGATTTTGTCGCAATAGTGTTCGATGTTGTCGCTGATGACTGTAGCATTCTAATTGTTGTTGTTGCTATTATTGTTATTATTATTATGAAGCCTTAGACAAATTTCAGTGTGACGGTAAACAACAAATTTCAAAATCACTCAGCGCTCTCTCATAGTAAAGTGGCACACGTGACCTAGTTCAGTTTAAGATGGAATGAAAGAAGAGAAGGATGATAGATCATGTAGGCTATTCAGAGTAGTATCCTTTAATAGGATTTTTTATACAATCAACCAATCACTCAATAGAAATTTAACGTCCGGTTCCTCGCCATAGGACAGTGTCAGGGACGTCTCTTGCAGAATCAACACTAACAGGCGCCAAAGCACCACATGATGTGGACTGAGTATGTAGAATGTAAATCTAACATAATTTAGGATTGAATATGTGTCTGTTACTATGCTGGATTATTATATCATTTTCTGGATATGTGTGATTTAAGATTTAAATCTTGCTCATAGATGCTTGGCTATTTTATAAATAAAAACATTATTTTAGAAAACTATGTTTTAAATGAATCGTGTGGCTAACTTTTTTTTATCCCACTTAAGTTGCTTCTGGTGCCTCCAACTCAATAACATAAGTTCGTCAAAACAAGCACGTGTTCTGATTTTTAAATGACTCGGATTTAGTATAGAATTTCTTCTAACTTATAAATAATTATCACGACAAATGTTCTCCTGCCTGTATTAGTAAGGTGCGACAGAATGATCAACTGACTAACATAAAATCATAAACATAACGGCACACTGGGTCAAGAAGCACAGATGCTTGTTTATCGGGTCATTTGATCATTTCATTATCTGATCACCTATAGTCATCGGGTCATTTGATCAGTTGATTAACTGATCACCTAGTCATCGGGTCATGTGATCATTTAGTCATCTGATTATCGAATCATCGGTAATTTGATCATCTGATCATCTGACATGTCGGTGACGAGCGAGCCCAAAATTTTAACCTGGAATCTTATAAACTTCGCAGTTGAAACCTAACCGATCCTATCGCTTTTCATCAAAGAAATAAACATAACTGTTATGCTTCGCAATAAGCTAAAATAAAGCTAAACACTGGCAATAAAATGAATTAAAGTTAGTCATAGTCTTTCCCGATGTCGTGAAGTAAAGCTAACTGAAGCCTTCATGGCTTCCATGATTTTAGAAGCGTTGAATAAAATTTCTATTTAGCAAATAATGTTCTCTGAGATTGTAGTAATTTCTACAACGGATGTGATCTCCGACAAGCTATATTATCCGCTGCTCATTCGTGCACGCCGTATTTTTGGAGATCTCGACCACCGAGCCGATACGTGCTTACTTCGTGCTGCAGAGTGTATGGTAACGAGGACCTGTCAGTCTTCATTCGAGTTTGAGCTGTTAATGTCGTTAGACATGCACATTACCGTTCAGTGATAGATAATGATTAGAGCGAATAAATATAAATATAGACAAACATTTGAGCTAATAAATTATTGTGAACATAAACAAACATTTGAGCGAAAACATTAATATGAATATACCGTAGGTTATCGTAAAAAAATGCAGTAATCTGTTATTTGACTGCAGCCAGTGGCGAAGTCGGTAAGACACTCGACCGCGGATCAGTATGTGCGGGGTTCAAATCCTGGGCTCGCCCGTCACTGACATCGCTTTCGAGTGAGGAAACTGACGTTAACCTTAGCTTTAGCTTTAGCTTTATAAATAGACGAGATTGTGTCAAAGAGAAACAATTATTATAAAGTATTAATAGTATTTGTAAGACTTTTGATAATTAATGGTATTTGTAGAGAAATTTGAAAGAATACATTATGACAATCTTATTTGTCTCTTAACTAAGTCAATACGCATATCTATTATCATTCAGCATTTCTGTTCTAATTCAGGCAGTATGCTGTTGCGCACAGTAAGCATTTACTGTAATTTTACTAAGTGGTTGGTCATGTGCATTCCTGGTGGACGTCAGTCCGTAGGTTCAACTCTCGGCCGGACCGTCTAGGACAGACTTTCCTCCTGTATGGAGACATGAGTTGAGCTTTTTGCGTAAGCATCGCCGATTGTCCGCATGCTTGTCCAGTCTTTAATATAAATACATCTACTTCCATGTGATGAGTGCAAACTTGAATTCTTAGTGTTCTAAATTGAGTCACATATAGTTCAAGCAGATTTTTTCCTTTTCCTTTTGCAATGATACATAATTCTCAATATTGTAATGATAAGTCTTAACCAATTAGGATCATTGCTTAACTGCTAATTCTCGGTTTGTCTCTCTGTCTGTGATATTTTTTAAAAGTGATAATTTTGTAAAATCCCTGGAGTTACTGGTCAAGGAAAACTACATTTTACATTAATTACCAACTATTACGTGACCCAAGGGATGCCTTTTTGCAGTACGAACGCCCTTGGTTGCAAATATGATCTGTTATATGAAGACATGCCAAGCTCTTTAAAATATATTTGAATTCTAGTCGGTGTCTCTATTTCAAAGTGATTATTAAGGGGAGGAGTATGGCGTAACAATTAGAGTGTTCGACTCGAATGCGAGTGGCCAGGGTTCAAAGCCCAGGTCAGTCAACAAATGATGGATATCCCCTTGTCTCCATGGAAGGGTAAGCATGTATCGGAGACTGATGCCAGTTGGCGCTATCGATCGCAAAGATATGACTAACTATGGAAGTAATAAAAACCAGTCAGAACCTGTAAGCAAACGGGGTTTAAAGCAAGCATGTAAGTGCTTTAAGATCCAGTACTGCTATTAATAATATATAATAATAATAATAATTATTATATTGTTATTAAATTTTATTACAAAAAGTACAGAAAACAATTTCGGACTGCCTAACCTTAATTTGGAAAAGTGAGTAGTTTTTTCAATTATAAATTCATCATCGTCATCCTTAGAACACCTGTTTAACCAGGGCCAAGATAGGAACAGACTCTCTCTAACCCTCCCAGTCCCACACCCGATTCGTTTACTTTTTTTAGCAATTTCTAGATCCTAGGCGCTCACCCACCGAATGCCCTTTCTGACGTTGGCTTTTATTTTAGTTTTATGTCGCCTTTTATGACACGTGCAGTACACGGTTGGTCTATTCTTCAAGTAACCCTAACATAACACAGGGATTTTCAATGATAAAATAATGACACAATAAGACTCCACTGGCGAAGCATAACATGAGGTGAATGCACTAAATGGATTCATATTTTCAAGAACTTTTCAAAAACATTTTTTGAAATTTTCTATACTGTTTAGAAAATATTACTTTCGATAGTTCTAAATGTATTGAAAGTTCTCTATTGACTCAATTATTACGATTAAATTGCGGCGCACTTAGACTTGCAAAAGTTACGAAAATTATTTATATCTAATGAGAAAAAACGATGACAAACTGGCAGAACTTTCTTTCTATTTAAGAAATTAGGCAAATATCATAATTTGGAATATTTTACTTTAATACTATTAATAGACTATCACGACAAATGAAAGTTCTAACTTAAGGTAAATCTGTCTTGTACTAACCTAAAAACAATTTCATAAAAACAGATTTAAAAATCATGAATGTGTAACAAACGTAAAAGAATTCCATCGTCATAAAAATATTTAAATAAATATGATTTTCCGTAGAATATGTGTGATGTTGATTAAAGCTTTCCAATACGATAGAACAGTTTTTAAAATAGAAGGAGAGAATTTTTAGTTTTATTGAAATATTTAAAATATTGAACTTTTTCGATCAGTTTTTTCTCTCAAAATGCCGCTTTCAAACAGGATTTACATGAACATGAGAACCAGATGGAACTTCAGAATATCCTGCTTTCGCTTAAGTGGTCGTCAGTGATTAGATTATCTCAAATAAATCAGAAAATCAACCACAAAAAAGTTACAAACTTACTGGGCTATTTCTGTTCAGCGTCAGATTGGCTAAACAGGATTATCATTCCATACTGCAAAAAGCTACTAGTAAAAAGATGTATTGGATTAACAAATTAGTCAAAATGTTAAGATTACTTTTTATATATTTTTATGATATCCTTTTACAAAATCTTGTTATGCTTGAGAGAGAAAAATTACGCACTACTTTCGAACTTTACTTTTATATTACTATTCTTATTTCTACTTTTGCGTGTCAGTGACTGTTATACTCAATTTAGTGCTTTCGTCTTCTTTGCAATTAGGCATATATGTTCCTTTTGAATGATATGAGAAAGTAAAAAAGTGTAAGATAGATGTCACGATCTTCAAAGAACACTCCATAGATCAACAATATTTTCAAAACGGGCTTTACACTATCCTTAGGTAGTCAATGGCTGGAGAAAAATATGACATTTGACGTGATTTGCCGTGCCTTCTTCAGTTCTTGCTTAGTTCTTACTCCTTCTTAGCTCTTGCTCTTACGATACGTGCAGTAAACGGTCGATTTGGTCTTCAGTGTCCCGGATGCAGGACGGGAAAATCATTTATATAGGATCTATCAAATTGTATCTATTCGTATTTCGAGGAGAGTGCATCATGCAATTCATTTTTTAATACAATAAAATCAAAATGGAAATAAATACACCAAATAGAGGGCAGATCCAAATTATATATTTAGGTGTGTGAAGCTAATGCAGATTTTGCTGAGAGATGTGATTGCTGAATTAGAAAATTGTGTAGCGTCATCTGTTCTAGAGAGCACTGTAGAGATAATACGCACTGAAGTAGTTCATGAGAATTATTAAAAATAATTTCAGGGATAAATTTCAAAAGACAAGATTTCCCGACAATTTTGTGATGCGCTTATACTTTCTATCTCTTTCTAGGATGTCTATGTATAGCCCGAGACAGGCACTTTCAGCACTTATTCGTTGGGCTCGTCAGACACACAATAGCTTAATCAAGATACCTAGTTAACACGGTTAACAAATGAAGCATGATACTAAAATCTACTCTCTCCTCACTTTTTCTATTTTAGAGCTTATGCAATTATGGTAAATTCAAGAAGCAAAAGTCGTCTCATCTAATTTTCTTCTCATATGAGATAAAATTCTATATATTTTCTAGAAATTGATGCCAAAGTTTTAACTAAATTAAGATGGAGCTTGCAGAAATAAAGATAAAATTTGTGAACTTTTCTTGATGCTTCTTACAATTGGTGTTTCCTTAACTAAAGTCCATTGACTTATAAATTAAACAAGTATAGACCTCGTACTTCTCACTCGTAATATACATGTGTAACTGACGTGAGAATAGGAGAGGTTATAGCCCAATACTGTACATAATTACACTTGACTAATACAATTACTGAGCGGTTGATAAAGGCTAACGTAATACCTCATAATAATTCCTAGGCCTACAACTAATTTATAGCATTAACAAACAAACTATGAAGTTGCATTGTTGATAATTTAGGCTGTTAAAGACATGAAGCACTTATTTAAGCCCTGCATGTTGTATTCCGCTCAGTGCTATTAGCTTAATTGTAGAACAAGATGGATGCTAGAAGTAAAAAGCTAAAAAGCCAATGTTAACGTCAGTTTCCTCACTCGAAAGCGATGTCAGTGACGGGCGAGCCCAGGATTTGAATCCCGTACATACTGATCCGCGGTCGAGTATCTTACCGACATAGCCACCCGTGTAACTTTTTAACTGTTATATTTTATAACTTTTATATTTTTTAGTGAATATATTGTACATGATGTCTTGAACTTAAGCGTCTTATTTGTAGTCGATGCTTTTACACATTGTTTTTAATATTTATTTATTAACTGTAAAACCGGTGTAGGTTAGTGCCGTCACGGCCTTTATTACCGATAAGGTTGAACGTTCAGTCTGCGTTGCACATATGTTTGTCGGAATTGTATATAATGTAAAGAATACATAAATAAATTACTAACTTTAACCGACCGTTTTCAGGTGCCATAAATATTACATTATACTACATTGAGTGATAGTTTTATTCCTCTATTTCTGGATTTTCTGTACATAAGCTGTTGTATATGTAGTTTTGCTATCTTTTCGTTCTGTAGTTATCAATAAACATTGCAGTTACCGCTAAAAATTTCATTAATTTTTGTTAAATTTTAATTAACTTTCGTTAAATGGTTAATCAGAATCATTGTTTATGTCGATTTAGATTTAATTATATAAATCATGAGTCAATTCAGACTTGTGAGATTTCAAGTTACTTGCTTAGACATTTGCTAGCTTTAAATTATGTTTTAAAAGGTTCTATTTAGAGCCTAAAAAGGTTCAGGTTACTTTCATCGTGTAGGCTTCCCCAGTCAAGACATAAACTTAAAGGCTCTTAATTATTTATTTAATTAGTCAAAGTCTAAATATTTCTTCGGCATTCTTTCATCATGAATATAAATCTACAACAATAAAAATTCCATACTTCTGTGATTCGATAATTTAAAAGTTCTTTATTAATTTTTTTACAAATCATAATTTTTTATATTTATTTTTTTTGTAGTTTAAGCACATAATATAGTATAGTACAAAAATTCCAAATATTGTACAGGTATATTTAAGGGGTGCAGTGTGGTTTCAGGCTTCTTTACGTTTACTATAAATGTAATTGCGGTAAAGTATTAAGAAGCCTGTGCATGAAATACTGTATTAAACATTAAACATATGCCTCATATAGGTCTAGTTCACTATTAAAATAACCACCTGAAATGAAAGATAGTAAACTTTTTTTCAGAAATACGATGAAATATTGTCAATATCAAGTGAATAATTGTAGTTTATTATAATAATAGAAAAACTCAGATTCGAAATATCCAGGAATTTTCATCTAATTTTCTCCTCTCAGTGACATTTGACTGCCGGTAAGTCACGGAGGAAACATTTCCTCCTTTTCTTTCTACTCACTGTCTCCATTATTGATCCCTCCTTTCTAATTCTGTCTTTCCCATCTTTCTCTTTCCAATAGGATTATTTTAGCTCAGTATTATCGTGAAAGAAAAAAGTGTAATGAATGTTTGGTAAAAGCAGATATCACGCCATTGAAAAATCTGAACCATATATATAACGTAAAGCATCGCTATATCGAATAACAGACTCAAACAGCTGTGACACGCTAATATAAAGATCATCCATTTTTGTCGTAGAGCTACCAGAAATTATTCATTTTCTTCCAAAATAATGAATAATTTTGCAACAGAAATCAGAGCTACCTCTTTTGAAACTTAGCTGATATTTAGATTCGAAACAGTTAAGAAAGTTAATAATACATTTGTAACCGATCAAGGCGCTGAATTTTCTACTAGGTCTTAAGCAGAGTCTCGATTTGATGCTTGAATGCAGCAATAGGGCCTAGCTACTGCTGGTAACACTGCTCTATATAATTGTTCTAGAACATTACTTTTTAATGGTAACTAAGCCAATTTATGTACTTTGATCCGTAAGTTATGGTTTACGTGTTTCATCGAGTCTGTATTGATTATGTTCTCAAAGCACCAGGTGAAATGTATACATGCATACATGTATAGAATAAGAGTGGTCGTGTAGTGTTATATAACTATAGAATATCTTAATAGCGTAGTGGTAACGTCATGAAGCTTTAAATGACAGATTCTGAAGTGAATTGAGCTCTTGTGGGTTCGAATCCCATCCGCGCTGATCTGAGAGTAAAATCTCGGACATTCATTGGACTGGTTATACGGAAAATGGTCTAAATTGCCTAATAGTTCAAATATGAGGCATTAAAAGTGGTATATATCAATATAGTGGAGTTGATCATTTCACTATAATACGTATTTACGCTTATATATTGGTATAGGCATACATAAAAAATAAATCAGTAAACAAATAGCTTTAAATCAATGTTCGCATTGCTTAATAATGGCATTACTTTACAAGCTGCGCCCGCTCTTTCATTGAATTTCTTAATTACATGTATGTAACGCCTTAATTCTGAAACCAATATCTTATGATATAGTCAAATAAAAATTTAATAATTATTCTCCACAAAACGGCTAAAAATATGTGTAAAACAATAGATCCTGCAAGTTTTCTCTTCATGCGACACATCAGATTTGTATTCAGGGGATTTAAATGTTGCAGTCATCTTTTTATGTCACCTTGTGAACATTTATATAACCCTTTCGTATCAGGACAGATCAATCTAACTGTTCTTTAATTTCATAACTTATAAAACCAGAAGTGACACTAGACCGTTATGTTTCTTATTTTTTCTATGTTAACGTATAGCGTCACCGCCATAAAGAGTGCTTTTGCATTGAAAAACTTAGCTATCCCACAGTGCCAATATATGATTAATCTTTTGGATTAGCACTCTATTCGCCAGGCACAAATATTCCTCTGATCACAGATAAGATGCACTTATTAATATTTATCTATGGATCGGACACTTGGTTGGCGATCTATGACACTTGTTGTGATAATTATGAAAATTGTTAATTTGTTATGTCAATTGATATGCCATTGTTCCGCAATTGACGATTTCTTCGAAAAAACTTCTTCTTTATCATAGAATCATTGGTTTTTTTAATTTAATATGATATAGGCCTAATCCGTTTATCTTATTATTATGGTGATTAATTTTATTATTATGATTAATTCTATTATAGTTATTACTATCATTAGTTTTACTATTGTATCTAACCTTATTGTGATCATCATCATGGAATACATTTGTTTTCTTATATTGTTTATATATTCAATGAAAACTATTTTTAGACATTCGTAAAATGAAAATAAATTTTCAAACAGATGAATGTTTGGATGAAATTACCGAAGATTCCAACATTTGAACAGTATCTAATGGTGCAGACTTGAAGCCTTTTCTTTGTTATTACAATTAACTATTGGCTTACTGGGAGCAACTCCTTTGGCAATAAGAATTGCTGATTCAAATAAAGCGAGAATAATGATTGCATTTGCACATTTATAGGCCACTATATCATGAATTTACGATAAGCAAGTAATAAAACTAAAGTAAATCTAAATGAATAAGTTAATTATAGAAAAGATAAAGATTACTAACTGCACAAGATTAACTTTCTTAATCAAATTGAAACAAATGAAATTTAGTTCTCCGACATCATCCTTTGATGAATTCCTTATTTTAAAACTTAGTGCTATTGATACATTATTTTAATATTTTTGCTATCCTTGCATGGCTAGCATGCGTGTGTGAGAAGCAGGCAGTCATTGGTTTGAATTCCAGCCATAGTGTCTCTGACAGTGTTTCTTGTGATTGAGAAACAGATGGTTAGGGCCTAATCTCAGCTGTTTAGTTCTATCTTTATTAAATTTCTATCATCATTAATGTTATTATTATTAATAATTTTATTATCAGTGTTATCGTTTTAGTTACTTATTTTGTATTATAGTATAATGCACATGAACTAATTTGCATTAATCCCTCAAACCAAACACTTGCTGTACATTGTTAATGTTTTCTAAAATGTGTCCGCTTTTCTTCTTGCACAACCGAAAAAACTTAATATTTCAGTAGTTTCGCAAATTCAATTTAAAACGTTGAAGATTTATTTCCATGGGAAACCACTTTCATTAACAGTACCGGTAAAAATTTATAACGCGTGTTTGAAAATCAAGCCTGGGAACTCATAGGTTTTGGATACAATGTAAGTACGGCTAGTACGCCATGTTTATAATTTCTATTAAGTTTGCTAGCTGCTCTAAATATTAAAATTTGTGATTACTTGGTATTATCGACAAATTTTAATACATTTTTATGACGATCGGTAATGGAACAAGACAACCTTCCAATTCACAGCGAAACTTTCCGCTTTTATCTGACAAGCTCTGCTATTAGTTTCGTTTTCGTCAGTTGCTTTTTCTCAATTCTCATAAATTTAGCGGCGCGTGAAATTAGTTATTTTAAAATAATCAACGCTTAGATTATACTACTATTGAACCAATGGATTTTATGAAGAAATTATAATTGAAAATTATATCGCAAGGGCCGATTTAATTAAATTAATCGACGGAAAACAAATCCAGTTACCAATAGGCATATTTTATTTAGGCCTATTTTATTTGGCTTAAGACTGCACTTATTAAGAAATCATGACTATTGTACAATTGAAATAAAGTAAGTTAGTTCTATTAATGTATAATTTATTGCCTTTATTTTCAGTCTTTTTGTCGTAATGAATTGTGACAGATTAATTCCTGTAGAATGTCATACTCGTTACAGGCAGTTGCCTGTGTTAAATTGTTATACTTTCAGTCTTATAAATCTATATTTGTAAATTAAACTTGTAGCCGTCTTGCATCAACAACAGTTCATCAACAACCTTCATACTTCTAATACCTGTACACGTACTTAATACCTAATGTATTAAGTACGTGTGCAGGTATTCTGAGTATGAAGGTTGTTGATGAACTCAAAGCACCACACACGGGAGGCTTACATGCACTTAGAGTACAGACAGACTGAGAGACACAGAGAGAGAGAGAGAGAGAGAGAGAGAGAGAGGGAGGGAGGGAGTGAAGTGAAATGGAATAAATCGTTGACGCTGTTTCGCTGTTCGCTGTTTGGAATCACTATGCCTCAGCGATCATTAACAGCTTCTTGATTCCTTCTCTCAATCGAGTCTTAAGAGGGCTCTGCACTTAGGTAATTAAAATTGACTGCACTCTGCAGCCAGCTTCAAAGACCATTCCATTTCACTACATTCACATTTTATCTTAGCCAATGTTACGTAGTTTCAGTTCTAGGTCCAATTAGTTGCTGCTGTTGCTTTAAACTTGGATTTTCCCCTTCGCACAAAATATGTTAGCATAATTCTTTGACACTTTTATTTTAGTTGTTAGACAATTAGCATATTGTTGAACTACAGAACAGTAAGAATTGAGTTCAAATTCAGTGCTCACTCGCTCCATCACTGACATGATTTCTAGACAGTAAACTGACGTTAAACTTGACTTTAGCCTATCTTGGAGATTGAACGTCAAAATTCGGATATCATGTTTTTGCTAAAACATTAAGCACAAATTTTTCTTGTTAATCTTAGTGAAATTATAACTCCTAGTGATATCTATCGCTTTTAATGCCATATTTTTATACGTTAGTAATTCAAGCATTTTCCTGTTGATATTCATCCAGTTATTTCTCAGATAACTACTTATGAGAATTTCATCAAGTGACGTGTTACACTTGGTATGCTACAGTAGTCGCATTCAAATCGCCTAACGGGTGACGAAGTGTGCATTAAATCACTAATTTATCAGTTATTCGACACGAAATCGCTACTCCGTTTTTACGTTAGGCCCATATCGTGATATGGCCTTAATAACTTATTCTTGAAACTAGGATGTCTTGCTAAAAATATACAGTAGAGGTTTAAATTGTATTTGATAGCAGCAACTTAATAGATTTTTTATATTGGTTTAATAACGAGCAACACTTTAATATAGCAACTTTAATATAGAAAGTACATTTATTTTCTGTATTAATTTGCCACTGAATATGTTCTCTCTAACCTAAAACTATATCTCTCTCTAGTGTTTTGCAAGTTGCAGGTCCAAGATATAAATTCCTACTCACATGCTACTTTCACCCTCCATAAAGAGCACTACTTCAATTAACTAGTTATTCTCTTCCAAAAGCATTGTACCTTATCCATACGGATAACACCTTAAGCTTACATGTAGCCTCTGGCATTTTTGTGTGATTTTCCGTTGCCTTCCTCATTTCTTGCTCAGTCACCTCTTGATGATGCGTGAATTTTACGGTTTAATCACAAATATTTATGAATTTAATTTTTAAAAATTAAAGTAGTTTTAATAATAAAGTAATAATAAATAAATTTCACTAGAAGGAAAGTTATAAACTTTAACTTACATGTACCTATTCATTGAGGTTTACGCCATTTATAGAACTGACTGAAAACCAACGGCATCATTCAAAACAGAAAATTCGGTCGATCGGTTAGATAAATATGAAAAACATTTAGCGTAGATTCATTAAATTTCGATTCTGATTTTAATTAACACATAGGTTCTCCAAATATGCATACAAACATATAACGTATAAAATTGTTATGCTGAAAATCACAGCTTGCCCCACGGGTGTAATTATCACACCCTGTAAATGGATACTTCCGTTTATATAACACGATCGAATAAAATTGAAGTTTGTCAGAAATAATAATTAACACAGTTAGAACGAGCTGATGCAACTAAATCAGTGTCAATGAATTGTGAGACTAGAATTGTAGGATACTCGAGCTGCACTCTTTAATGAATTCCTGCCTTGGACTGTATTTGTGGGCTTTCAATTAGTGTTGATAAGGAAAAGACTTCCGGGATCCATTTGCTAATAAGGGACTTCAGGATTCATTTGTTGATAAAAGATACGTAACTCTTCAATGACGTAACAGTTCAATGACGGATAGTGAATAGTTTGTAGAGTTTTTTAATAATAATTGTAGTTTTTCCATAGCAGCCATTCAAGTTCATTCCGTCTGTTCAATTTAATTTATTTTTCAAACCGCAATATAAATTATAGTAATGAATCGTGTACTTAATAGACATGAAACATAACATCAAGGAGAGTAAGCAGTAATGTTATATTATCATATTAAAAGCAAGAGTGGAGTACTCTTACTGTGGGTTCTTTTTGTTTTCCGAGAAGACCTTCGACTCTCTTTCAGTACACCTAAAACAGTAGGGTAATTTGGCTAAGCAATTAAAATATTTAAATATAAAATTTAAACTATCATCAGCGATTACATATCTCCAGATATATGCCTGTTTGACAGCTTTCTAAATGCTTGCGAAAATCCTTTGCTTAGTTTCTGATTTTGTAGTATTTTGTTATTTCTTCATTTCCCCTCTATGACTATTAGTAAATGTTACCTTTTGATAGCGCAGAGTGCAGCTAGCACGGATTTAAGAATAACTTTTCAAATCTCTTGGGTTTATTTCATTCAATACCGCGTGTATACGGTCTCTCAAGGTGATCGCTCATCTAAGTACTACCCGAACCCGATTTGCTTATCTTCGTTTATGCAAAGTGCGCAAAATCCCATCTCATTATAGATCAATTCAACAAAGGATCTATCTAAACAGTCAAACTTTTCACATTTAAAATGATTCTCTTGTTAAAGAAAAATAACATTTTTATTTGCTTGTAAAACCTTTAGTCAACGAATCACGTAGTTGCTTAATAGCAGTAAAGCTTGGATAGGGGCCAAAAATCAGTAGCAATATATTAGGTTTTTTATTTTTTCAGAAGGCAATGGAGTGTAATGCATAAATTAGGAAAAACAGACCTCATATCAATTCAGCACGTTATTTTTTTCAAATATAAAAATATACTAATAGTAAATAGAAGGAAATAAAAAAAGGAAGAATGTGAAGGAAGAAGAGGCTGAGGCAGGCCGAGATTAGGTATGTTAGATGATTTAAAGACCCACTCATATATGAAAATGAAGAGGAAAGCGGAAGACAGAGAAGAGTGGAGGCAGTATATACCATGGACCTGCCAGTGGGCAGTGCACTAAAACGACTAATAGTATCAAAAATATTGAATATGGAATTGAGATTTTATTTTTATAATTTCTTCTCAAATTTTCAGTTTCATAGAAATCTAACTCTAAAATCAGTGCAGAAATAAATTTAATTAATACATGAAATGAATTCAAAAGCTCAAGCAACGAAAAAGCCAAATTTTGTGCAACCTGGTAGTCTTCTTTTGAAGGTTGACTAAAAACGACAGAGTGTTTGAAAAAAGCTTCTATTCGTTCTATTTTAATAATAAACTTAAAATCACGTAGTAGGCCTACATGTATATACCATTAAATCTGTTTATTTAATAGGTTTATACAAAACACCCCGTAGAGTTTAATTCAATTCATACTCGAGTCGTTTGTGATGAGTCGATTAATAAGAGAGATATTAAAATAGCGGATTGACTTATGATATGGGAAGTGACAGAGGGGAGCCGAGGAGGCTTATTCGTATCCCGACTCCAGCTAAACTGGGGCTCAGGAGATGATTTCTTTTCGTATCGTTACACACATTACATACAGCATGTGCTACATAGTTTCCTTTACTAGTCGCTGTTTTTATGGAGATGATGATGATGATGATGACGATGATGATGATAATGATGATGATGATGGTTTAACGCTGAGTCAAACACTGATGTTTTTAGTTAAGAGAATTTCACTTTCCAACGTGAAGGCTGCTTTCATTGCGCTATGCAGACTTCGTTAGGCAGACATCAACACAACGTGCGAGATTTTATTGCAGTCATAAAATTCAACGCGCCATCGGTCCAGTGACGTCACAATATGGCGCTGCGTATCTCTGAATCCAGTTTCACAGGCTACCGGTGACCTAATTTTAAAACTCGGGCTCACGTTGTACAGCATAGAAGAAGTCCGTTAACTTCAGCATTGTCGTAGGGATGTGCAGTTAATTCATAGAACTGTAGTAAATAATAATCAGCATTAATTTTTTGTAATGTTCTCATGTTAAATTTAACATAGTCTACATAGACATAAATTTAACATTATCATGAATATTGTGGTAATGGCATGAATTACGCCTTCAAATTTAGCATTATCCTTGAGTTGGTTAGACTGGAGCAAATGACGATGTCTTTAAGATATTCGACAGCGGATTAGTATGTGCAGGGTTAAAATCCTGGGCTCTCCCGTCACTGACATCGCTTTCGAGTGAGAAACTGACGTTAACCCTAGCTTTACCAGCTTTAGACGTGCCAATATGAGCCTCTGATCTGATACAAGATGGAATAAATGAAAGCAGCTCGTTTAAGAGTTTCTATTCCTGACACCCTTCGCAACTGATGCCTACTGGTGCGCTTTCGTTATTTCCTCTGTGGATCTACACAACTTACGAGAATGCTAATATTTGAAATTTAAATGTTTTTATCTGCATAGCCTAATTCTAAGTGCAAACTTACCAAGATTTAAGGATGAAGAACACTGGCGTACACCGACTCTCTTTTTAACTTTTACCTTTGTTATTGCTATCTTCACCGCATTTATTTTGAAATATATTTTACAGATCGTTGAATGCTTCACTTACATTTCTTGCAATCGCTTAATGGACTTCGCTAGGTGTTTTATGCGCTGTGGCATTACTTTCTCGGCAATAATAACTCTCAGCAACCTTTTTATAAATCGCATAGCGTTTTGAGGCTACTGAACCCGAAAGTCATAATTCCTTGTTAATGCAATGCTAATGGGGTTCAAAGCTGTATGATAAATCTGACGTACGTTGAAAGTAATAAAATAATAAGAATTTCATTCCTTTCTTAACATACATTAACCATTTGAAACGCACACCAGTTTTCTTCTATAACGATCCAGTTTATTTGAAACATATATTAATCAAATTAAAGAAACGCACCTCACATCATCCTTGGATGTGGACGCTGACGTTAAACCTTTGTTACTATTATTATTATTGAAAAGGAATCTTAATTTAAGATGTCATATATTGGAAAAATAATTCTTTTAGCAATTATTAATTTTTAAATTCTTATAGAATTCTTTTTTGAAAAAGGCATAATGATGAAGAGGTAGCATAGTATATAGCAAGCCAATACCGTCACGTGCTTCAGTCTCGGGAGCCTATGCTAATTTTCTAAGCACATAAAGTTAATAATAATAATTAGACATTTAGAAAGCAGTGTAGTGAAATCCTCAACTCTATCTATCGCTATTTTGCAGAAACTTTAATCGAATCGCTAATAGAAGACTCATGTTAATTAATCGCACAACTCAGAGAGATTCAGAGAATAAATGGATGAGATCATGACAAGCAGTGGAGAACTAAACTTCACAGCTCTAGACATCATCTACCAGTCACTCCCAGCTGATGAGCAGGAAAAATTCCTCGAGCTAATGGGATGGAACGACCAGGCCCGGATCCTTGGACACAGGAACAACTCCCTTCCGGATATCGGACTGTTAGGCGGAAGCTCCGACTTACTCCAGGATTACGTCTCATATCGACTGCATAAGATGATCCTTCTGTACTTACCACCGGCGTTGATACTAATAGGCATTTTGGGAAATCTCGCATCACTCGTCGTGCTAAGTCGACCGTGTATGAGAAGGGTGTCTGCCTATCTCTACCTCGCTGTCCTGTCCATGGCTGACACACTCGTGCTACTGGTGGGGCTGCTGCGCCTCTGGGTCGCTCAGCTTACCGGTGAGTAATCAATCAATCTATCAATCAATCTATCCATCCATCCATCAATCCATCAATCTATACATTGATAGCAATCTATCTATCTATCTATCTATCTATCTATCTATCTATCTATCTATCTATCTATCTATCTATCTATCTATCTATCTATCTATCTATCTATCTATCTATCTATCTATCGATCCATCCATCTATCCATCCATCCTGCATTTTGACATGCAGCTTGCGGTTTTGGAAAGTAAATAAAAATAGTTAAGCATTATATTAAATTATTTATATTATTAAATTAGAGTTAATAGTTATTAAAGAAAGATTATAGATCATTAGATTAGATTATATTAGAATATTGTATTATAGATTATTACTAGATTACTTAGATTATAGAGTTCATTGCTGCTAAGATGTAACACACGAGGTAAGTTAAATCAGCTATTAGGTATATGGAAGATATAGCGAAATTCTAAAAAGGGCTCATATATTAAAAGAGTGTCATTTGGAATATCTAAAGATAAATTAGTAGAAAGACCGTGAGCCTGTTAACCAGTATAATTGTAACGCGTTTGCTTTGAAATATGAAGACATAAGAGAAACTAGAAAAGAGAAAAGAAAACGATCGAGTTATAAGCCATATCGTGATATGAAGGACCTGCCATTAAGCTTTTAGTAAAAATCCAGAGTTACGCCTGTAATACAGCTTAGCTTAGTGTCTAAACTATTCCGAAATCTATGTGAACAATCACTCTTTTCAAAATGCACATGTAACGAACGCTTAGATCATTCCACGATCTCAATCTATTGCCAAAAGTTAATATTGACAATAATATTGTATAGAAATAAAACCATTAAACCTTAGACAAAAGGTCATTATCTTACTGCAACGCAGTAACAAATTTTAATTACGAGAAAAAACTAACGTTAGTTCAATTGTTCGATCGATGTTGTCATTGACTACAGTAGCAGTATAATTTAAGCTGTTGTTGTTGTTGCTGCTGCTACTGCTGCTACTGCTGCTAAATCCCTGGATGGCTTCAATTTTTTATTGTGATCGAAATTTTACAATAAATCCTATTTGCAGTTTTAAGCTTCGTTTGTTTTTAAAAGCAATTATTATACATTTAAATTGAAATTTAATTATTAAGAGTCCGCAATGAATTGCAAAACCGATTTATGCAATTCATGCCTTATGCAATACTTTAGCTAAGTCAAACAATTCAATTTTCCAAAAACCTTTGCTCAAATTTCAGAAAAATTGAAGTAAATTTTATTTAAATGTCATCATAAAGTTTTGAGTAAATGTTATGTAAATTTCAGTACCTTATAATAAGCTTTTAGCTTCACTGCATGTAAACTATGAGGCTAATGTAACACAAATATTATAACTTGGCAAGTAAATAAAAGAAAAGCAGCACCTACGCAAGGAAGCTCTGGAACTCATGCTGTAAGTCATGTCTGTAATCAAGCGAACAGCAAAAGGCGTTGTCAATTAGCACTCTAGTAAGATAATAACAAATAATAATAATGATAGACTATGAATCATTTCTACTAGTCTATCGTACTCATGTTTTTGATGCCACTCAGCCTCTATAAAGCCATATACATTGAACACCTATACTACCATGTATACTACCATGTAAAATATCATATATTACCATGTACACTACCATGTACACTACCATTTATACTATACCATGTATACTACCTTCTGTCGTAAGCGTATCTAAAATTAATTTAGTGCCACTCTTCAACTCATCATCATCATCATCATAATCATCATTTTCTTCTTATTTTTTATCTCAGTTTAACTAGGGTCGGGATTAGAAAATTTCATAGCAATTTCTGGAGCATAAGCGCTCACCAGCCGAATGCTTTTTCTGACGTTGGTTTGTATTTTAGTGCTCTGATGCCTTTTGCGACTCATGCAGTCTACGGTACGTCTATTCTTCAGCAACCTGGAAACTACACGGATAAAACAATAAGATTTCTATTGATGCGTTAAATATTCTAATTATCATTTAAAACAAATTAGTTTACAAGACTGAACGCTTGTAAGAATCTTCTTTTCAGTAGACATTGCAACATTAAAAGAAATCTGTAAGCTTGTCGCTCTGAACTATTACCATTGTACTTACTGGACATGGCAACTTATCTGCTGCAGCAATAGATGATACAGTATTTTATACAAGATATAGGTACTAATTGGTTTTCTTTGAACTTTAAGTACGGCGACGGCGCAGTTTATCTAAAATAATTTCTATTTATCAACATAACCAATTTATTACGAGGTTAAACCTTTTTCTCTTTCCTTCGCAGAAAACTTCTACTTTCAGGAGAAAACGTTGTGTGGTTTAGATTCTCAAGTTACGCAGGATCATAATAATAGACTACGAACATAGGTCATGTAAAGTGTACATTAACTTCAACGTACTGAGGGGTTCACGGATCTGTGTAGTTCTGTTAATGTATTCATGTATGTTGGTCCAAAGATATATACTGCATAGTTATCTTACTTTATATGAATGTCTTAATATCGTAGAAGTAACGTCATGAAGTTTAAGTGACAGATCCTGAGGTGAGTTGAACCCTCGTGGGTTCTAATCCCAGCCGCGCTGATCTGAGAGTAAAATCTCGGACATTCATAGGACTAGTTACACGGAAAATGGAAAAAATTGCCTAACGGTTTAAACATGTGGTATTAAAAGTGATAGATATCAACATAGTTGATCATTTCACTATAATGCGTGTTTACGTTTTTTATAAAGTAATACTACAACTTACGTACAGTGTATATGCGTATATATATATATATACTATATATATATATATATATATATATATATATATATATATATATATATGTGTGTGTATATATATATCTATATATATATGGGCCATGTCCTTATAGAATAAGACTGTAGGCCTATAGTATATGCGGACCATGTCTTCATACAATGAGACTACTACATGTATATATTACATTCGACAGACCATTGTTTCAAGCGCAGGATAATGACAACCCAATGAAAAAATTATCAGTTGGGTTGTCAGTATCTTATATATGAAACCATACAAATTCATTCTTCAAGAGTATTTGTCATCAAAACAATACAAATAATACAAATAATATAAGCTCAGTGTTTATACAAATACAAGCTTACATTACTGTATTCATGGCATATTATTCTGAAAACTGAATGTTGCTGACTGCTGCAAAGTTATTCTAATAATGTAAATATTAAAGACGTCTTTACGTGTTATGCAATACCTTACATTACTAATTCAAAATATCTGACTTATTTTCTTGCGTCCTTAGCTCAGGATGTCAGGGACGTCTCTGACTCTGCCTGTAAGCTCATCGGCGTCTTCGGCTCAGCCGTGAGCGACTTCTCGGTGTGGCTGATCATAGCCGTGACCTTCGAGCGCTACGTGGCTGTCTGCCACCCCCTCAAGGCCCCGTCCTTCTGCGGGAGACGTCGCGCCGTCATCGTCATCGTTGGTCTCATCGTCTTTCAGCTGGTCGTCAACAGTCACTTCCTGTGGACGACCAGACTGGAGCGCCCTGCCCACAACGCTTCGACGTCTGGATCGTCCTTGACCTCAGGGCTGGACTCTGAGGGGTCCGCCACACGGGATACGTCGGGACTGAGTTGTAGAGCGTCACCCGGGTACGAGGTTTTGATCAACAGTGTGTGGCCGTGGGTTGATACGCTCATGTATTCGTTCATTCCTTTCATCTCTATACTCGTATTCAACACACTGATCATCAGAAAGGTAGATATATAATATTCTGTGTCTATTTAATTGCATTAGATATTATAATGCAAATAATATAATAATAACAATAATAATAACATTGGGTTATTATTATTATTATTATTATGATTTCATAAATATTTGATAAAAACTACATGGATAGGCCTGTGTATATTGTTCTAAATTTTTTCATGATAATTATTTTGAATTCTAATTCTAATTGTTACTTTTATTATTACCATCATATAAATCAATCAATCAATGATGATTAAAAGTTTTCATGATGATGAACGAAGAGCACATCGCTGGTGTAGGCGTTGTCCCTGGAGCAAGCCTGTTCAACGCTGCGTGTGAGGGGAGGTGGTCCGCAGCTGAACATCCCAAATACATTAGTCGATGGATGCTCCTTCATGACGACTTTCAGGACTTCCGGGAAATCAGGTCCACCAAAGTGAGTTGTGGACCTCAAACCAGTGATCTCAGATCTCAGACTCCTGTCTGAGATCTTCTGAAAGTGGCGCTCACATACGTACAGCATGGAGGTGCGGATGTCAAACTTTCTCTTGAACTGTGTGACGAAGGTGTTAACCACCGCAATGTTGAAATGATCTTTCTGCTCTACCTCTCTGATGATGTCTGTCATCCACTCGAAGTGGCGCTGGGTGCGAGTCACCCAGATGAAGTAGACCTTTTCACACATCATGTCCCAATTGCCTCTCTCCGACCTGTGAGCAATATCCTTGAGGATAGAAGCGAATGGAATGACTCCAATGCCTCCACCAATCAATATGGACACCTCGTATTTACTCCAGTTCTAATGTCCTAATCCATAGGGACCGACCAGATACACCTTGAGCAGGGGTTTCTTGACCAGCTGACGGGGGTCGTAAAGCTTTCTAATATTTTTCGTCCAGGGACCCACGGACCTGACATGTATGCTGAGGTGGTTCTCGTGGGTCGCCGAGGTTAGGGTGAGTGGGTGGTACTCACTGCCGCTGTGAGCCAGACAGGCTAGGCGCACCCACTGCCCTGAGCGGTACTCGAAGTTAGGAGGCTTCCTTAGCTCCAGGTATGTCACGTCCGGGGAGGTAGAAGTGCGCTCAGACTCTCCTCCCATCTCGCTCATCTCCAACTCCTATATCACAGAAAATTGCTCCCCGCCAATCAGCTGACTGATGCGCTCCTGCCTAATTCCCGCAGAACCAGGCTGCTCTTGATGTAGCAGTGTATAATCTATATAACATCGCTTAAATACAGCAACGTTGAGTCTAATGCGCAGTAGAACTAGGAATCATACAATGAAAAATGAATGTGAGAATGAATTTGAGTTTTGAGGGAAGCTAGGAAGAAATTGGCTCAGTCGAGATTGAGATGTTACGTATTATTAGTTTAGTTATTATTATTATTTTTATTGTTATTAGACACTGATTTAGAGCCAGTTGCCTCATACAAGAACGATGGCAGGGAAGTCTGGACATTATATGTCACTATAAATCGATTCAACTAAATGATTTTAAAAAGAAACATGTGCTGAACAGAAACAAAAAGATCCTAAACGGTGCGATCCGGTGATCAGAAACCCGTCATGCAAGATTAAATAGGGTTCCATATAGTAGGACCTGAGAAATAAAAGTCATTTCTTTCAATAAGAAAATCTAAGAAGTTTTATTGAATATCTAACATATTACGGGAAAATATCTAATGTAACAACAAGAGGATGATTTTAAAAAATTGTACTATTGATTTTAGTCCTTACAATGCTAGTAGGCAGTAGCAACCGTACTATCATTAGGCTACTAAAATATCACTAATATTGCTATTATCGGTACATATATGTCTAATACGTGCTTGCATTTATAAGCGCCATTGTCCTAACTGAGGAAGTCATTATGTATAGAATGACAAAACCAGTGTCACATGTACAAGAAGACATTTGTTGAAAGAAGTAAACGAGTTTTATGAAACAAGTTATGAATATTAAAGATTTATAACAGCATTGAATGAGGTGATAAAAGAACTAAAGAGCAGAAGATTAAAAATAATAGCCTAAAGTGGAAGTCTTACAGTATACATGTATATTCCGCCAAAAACCATGGAGTAATATTTCATGAAAACCTTGACTTTAAATCCCAGATCTCTTCTGTTTGTCGCGCTTCTTTCTTTCAGATTCGTCAGATTAGGCAAATACGTCCATCCCCTACTAGAAATTCAGCCACAATCCTTGCTAATTCTATAGTTCATTCAAAGCTCGACTACTGTAATTCATTATTACATGGATTGCCTACTTCTTCTCTCAATCGTTTGCAGCACGTCCAAAGTTCTCTTGCACGTTTTGTTTGCAAGTCCTCTCGACTTCAATTTCGCTCTCTTTCTTTACTTCGCAGACTTCACTGGCTCCCTGTTAATCAACGCATAAAATATAAAATAGCTCTATTAACTTTCAAAACTCTGCGATTTGGCAAGCCTTCTTACTTATCTGAAATTCTTCTTCCCTATCGTCCCGCACGTTTACTTCGTTCCACCGATGCCAATCTTCTCTCAGTTCCAAATATTCTTACGTCATTGGGCAGACGTTCATTTTCTTACGCAGCACCCACAATCTGGAACTCTTTACCTGCTAATCTTCGCTCTTGTTCTTCTCTTTCAACATTCTCTAGAAAGCTTAAAACTTACCTTTTCCCACCATAGACATAATCAATCTACCTTGACCATTTTTTGATCACCGGACTGGCTTTCGATTATGACCTTACTTCTCCTCAGCACATTGCTTTCGCAGATTCGTCTGGGTGAATTGATCTGTAGTGATGTGTGCTGTTGTGGACATCCCTGACATCATCCCTGGATGAGGAAACGGACGTTAAACCTTTATTATTATTATTATTATTATATCTTTTGCTCTTGCTGTAGTGTTCTCCCAAATGGCAAGTCCAAGGAACACATTCTTACTTTGCACTGCACTTTCACGCTAATAAATCAACATGTTAATCCCTTCATAAAACGGATTAATATGTTGATTGTCTAACTTCTTATCCAACTCTTATGTAGTATATAAGTTGAGAAAATATAACTTCTGATCTATTTTCCTTTGCCTTTCTTAGTTCTTGCTTAGTCACCTCTTACAACACGTGCAATTAGTAACTGGTCTATTCTTCAATATCCCGCCTAATACATGGAAAATGATGCACACTGAAATATATATATATATATATTGATAAGAACTGAAAGAGACCGAAAGCTTGCCTATCATGCATTATATGTAGTTTACTATAAATAATGTGACAATTGTTATGTTGTAAATGCTATTCTATGATATTGAAATGAGGCTTAAATCTTTTAGTATTTTATTCTCCTTTTCGGGCACATGTTAGAGTCTTCGGACCTTTGTGTCCTTTCCATTTCATGTGAATTGCTGTATTTTGTGAGACTTTTCTAGCTCTATTGTGTGAAATGATTGAATCACTTAAATAAATAAACATATATATATATATATATATACTCCTGAGGTACATGAATAATAACTTAGCTGATGGACCATGAGCTGATAGAGCATGAGCTGATAGAGCATGAGCTGATAGAGCATGAGCTGATAGAGCATGAGCATGCCCCTGCCTCACCAGTGACGTTTTGTTCTAAGAAGTTGTCTACGGACTTTGAAAGCAATGCGTGCTGCTGTGAATTAATGACAATTTATCGTCTTACTTTTAAACATTTGTTTTAAATATAGATTTATATCCTTTTAGTTGCTCTGAAAGAATTGATATTTTATTTAGTAGATTTACTTTTTATTACATTTCAAACTATTTTAAAGAGAATGGATCGGTTCAGGCATTTCACAAATGAAGAGAAAGGAGAAAATTATCTGCATTTAAGACAGTATTAGATCAAATAATAATTAAATTGAGCTTGCCAGTGAGAAAGTGTTCCTATCAGTTAGGTTTCCTTCTGCTAAGCCTTTAGGCAGAGAGCTTGAATCCATAGACGACTTGTCATTGATAGCCTATATCAGATGATAAAGAAGTTAGCCCGGATAAATTTTTATTTTTTAAATTAAATTTCGCCCCGTCGCCTCCGCATTCCAATGGTGCTTATAAGCGAAAAGAAACAAGAAAGAATCCAATAAGCTGATATTATAGGAATAATAGGAGATTTTCTGTTAATCTAGATTATATTATTGAAGTTTTCTTGTAAACTCTATGACGAAACTGACGTAGAGTGATACCTAGCATATCTCAGCCTTTAAAATTCTAATATTTTATAGTAATTGAACTTTCTTAAGTAAAGTTGCCATAATCTATGTCGCACTACTTTTGATGTCAATGACCTCTAGAATTAATGGTAACTCTGTAAGTGGTCTAGTATTTCAGTACAGCTCAATTGTACAATAATTATTTAAAAGTTGCTGGTAGGTTTTTCAGGGCCGGATTTAACCGATAAGCGGTTAATGATTAGGGTTATGGTTGGGGGTTAGGAAGTTTTTCGGGGCCCCCTTGTACAAATGTTTAAGACCCCTAAATTCGGCACTGAGTAAAAAACTAAACTAATCTTGATAAAGGAATTGAGGAAAAATTTAATTCCTATCGAGCGTGCTGATTTTATGATTATTACATCGTGTGATGTCGACATGTGAATTGTATTAAAATTAGTGAACTCTATGTTGAGAGGAGTAACGATAAGCTTGGGTTATTTGTAATTGTATTAATGTAAAAATCCTTAATCTAAAAATCTAAAGGAAAGTTAACGCATTTATTGCTTTTCACGAGGGAAAACGTTTCACCGTGCGATTACTTAAAAAGCACGGATGTTAATATTTTCTTACAGCTTTAAAACAAATGTTGAGACCACTGATGCAGGATGCACAACTCCATACATCGAGTTGCAGTGCTTGCTAGAGTGCGTGAGTTGCTTTATTTTAAATTTATGAACATTTGACATTTTAAAACTCTGTTCCTTTGTCGATCAGGTTTCACCTGCCCTGAAAGATAATATATCGCATATCTTTATGTCGGATTTGAATAATAAATTACACGGCTGACTCGTATTATATATATACTTATATATAACATATATTTTTCTACAAATGAAATGAAATCACAAAATTTAAACGACTTTTCGCTTGAAATTCGTTTAATCCAAAAGTTTTCAGTCTTGGTCTGCGATTAAGAAGCTAAAGTCAAGTTTAACGACAGTTTCGTATCTCGAATGTTTATGGGAGATCAGACACTTTATTTAAACTCTGCAACTATTGATCCACAATTTTACAACTAACCGATATGATATATCAATATCGGTGTCAAATATTTAAAAAAATCTAACATTTCACAAAATTTTGAAAACACCTACATTCGAAAACACCTACATAGCTATTAGCTCAAAATCATAAACACCTAAAATCTCATAATAAGGAATTTAATAAATATATTGCACATTTCGATATAAATTAATGTTTCCGCATGAATAGTCGGAAAAACACCGGGGGCTCCCGCAGGCTTCCCATACTGTGACAACCTTCGCGCGCCTCTTGTCCGCGTTCATTCGTCTAATTGGCTTACTAAACTTTCCCTATGTTTAAATTCATCCCCCGGCCTTTTTTTCAAAATCTACTGAGTCGATGGCATATATGCCATCATCAAATTATATTCAGAACTGAAAACCACATCCGTTATCCGCTGAAAAATTATTGCTGAAAGATCAACCACAAAATGATCGGAGAAAGATCAACCACAGAACGATCGGTGAAAGAAAAGTCAGATATAATTCAGTTTAGATTTAACCAATATAGTAAACACGTTAACACATTTTTTAATTTGTTTATTCCTCACAAAATGTAATAGTAATATGGACGATAAAGATAAGGCGACAGTCTAAACAGGCGTACAATCCTGACGAGGTCTATATAGACCCACTGGGCATAAGTGCAGTTCTTGCGATAATTTAGAGATAATTAAGAATAGATCTTTAGAAACTGTATTTATAGATAGAAGCAACGATGTTGACACTGAAGAATGTAACTCTAAATCACTGTAATTTAGTCTGAGTCTCTTAGTATTATGTCAAGGATTATGACGTAAGCGATTCCAATTAAGCGTGCTTTCAATTAATGTTAATGCATTTTCTATGGCTAACATTCTAGCATCATTTTATGATCCACTCTTACTAGACCCATCTCCACTTTCTCATCAATTTTATTCACAACTGTTCTGTTATTCTCTTTTTAATAAACAATATCAATCCGGACTTTAATTTGCAATTTCATATTTATTCTTGTACAATCTATTCATAAATATTCTCTTATCTAATTTTAGTTTGAATCACGTTTATTTCACTTCGGTAAGATCGTACACCAGAAATACATGGAGGTAAAGTGAAAAAGGACACAAAGGCCACGAAGGCACTAACATGTGCCCTCAACATATCTAGCAAAATAAATCATATAAAGCAGTTAAAAGTTTATAGCAGTCAAGACATTCAATCTTAGCATAATATTACTTACTTCAAAATAGCCCTACACATTAGCAAGAAAAAGTAGCTTAATATATTAAAACCTATTTACGAATAAAATTTAAAACACCAGCGTATACAAAATCTTAAAATATTACGTACGTTTGTTTTAGTTATAAAACTAATTAGTAATCAACTTAAAATGAACATGCATTGCAGTCCATACCAAGAAATCCAGAAATATATATATATATATATATATATATATATATATATATATATATATATATATATATATATATATATATATATATAAGTAGTATATAAATGACAGTTCACCGGCATGCAGAAAAAATTCCCTGAACGTTTTATAATTATAGGAGAAAATTAAAAAATTAAAAAATATATATTTTTGAAAATTTTTAAAAAGTTAAAAAATACTTTACTGCATGAGCTATAATTACAGTAGAATTTGAAAAAAAGTAAATCACTAGCATGATACCAACTTTTCCCTGAACGTTTTATAATTATAGGAGAAAATTAAAAAATTAAAAAATTAATATTTTTTGAAAAATATACAAACTTTTCCCTGAACAACTAATAATTACAGTAGAAATGAAAAAAGTTAAAAAAGTACCAAAAATTCCCTTAATGATCTATATTTACAGGAAAAATAAAAAGAAGTTAAAAAGTTAAAAAAATATTTTCACTTTGTCCTGCATTTCATATATTTACAGGAAAATTTGAAAGAAATAAATATACAGATTCATAAAAAACAGCCCACTGCATGTCCTACAATTCTAGTAGAAATCGAAAATGTTAAATATTTGATCATAAAGTCTATTTTTCCCTGCATGGTCTATAATTCTAGTAGAAATTGAAAAAGTTTTACACTTAAAAATATGCACTTGAATTCTACTGGCTAGAAAAATGTGTCACAAAAATTTGCATATGATTAGCATGTCTGTTAATTTCCTTCAGTATTCATTGAATACCAAAACAAAATTATAGCGAGCCGCTAGACTTGGATTTTCCAGCGGTCAAACTATAAACTTCCAGCTGCACAGCTTGTAGCTTATACAGCAAGAAGACTAGTAAACAAGTGCGCTGCAGGTGTTGTACTGCTGTTTATATCTCTTTGCAGCATGACACTGAGTCGACTGACAGCAGCTAGTTTACAATTAGATGCTACATTAATTTGATATCACAGGAAATGATATAAAATTAGAAAGTACTTTAAATTATTAAAAGTGTTAAGAAGTTAAATTTAGGCCTACTTGTCTAAATGTTTATATCGTTTTCATTCCAGCGCCATTCAATTTTCGTACAAGGTCTTGAATTGCAATTGCATCCGTACCAGAACCGGATAAAATATTATTGATATTTGTAGCCCCATGATTAATTAATCTGTTTAAAATGTCTTTGGTTTTCTGATTAATTACTTCTGGTTGTGCCTTAAGTCCAGTCAATTTTGTGATATTTTCCTGATTTTTAGGAGTAAATATTTTTTCTGACGCTTTATCAATCAATCGTTTACCAGCATCAATTGCTGTAGTTTTTCCTACATCTACAACTTTTTTACCAATTTCTTTTGTAGCTTCTTTACCTACACTAAGAGCTGTTTGAGCTATTTGTTTAGCGGCATTGGATGTAATTAATCTCTTGAAAAAATTAGCAATACTATCAAAAATTCCAGCCCCTCCGACAACGTGCTGTTTCTTGTATCGTCGTTTAGTCACTATTAACATTTATAAATGCAACATAATTTTTTATAATAATCTTTATCAATAACTTCTTGACGAAGCAATTCATCACAAATGCTAATTATTTCATTCCTTACTCCTGTGTTACCTGCACTAAAGCTAGCCATTCGTAATTCTAACATCTCTGCTAGTGTATTATGATCACTAGGTAAAATAATTGTTGTTTGAAGACCCTTACCATGTCCAAACTTTTGCCATATCGGTTTAATTATGTTTCTGTATTTATCACACCTTGATGCTTTAGGTCTATTTGGGTTATTAGTTTGTCTTATAGCATTAGTGTCGTCTAGTATTTCAGCACAGTTATCAAGATCAGCGTCATCATACTTAGATTTGTCTGGTGATTTCATTGTTACTAATTCCCAAAGACCTGGGGTACCTGAATATATTTTTTCTCCGACTTGAATATCATCCCCAGTTATTTCTATTGGACTTTCACCTATATAAAATCTTCCATCTTTAGACTTTATACCAAAAGTTGTGTCAGTATTCTTTTTATTTGAAGCATACTCTTTCAAATACTTAGTAGCCAAATTACCTAATTCTAATGTTCTAATATCCTCTACTGCTGGATTGACATCTTGAATGGCTGGATATTGAGAAAACTGAATAGCAGCAGGCATAGCTTGTAAAGCATGTCTCGTAGCTTCGGCATTTTCTTTTATACTTTGCAATTCTTTTACAATTTCAGTTTGCGTATTAACAATAGGTGAGTAGCGCTTACTTAATTCTCGACTCAAATTGATATCACCCAATTTTTCACTTAAATCATTGCGTTTAATATTTGCTTTCATTTTCAAAAATTCTTAAACAATTTCGTCACGCTTTCTAGGATCTGATATTTTTAGGAACGACATTTTAATAATAGGAATGAATAAAGTTTAACATAAAATCAAACATAAAGTTTAGCATAAAATCAAACATAAAATCGAACATAAAGTTTAACATAAAATCGAACATAAAATTTAACATAAAAATCAAACATAAAAATCAAACATAAAATCGAACGTAATATTTATGTTCTTCAGTAAACATAAATATTAATATTGTGATTACGATTTCATTTTTTATAATATCATACCAAGAATAGGAATGTTTTTAAAAAGTGAATTTGGTCCTAATAGTAAACCTCTTCCTACTTCTAAGTCAATACTTTCAAATCCCGACCCTGATTAAAAAAATAAACCAGATCCTGTTACAGAAGCACCTTTCGACCATGGAGACAGAAATAAACCATCACCAACGGCTTTTACTTTACAAGCCATATTGCCACGTTTTATATATAACACTCCTCCAGTACCAAAGGCCTTTGAGACTCCAGTACTTGCTAATCCACTAAGCGCTCCAGTTGCCAAAGCAGGTAATGCAGTTTTTAAAACAAATGGAGCAACTGTACTGCCAAGTATACCGAGAAGAGCAGGTATAAATCCTCCTTTAACTTTTCTATTATGTAGTAATTGAGTTTTGCTCATTTCTATTGTAATTCCAACTCCTTTTTCGTATGCCTTAGCTATTTTCTTAATCTGGCTCTGTGTTAATGCTAGTATATGATCACCATTTAAGTCTTCATGTTTTAACCTGATGCTCACTTCTGTGCTGGTCTTAACAGCCTCATTAATTTTGTCTTTCTGTCCCTCTGAAATATTTAGTTTGACATTGGTATAACGACTCATTTTATAATAACATTATATTTTTAATTATCATTTATTGGAAACTTTTCAAGTCTACTCGTATTATACTTGTCTAATATGAAATCTAAGAGTTAATTCCTCTCCTCTTTGATTAAATTTCCGTTTTGATCAGTAAGTTTTGTTTCCATCGTAGAAATTGTGTTCATAGTAATAGGAAGATATATTAAATTTAGTGGTCTCTCAATGATCTTATAACCTGGCCCAACATTAGGAAAGAAACTATATATAATGTTTTCTTGAGTGCCATTTGAATACGATGCTCCAATTATATCACTAGTTATTATTATACTGCTAATATTAGTAATATTGACTATGTTTTCAGATTCATTACGACCATCACCATAAATTTTATTATTGAATCCTAACACTGACCTAAGAGAATTTTCTGTAGAAAAATTTAATTTATAATTTGAAGCAACATCCAATACTGATTTTAAAGTATTTCTGTTTGGATACAACGTTATGCAATATTTTTCATTAGCATTATCATAATGACCATTTTCTTTCATAGCTCTTTGAATGTAAGCATTAATATCAACTATTTCATAGCAACCTTCTGGAATGTTAATATTGAACCAGGACAAGCCATTATCTGGTGAATATTTAAAATTATTATTTGTTTCATCAATGTTTGGAAAGGAATAGTAAACATCCATATTATATAAGGCCATCTCATACTTTTTATTGCTATCTAGCTGAATAACCGGATTAAATTTCGTGAATATTCGAGAACTTGTTTGATTTTGCGTAATGAAAAATGATGATTTTCCCTCGGTATTATGAGCAATATCTTCAGTATTTTTAGCTATCTGTTGCAAATACGATTCCATTTCTTTTATTAATAGGTAAGTTTAAATTAGCAATTGAAAAGATTTTCCTAATCTGGAATGAAAAAAGTATCCAAGCTCATTCTATATTTACCCTTATCCTTTTTGCTTGTTAAATCTATTACAACAAATCCACGAGGTCGTTTCCAGGCAATCTTGCACAGATGTTTAAAATCTTCCTTAGCCATATCAGTACTAACATGGTCACTGTAAATATGGTTGATATTTTTCAGATCTTGTGGAAATAAACAAATGAAATTAGCATTTTCTCGTATGGTTTGCCTTGGTAACTTGAAATAATTCTGTGCTAGGTAGAAACAGTCAACATTACTGTGTCTTCCTCTTATATAATATGCTTCACACTTGCTTTGTTTTTCCAACTGCAAGTCATCAAATATCATCAAATTTTTCTTTTCAGCATTTAAGTCTCCAGGATCTGGTACATCTTCTGAGGTTTCAAAAAACTTGCAATCTACATCATAATTACTGTCAAGATTTTTAGCCATTTCTTCTATTACAACTGCTGGCGGTACTTTTAATTTAATAATCTCATCTTGAAATTCAAATAATCTGAGTATGGCTTCCTTTGGTAATTTCTCTTCAAATGCCTTCCTTAAAATTTTATACTCTGGTTGAAATAGAGATTTGCCAAAGACTTGCAGATTGTTGTAGTCCAACCAACCTGGTCTCAATAGTAAATTCAATAGAAGTGTTGTTTTGCCTGAACCTGATTTACCTACAATTAAACCTCGTACACTTCTGGGAACCAGTGGGTGGTTATTTCTTTTTGATAATGTGTCGCACCAAGATATATTTTGTATTTCCATTTAATAATAGTTTCTTAATATTAAAATGTATTGCGTAAAGTGCAAAAGTCAAACTGAAACTAATAATATTCAGACGTTTATAAGCAAAAATAATCGCCATATGCAAAGAGGTTTATGTATCATTTGTGGAAGTAGTAAAACTCAATTTATAAGTCACGCTGTTGGCGCAAAAATTTCTTCAGTGTCGTGGACAAATCAGATTGCAAATGAATTGCACAAACCTGCAATAAAGAAGTTCCAAAAAAGAAGAGTATTCGTAAAAGGAATTGATGAAATTTGGACATGTGACTTGGTAGATATGCGATCATTAGCGAAGACAAATAATGGTATAAAATATTTATTAACGATTGTTGATGTCTTTTCTAAAATGGCTTGGATTGTTCCTTTGAAAAATAAAACTGGTGCTATCGTAGCAGAGTCTTTCTCTGAAATATTCAAAAGTGGTAGAAGACCAAAGAAAATTTGGTCTGATAAAGGCAGAGAATTTTATAATAAAGATTTCAGAAAACTACTTGGAGAATCCTCAGACTTATACTCTACAGAAAATGAAGAGAAATCTAGTATAATCGAAAGATTTAATCGAACAATACGAGAAATTATGGCTCGTTATTTTACAGCGAACTCTACGACCAAGTATATTGACATTTTGGATGAGCTTGTGAAAAAATATAACAACACAAAACACACCTCCATAAAAATGACTCCATTAGAGGCCAGTGAGAAGAAAAACGAACCTGCTGTATTTAGAAATTTACATCCTAATTTAAAACTAGAAATCAGCAATCCAAAGTTTTCATTAGGAGATAAAGTGAGGATTGCATCCAAAAAGAAATTATTTTCAAAAGGAAGCGCACCTAATTGGACTCGAGAGATTTTTGTAGTTTCCCAAGTTCTGTTCACTGATCCAATAACTTATAGAATAACTGATGAAAATGGAGAAGAAATTAAGGGATCGTTCTATGAGCAAGAACTGCAGAAAACATATTTGGATTAGAATTAATAAATTAAAAAAAATATTATATTATTAAAATGCAATCAGATATTCTTAAATTTACAGACACACCATTAACGGATGAGAGAATTGAGAGATACGAGTACCATGCATACGAACCAGTTTCTGGAACAAATTTAAATAATCCTGGTGAGATTCGTATAAATATTGAACTGCACGATCAGTTCCTTCATCCATCTGAAAGTTATCTCCAATTTGAAGGTAGACTAACGAAAGCGGATGGAACTGCATATGCTAATGCTGACGTTGTGGCAATAACTAATAATGGTCTAATGCACTTATTTAGTCAAGCATCATATTCAATATCAAACCAAGAAATTGAAACTGTATTTCATCCAGGACAAACAACAACAATGCTTGGATTACTCAGATATCCTAACGATTTTGCTCTAGCACAAGGTCTCAATCAACTGTGGTATAAGGATACTGGAACTGCTGCGAATATTGCAGGAAATACTGGATTTGCTGTTAGACATGCATATCTAATTGAGAAGCCAACAGCTAAGGGAACATTTAGTTTTATTGTTCCATTGAAGCACATATTTGGCTTCTGTGAAGATTACGATAAAGTTATGTATGGATTCAAGCACACATTAACGCTTGTTCGCAAGTCTGATGATGATGCTATATTTAGACTGGCTGCTGCAGGAGTAGGAAAAGTAGACATTAAAAGTATTTCATGGTTTATGCCTCATGTAACTCCGTCAGATATGAAAAGAATGCAATTATATAAAAGTATTGAATCAAAAGTTTCGATTCCTGCAGCATTTCGCGCTCATCAATGCGATACTATAACTGTTCCTCAATGAACAACATTTACTTGGCGTCTTAGCGTAAAAACATCTCCAGAAAAACCAAGATATGTCATTGTGGGATTTCAAACAAATCTTTCTGGTAATCAAGAAGCCAATCCATCAATTTTTAATCATTGCGATCTTAAAAATATGTATGTAATGCTGAATCAAAATAGATATCCTACTGTTGATTACAATCTATCTTTTCCGAATCAACAGTATTCAAGGGCGTACAGAGATGCAGCGACATTTAGTGAAAAGTTTTACGGAATGGATCAGTTGATCACTCAAAGTAATATCACACCAAGTGATTACAAGGATCTTTTTCAATTAATGGTTTTTGATGTTAGCAAACAGTCTGAAAGACTAATATCGTCAGTAGTTGATGTTCAAATTAAAGCTACTTTTAATACTGCAGTTCCAGCTAATACACAAGCCTTTGCTCTTCTAATTTCCGATAAACTGCTAAATTTTCAATCGGATGGACAAAAAATGAATGTGGTATATTAAGCCTCATAATAATCGTAATTAACGGACTAAATAATCGAAAATAAATTATATATCACATGAAGTGATATATAATTAAAATGGTAATTATAAAATGCAAAGTATAAGTGTGGAAGGTGTAATATTACCAAATATTCCACTGTCAAATATTCAACTGATCGATGCAGTAAAAAAGTTAAAAATAAAAAGCTTTAGAGGAGTATTCATGAGGAATGCACTGTTGAAGGGGCCTAACTCACATGAATGCGGAATTTTAAATTTAGACGATTCTGGTGGAAAAGGAACTCATTGGGTTGCATGGATGAAGAGCAATTTAGAAAAATGGTATTTTGATAGTTATGGTCTTCCTCCGCCTACAGAGCTAGTAAACTATTTGAAAAGTCCAATATATTATAATAGTGAAAGAATACAGCCTGATGGTGAAGTGTTTTGTGGACATCTGTGTTTGTATATGTTAAAGAAAGTTCAAGATGGAAATGATTTTCAAGAAGTCATAAATAATTTATATTAATAAAATAAAAATGTCTGTCGATAAGTTTGGACATACTGATACCGGATATGCACAGAGAACCACTGCTGAAGGTGTTACTTTATACCAAGCGTTAAATACGTTTCTTAGACGAGATGGAGCTAACACTGCCATAGAAAATATAAATTTAGACTCACACAAGCTGATTAATGTGCTAGACCCTACTGATATCCAAGATGCTGCAACTAAAAATTACGTAGATTCGAATATAAGTACAAAAATATCTAATAGTGGTGATACAATGCATGGGGATCTCAATATGAATAATAATGGACTGCTAAATATCAGAAATCCAATTAATAATCAAGACTGTGCTACGAAAGAATATTGCGACATATCATCAGATAGTTTGTTGAACACTGTAAGACATGATTTTGAGAATATGGCTGATGCAGTTTCGAGAGAGTTAGCTACAAAACTTAATATTACGGGAGGTGATATGAATGGTAAAATTAGTATGAATTGGAATACTATCTCAAACGTTATGTTTCCAATCGATTTATATGATGTTGTTAGTCGAATGTATGTGCAACATGTAAACCAAAATGATGAGATTAGTTATAAGAAATTAGTCGCTATTGCAAATGAAGTGTCAGTAGTCTTAAACAACGATCCTACTGTGCAAAAGTTTGTGAGTTATTTTAATTCAAGGTATGCCAAAGCTATTATTTTATCTGGAATAATCTCAGATATGTTTAGTTCTGAGGACGTTTTTGACGAATTTAAAAAGTTTATATTTGTTCGAGAACTAAAATTAATAATCATACAAATTATTGAAGATCTAAATGAAAGTTTCTTTATGCAACTTAAGCGAAATTTATTGAAAGAAAAACTGCTTGATACATTAATTAATGGGTCAATACGTAAGAAATGCTATAGAATAGTTAATGAACTAGCTAATCGAATTAATCCCAATCGTAAAGATGCAGCACTGGAACTAATCACACAAAAGAATTTGACATTGATACAGATAGGCTATATACACATTGACGAGTCGTTACTACAGTAGGCCTACGGGTAATTTTATAACACTACAATGTGTTATAAAATTCTAATATTCCTTCAACAGCTGATTATAGTCTTCTTGTGAGAAATTGCCGTTGCATAAAATGACTTGCTGAAGTTTGATGTCAATTTTGTGCAGTTTTTCGATTGCTTTATTTATTTCATGCTTTTTGTTCTGTATATTAAACTTAGCTGAAAGGCTTGTCAGTATGCCAGAGGTAATGGATAATACAGTTATTGTAATCGGTGGTATTCCTACAATACTTGTCAGTGATGCAATTATCGTTGAAACAGATACCGAAGGTATAACCGATGTATAGTATACAATTTTTATTATTCTTTTTCGTTTTAGTTTCTGAATTTTTTCCTGAGACGCTATCAGTCTCTGGTTGAGATATTGTTTAGCTTTTTCAGACAAGGTAGTAGGACTGTTATGCATTCTTTTATAAAATTATTTTTTAACTTTTATGGTTTATTTTTTGACTCTGCATGTTCACGTACATGTAAGTTTATAATGTCCATAAGCTAATGTATGTATTCCATCATCCATTATTATACGTTTATCGTCATCGGCAGACAATGCTATTTTATTAATCTCCTCTGAATATATATCATGAAAATGGCTTCTTATAACCTTCATTTTTCTCCTTTGTTCCTCTCCACTAAGCAAACACCTTTTATAATCCTCATGAGTGATTGTTTTGTTGACAACATTCTTCTTAATACTCTTGCACTTCTTATGATCATCTCCTTCAAGCATTTTATAAGAATATAGCTTTGCTCTTAAGCCTACAAACTCTTCTATTTGTCTCCCCGCTGCTTCGTCTTTGAACATTCCCAAAACTTTCTTGTTTTGCCCCGATTTTATGCCAGAAGGATGATTCTGTGGATACTCACTTGTATCGAATTTTGTTTTAATGTCTCCACTAATGTCCTTATAAAAATCATCAGTTAAAATTTCATACATCAAAGAGTCAGTATCAGTGAATAAAAGCTTTGCTCTCTTGTTATATTTATTTTTGATGTAGTTGTAATGAAAATCGTACATTATTGTTTTACTTAAATCAAGTATGCACATGCCTAAGTAGATTGGTTTATTGTACACTAGCTCTGTTCTTTTCATATTAATAGCAATCAAGTTTTCGTCAAAGATTGTACAATGATCAAAATTAGGTTTTGATGCTAGTTTCGACGCTTTTATAGCATCTGTGTCTAATCTAACATCCACTCTCTTTTCAATATTTTCCATAGTTTTGCCAAAGACTGAATTGTTCATCAGTTTGAAGAAATCCTTGTCAAAATCATTGCATGCTTTTGTTCTCAATTCTGTATTGAGGTCTATATACTCTTTCAGCCATTCACTCTCTTTAAATTTTATTCATCTGTGAATTTTGGTTATTTTCAATCCTAGGCGTTCGTATAATTTTAAAGTTTCATAATGAACAACGTATTTTTTCTTAGTGTTTAAATTTGGAATTAATTTATTTACTGTAGATCCTTCAGGCTTTATACATTCAGGAGCAAGTGGATAATCATTATGAAGATCATGCAGTTTTTTTGAATATTTTAGGTCAACCTCTAATATGCAACTTTTATTTTTCCAGTTATTCAATTCATCATTAGTCATCCATTTAAATCCGTGGGTAGGTAATTTTTTTCGCATTCCTACTCCATATAAATTATTACAATCTAGATATGACAAAAAAGATGATGGTTTGTTTTTATCAAACGCTTCACCCATGTATTTATTATTGGCTTTTCCATATCGATTTGATATAGTGCATATTCCACCACGTACTCCGCGCCTAATCATGAGTAGCATATCATAATCACTGAGGAGCTCCAAATTAACTTTTGTCATTTTTAGAGCAGCATCCCAAGCTAAGCCTGGAGACGTATAATACCATGCGGGATCTAATTTATAATTAGACATGCATACATCTCTAAAATTTTCAAATATATCAGCTAACAAAAGGACATCTGAAACATTATAGATATCATGATACTCTCTTAGTGAACGACAGCTAAATTCTTTCCATACATTGTCTGCATGCTCATAGTCCTCGTTGCTAATATCAGAATCATATAATTTTGAATAAAATACATGCTTTGGAGGTAGTTTAGTTTCATTGAGGCGTACAATTGAATCTACATAATCGTATGGATAATTACCCTTAACTAATAGAAGATCTCTTTGTTTTCCTGAATAAAATCTATTCAAATTTTTATACTGGTCTTTGTGAAGATTTTTTGAGAGTGATTCAAGACTGGAGGACATAAAACTGAAACTATCTAAATATCTCAGTTCACGTTTAACATGCATTATTTCCCATCTTTTATGAATGTATCGACAATTACTTCTTTACTAAATGATATGTACTTTTCCTCATTAATGGGTATGCATTTTATATTTTCACCTTCTTTTCCGCGTAGTTTCTTGATAAATAAATGGCCATCATACCCAGAGAGATTGTGAAATAGTACTGGAATAAATTTTGGGACTTTGTAATTTAGATTGCATTTATTATGTGCAGCACCTCTATATAGTCCATTAAGATGGCAATGATCTCTTACTCGATCTTTCTTTAATTTTTCATCACATATATGGCATTTAGTAGCATTATTAAATTTATCTTGATCTCTTTTTGTAATGATCATTTTCTTAGGAAACTTAAATTGATTATATATTGCTTTGATATCCTCTTCTAAACTATCTATGAATTTCTGAGCAACATCGTCGTCCTCTGAGTTTGCTGTAAATGTAACTGGAGCGTTGGAGTACAGAGTATCATCAAAACATTTAATGTAATAACAAAATGAGCTAGGGGTGTGTTTTTGATACTTATTTGTGTATGATTTATTTGAAGAAGGTTGACAAGAATGTACTGGTTTATTGAATGATTCAAAATCGGCATAAACAACAAAGGGTACTTTCATCGTTCTATTGTAATTAGTAAAACTCAACATAGTATTCGGTTCAGGTAGTTTAACTTTTGTGGGAGCATTTTTTTACATTCCTTTTTATGTTTACTAAGGGACTTTTCTGTTGGATAGCTAATAAAACATCTTAAACAGAAATAGCATTTACCGTTATGCTTACTTAATTGAGATGATAACAATCTACTTATACTTTTTACTAGGCAATAATGTTGATTTTCATCTTCTGAAATTAAGAGCAGTACCACTTGATGTCTTCTGTCATATTTACTGATCCTGAGTGGATATACATCATTTTCATATCCTAAAACATTCACGGAAATTTTCTTATTTTGTCTTTCAAATCTATCAATATCGCTTAATGCCATTGGGAAACTTATTCCACTAAAATTTAAAAGTTCAGCTTGTTTTCTAAGACTGCTGTCAATTCTTTCAGGATTTAATTTACTTTCTTTAGGATTCAATGCACGTGCAACTGCCCACTTAAAACACTGATCATCTTTGTTTTTCAAATTAATAATTGCCTTTTTATCTTTCAATTTCTTTGGTAAATCTATGTATGATGAACCTCTAAGAGGTCTGTACTTGACTGTATGCATTCTCAAATCAATAACTGATCGAAACACCCAGTTACTTCCTTGCATTTGAAAGTTAGCAAGAGACTCTATTGCTCGTTGCTTCATTCGTTTGAATACTTTGTTTACGTCGGTTGCTTTTAAATTCACTTCCGTTTTAGATTTAAATGAGACAGGCTTTAAATTTTCTTCTCCTGTTTTAATATCAACTTTTGACATTAGGCAGTTTAAAGTCATTATAACTTTGTTCTGCCGTTTGCTAGCAAGTAAATTTATAATTGATTCTTTAGCACTATCTAAAAATCTATCTGGATCGTAACCTCCTATTCCATTTATTTTGTATTCTTTTGCAAATTTTTTCAAACCTGATTTACTTTCATGCACTTCAAAAGAATCAGTCTTGTCATACAGTTTTAATATTTTGTTTACAAATTTGGATACCTTTGGTATGGGAGGTTTATACTCTTCAATAAATTTAATGAAAGCATTGAATTTCGTTTGAATTGTATTGTAGGCTTCATGAGCCATACTCTTTAGCGTTTGTACACTATTTTTGATCGACCCTATGGGAGATGAAAGCTTTTTAGGATTTAATATTGATGATTTTATTTCAGGAATTGGTTCATCGAGTATTGATTCACTTTTAATTTTACTATTGATATTTTTAATTTTAGGAGCTTTAATATCAGAAATAGGTATATCAGACATTGGTTTGCTTTTTATTTCATTTTTAATATTCAATTTTTCTAGCAGTACAGATTTTTTCATGTTCCAGTAACCTTTAATATTTTGTTCTTTTGCAATTTCACGTAATTGTTTTACTGTCATATTTTCTTTGGCTGTCATTATTTATATATAGAAAATATTTTTTCTTAAATAATTTTTTTCAGTATTTTTTCAAAGTTCGGCACCGATTATATATCACAGTAAATGATATATAATTATTGGTTCTGTGCTTCTTCCATCCTTTTCTTATGCTTTTTAGACCTCAAATGAAGTGTCTTATATTTATTAGTGTACGTTTCATTGCACAAATTGCATGTCCAAATTTTTGGAGGATATTTTCTAATAACTTCTTCAGTTTTTTCTTCCATTTCATCACTGTCACTGCAAGTAATACAGTTATATTTAATAGTAAAATTGTTAAGAACATCCAATAGATGAGCTGATATTTTTGAAACACCTTTTATATCTGGTTCATACCATCGAATTAATTCATTGAATCTTTTGAGCTTTATGTGATCCTTGTTAGACATTTTATATAGGAAAATATTTTATTTAAGAAATTTTTTACAAAATAATTTTATATCTTATAAAATTGTATTATCAAATATCTGACTACTTCAATTCTATAAAACCTGCATTCTCTCTGTTATTGAAACCATCAATTTCTGCGTATAGTTTTCCAATAAATTTTCCTTTAATGATTTTTCTTACTAAAAATTCAAATTGCTTAGGATATTTTTCAATCTTCTTTGCTAGTTAATAGATTTCGTTGAAAAGACTTCAATAGTATTATCTTCACCATTTTTTATTACTTTCAGTATATATGATTCACCATATGTACTCTTTATTGGTTTAATATGGTTAACAAGATATGCTTCATCAACTTCTAGATCTTGAAATTTGGTAATTGGAGTGGAATATGGAGTTGTTTGTCATTTTAGTATATAAAAATATTTTATTTAAGAAATTTTTTCATTATATCATTTTGAAATTTTATAAAATTATTTTAACTTTTTCAATTTCTACTAGAATTATAGACCATGCAGGGAAAAATAGACTTTATGATCAAATATTTAACATTTTCGATTTCTACTAAAATTGTAGGACATGCAATGGGCTGTTTTCTATGAATCTGTATATTTACTTCTTTCAAATTTTCCTGTAAATATATGTAATGCAGGAAAAAGTGAAAATATTTTTTTAACTTTTTAACTTTTTTTTATTTTTCCTATAAATATAGAACATTAAGGGAATTTTTGGTACTTTTTTAACTTTTTTCATTTCTACTGTAATTATTAGTTGTTCAGGGAAAAGTTTGTATATTTTTCAAAAAATATTAATTTTTTAATTTTTTAATTTTCTCCTATAATTATAAAACGTTCAGGGAAAAGTTGGTATCATGCTAGTGATTTACTTTTTTTCAAATTCTACTGTAATTATAGCTCATGCAGTAAAGTATTTTTTAACTTTTTAAAAATTTTCAAAAATATATATTTTTTAATTTTCTCCTATAATTATAAAACGTTCAGGGAATTTTTCCTGCATGCCGGTGAACTGTCATTTATATACTACTTATATATATACTTTAGTCACGTGTATCGTGTATCTTTCTTGGATCTCGCTACGCAATTAACAAAACATTCCTCCTTTCAAGCTGAACGGCATTGCGACCTATTTGCTCAGTAAGAAAATAAACAGCACAACACTTGAAAGTATTATAAGAATTGCAACAACATAACGTTTCACTTTTAAGTAACATTGTAACACTCGTTAGCCGAGAGAAGGATGATTGATCACTTCATCTCTGGATAAAAGTCTCTGTATCCTGGGACGCTCTAAGCCTGATTCGTGATAAAAATGATAATTTTATTGTTTTCGTAATCCGCCATCAAAGACACGCCCACCGGCTAGAGCTGTTTAGATAATCCAGCCTGTGTGTGAGTGGACCCGTTGAAGCGGCAAAGCATATACAATAACATCTACTAAGACATTAACTTACATGATCAGAATTAAATAGTATTATTATTTTCTCTCTCTTAGTGCACTGCCTACTGGCAGGTCCATGGTATATAACGCCCCAACTCTTCTCTCTCTTCCGCTTTCCTCTTCATTTTCACATATGAGAGAGTCTTGAAATCATCTAACATACCTAATCGCGGCCTGCTTCTGCCTCTTTTTCTTCCATTCTATGAACTCTTTACCTTCTATGGCCTCTTTTAATAGCCCTCCCCCCCCTTAGAATGTGCCCTATCCAACTCTTCTTCCTATTTCTTACTGCATTTAGCAACTGTATAAATGTATCAACTCTCTCCAGAACTTTCGCATTGCTATATATAAAATCTAAACTATATTTAACATTAGCATGTCATAAGAGTATAACAGAACATGTGACCAAAATCTTTTTCATAGTCTAGCTGTAGTCATGCTTTCTTAAGCACTTGGTGCTTTATTTAAAAACTAATGTATTCTATCCCACAGTTCAGGCTAACATTGTAACTAGAGATGGGAATTTTATGAATTTCCAGAGTTCGGGTTCGGTTCGGTTCGTTGAAAATGAAAGTTCGGTTCGGTTCGGGTTCGGTTAGCAGTTGACAATTTGAGAGTTCGATTCGGTTCGGTTCGTTGAAAATGAAAGTTCGGTTCGGTTCGGGTTCGGTTCTAACAAGGGTTCGGGTTCGGTTCGGATTCGGCTTGCTTTCCAACTCGCAAGAGTTCGATTCGAGTTTTAAATGGCTTGGTTTGGATAATGTTGCAGTTATTTAACTTTACTTATAATAATCATGGTTATGACAAACATGTTTAAAATGGTTACGGTAAATATGCTTAAAAATTCATTAAGTTCTAATAGCTGCCACATTTTTTCGCCTGGGTAAGAATATGATAATTAAAAAAGGAGAGAAGTGGTATTTATTCCGGTACATTTCTTAAAATATTGTAAATTGACCAACAAATGTTTATAATATAGATATTTGGCTTTATTATTGTATCTGAAATATTCTCCTTAATTATAACCAGCAAATAGTATCTTCATCAAATTAAAAATAAATTTTGACACTAAGCCTCTATATTAGATGCGTTTATAATTAAGTGGAAATGTCTTGGCTAAAATTTGATCCAATATTTCAGAGACAAAGTGCAATTTAGTAACATAAAAATGTCAAATAAAGATGATTTTATAAAGACTTGTACTTCTTCAGAAAAATGATCATAATATACAACATTTGCTATCAACTGACCAGTAATAAGCTTCATAATTTACCTTAGGGTTTCAAATTTGAAACTCTCAGATCAATTATGAAGTTACGAAAATAGTTATGAAATTATTGCATTGCTATGGTGCAAAATTACTTACTTTAGATAGTCTTTAACACATATAGAATGCCATATATAATTATTTGTAAATCTGACTGCAAAAATATTAAGGTGGCACACTAAAATTTTAAAAAATCATAATTTGAATTTAACAAGAACAAATCCACCTAGATTTAGTCAAGCATTTTCAGATTTTTACGGAATATTCTCATCACTTTTGTCTCTTTGATGTTAATCTTCCCTCCATATTTCAATGCCGTATCATTCAGACTATCCATTATCTTCTGTAGACCCGTCTCGCTTCCCGCTACCATTCCTTTGTACCGCTACCATTTTAAAATTTGTGTCGCAACCAGCCTTACCTGAATATATGCTGTTAGACATGTGAGACATGTAGATGCAAAAACTAATATATATTTGTATTGTTCTTACTATCTTAATTTAATGTCAGGCTGGGTGAAGAAGAAAGGAACTACAAGAGTCTGGTTCAGTTCGGTTTGAACGAAGTCTGGGTTCGGTTCGGGTTCGGCCAGAGTCTAGGTTCGGGTTCGGTTCGGTTCGGTTCGGCCAGAGTCTGGGTTCGGGTTCGGTTTGGGTTCGGTAAGAGTCTGGGTTCGAGTTCGGTTCGGTCAAAATTCTAGATTTTAGGGTTCGGTTCGGGTTCGGTTCGATTCCCATCTCTAATTGTAACATTAGACTTGATAAGGTAACTCTTGGATGAAACGCAATGACTAATGAGTGAAGTTTCCGTTGTTCTTTTCAATACCAGCGTTGTTTCCCTCTTCCAACACCTGCAGTCTTAGACTATTGTATTTGCCCATTTTCTGGAACAACTGGCAAAGCTAGTTCAGATTCTAAAACTAAAAATTATTAAATTTTTATATTTACACGAGAGTAGACCCTTTACTACACGCGGTATAGCCTATCACTTAATGATTGGTATTCGTACAAAATGTGTCCATTTTGTGATTTCAATATAAAAAGACACAATTTTGTTTCATAGATTGAACCTTGGATCGATCGAATGTGAATAAAGTGAAAATATCCGTATAAATTATAATATACATATAAATAGTAATAGTAGTTAGCATGAATAATCTCTATTAATGAGAATGAATACAATGAATACAATTCAATAAGTTTAATGTAATACTGCAGTTAGCCTGAAGTGCCAAATTCAAGAGGAAGTCACTTGAAATGAGCTGGTTAAAAGAGCACAAAAACTGTTACTAAATTACTGGCGAATATTCTGTCCTAGCAGCTTTAGGATATTAAAAATAAAGTCAATTATTGTGCGAATATAATGGTGACGGTTTATTCCATATTTCCAGATTAGGCCTACGTGTCAAATTTTAAGTCTTTTGTCAATACTTTTAATGACTTTCTAGCACATAAAATAAATGTTAGTCAAATTATATACTGACAATGTAATTAATTCTTGTAGGGTCGTTTAGATTTGTAGCTGCCATGATTTACATAATAGGCTACACTAATTAGAACTAATGAAACTTTGTAAGAGCAGTTGACACAATGAAAACAAAACCTGATTTTCTTCTTAAATTTACTTTAGGTTTTTATTCCTTTCATTTTTCTTGATTAATGTTCCCATCATACTTGACATTTTCTTTTAATCGGGAAATGGTAGTAAAATCTCTGTCATTGTTAACAGTAATATTTTTGCTACAACATTCAACTTAGCTAAGAGAGACATAACGTAGCTATTTTGATCATAAATATTCAACAGCAACACAGATCTTAAAGCACTTTCAGCCAATCAATCATCTCACCAATTCCACTTCTGACACACAGTTGATCCTGGATGGTTTTAAGAGTTCTCTGAAGCAGATATTTCTCTTTACCATAAATTTTTATATTTTAGTATCAAGTTCTGTTATTTGGCAATATTCATTATTATTTCAGTACTGGCAATATATATATATATATATATATATATATATATATATATATATATATATATATATATATAAATCATCTTCATCTTCCCTTGAATCCCAGATTAACTAGGGTCGGAATACGAACAGACTGTGTCTCAAATCGTCTCTGTCGTACATCATATCATTAAACAGTCAATCCCATATTTGAGACTTTTCCATTCGTTTAAATTCTGACGTTGGTAATCTATCTCTTAGTGTACTACCTACTGGCAGGTCCATGGTACATAACGCCTCCACTCTTCTCTGTCTTCCGCCTTCCTCTTCATTTCCACATATGAGTGTGTCTTTAAATCATCTAACATACCTAATCTCGGCCTGCCCCTGCCTCTTTTTCCTTCCATTCTACCTTATATGACCTCATTTAATAGACAATCTATAGGTACTCTATATATATATATTATATATATATATATATATCATATATACAGGGCGAGTAAAAAAAGTGATAACACCTCCAAAAAGTTTTAATATCTCAGGCTATTGTTTATATTTTCAAACTTCTGCCAATTACTAAAGGAATAATTTTTGTGGGGTGACCAATTTCCATCCATTTTAATCTGTGTATTGGCCAGTTATAAAAGTTTTAGCAGAGCAACCCCCCAATATTACCTAAAAATGGCGCTTGCTTACTTACAACGGTAAGGGCAAATTGTAATTCATTGGCGAGAAGGAAAAGATAAACACTCAGTATTACGTCAGTACTTTACTTCTCAAGCTTTTTGATGATTGCAACGCTTTTCTACCAAATGGTTTCATCTTTCAGCAGGATGATTCTCCGATTCATGCTTCTCGTCATGCACAGGAATGGATCAGCGAGAGGCACCCGCATTTCATCAAGAAGAGTGAATGGTCTCCCAACTCTCCCGATCAAAATCCTCTGGATTACTATGTCTGGGGAACCATGCTGCATCTCTATCAGAAACACCAGCCGAAGCCTAAAAGCAAAACAGAACTGCAGGAAGTGCTACAATCAATTTGAGAGATACTGCCCCAAGCTGTAATCAACAAGGCCGTCCTAGCGTTCCGAAAGCTACTGCAGTCCTGCGTAGCAGCTGGAGGAAAGCTTACGATTAGTCAGTAATGCTAGCAGATACAATTGGTTTATTCTGAACTACCACAACGACCCTTTTCAGGGCCACAAAAAATTAAATATAATTTTTTTACAGTACATTCGAAAAAGTGGGGGTTGCTTTGCTGAAACTTTCATAACTGGCCAATCTGTGTAGTAAAATACATCAAAATTGGCCACTTCATCACAAATGAATCCATTAGTAATTGATAAAAGTTTGATTTGAAAATATTAACAATAGCTTGAGATATTCAAACTTTTTGCAGGTGTTATCACCTTTTTTACTCACCCTGTATATATATATATATATATATATATATATATATGTACATATATGTATTTATTTATTTATTCCTGGTTTTGTGCTAATAGCCTAGCTATGAATCCCTCCAAAACTGAATATCTTTGATGGGTACCTCTCTGCAAAGAAGAAAAGTTACTAACAATTCCTTTCATTATCAAAATATTGCTCTTTCACCTTCTCGATCACCCAAAAGCCTTGGAGTCATACTTGATGAAAACCTTGATTTCAAATCCCATATCTCTTCCGTCTGTCGAGCTTCTTTCTTTAAGATTTGTAAGATTGGCAAAAACGCAAATAGGCAAATACTTCCATCCCTTACGAGATATTCAGCCAAAATTCTTACAAATTCCATAGTTCAGTCTAAGCTTGATTACTGTAATTCATTATTACATGGATTGCCTTCGTCTTCTCTCAACCTCTTACAGCATGTCCAAAATTCTATCGCACGTGTTGCTTGCAAGTCCTCTAGACTTTAATCTCACTCTCCTTTTCTACTTCATAATCTTCACTGACTCCTTGTTAATCAACGCATAAAATATAAAATGCATGCAGCTCTGTAACTTTCAAAACTCTGCGATTTGGCATGCCTTTCTACTTATCCGAAACTTTTCTTCGCTGTTGTCCTTCATGTGCACTTCGATTCACTGATGCCAATCTTCTCTATGTTCGAAATATTCTCACATCATTGGGCAGACATTCATTCTCTTATGCAGCACCCACAATCTGTAACTCTTTGTCTACTAATGTTCGCTCCTTTTCTTCTCCTTCAACTACCCCTGGCAAGATTAGGACATATCGTTTCTCACCATAGACATACTCTACCTATCCTGACAAATTTTTGATCACCGGACCGGCTTTCATTTTAGGACCTTACTTCTCCTCAGCACGTTTCTTTTGCAGATTGGTAAAGGTGAATCGATCTGTAGTGACGTGCTGTGGGAACGTCCCTGACACCATCCTTGGATGAGGAAACGGACGTTAAACCTTTATTAGTACTATTATATACATGTACAGTATATATATACATGTATTTATATAAACATGAAGAGAAAACTTTTATAAAACTAATTTATTAAATAGTTTGTGCTGTATATAAGTTTGATAGATCATCGTTTATCAAACAGATCATTAAAACAGATCATTAAGACACTGTACAGCAGTGGCGTAATGAACGTACTATAATTCTCAATAACCCATGACAACTTTTTTGCCGTTATTCTGTTTTTCTATAAGAAAACTTGACACCAATCTCGTGAGTTAGCGATCATATCGCTGGTCCTTGGACTAATTTCATTCCGGGAATTGTAAAGATATCGTCTCTGACAGAAATTGATTTTCACTCCATTACTAGAACGACAGAGAATTTCAAGATCCGTGCGCAGAGCATACTAGGCTACCCATAACAGTATAAATGTGATGTAATTCTAACATTATTCATAATACTATTATAATTTCCAAGTAATATTAAGTTGGCCTAATAATATTTCCCGAGTTGAGCCCGGATGTGGTTGCGACCACTGCAGAACGAATAGGGAAACCACTAACAAGCTGCCACGTATGCGTAAGAGACGAATAAAGCAGAAATTGAAGAAGGCATAGGGGATCCCCCTCACCATGAATTTTTCATTCAGGATTAAATGGCAGTTAATCCATTCTAAAACTGAGGAAGGCAGAGTCAAACCACCTCAGAAGCCAGAGGCCTATTATTCCTAAGCTGCAGTATATGCTACATTTATTTGTGGATATTGCTTAGCCATTTCTGAAGGAATAAATTCGTTAATCTAAGATGTGCTCTTTATGGAGCGTGAAAGTAGTACTTAAGTAGGAGTATGTACCTTGAACCTACCTCTTGGAAGAACAGTGGAGAGAGAGATTCGAAGTAATTCTATCGATATTTTAAAATATATATATATATATCTACATTTCATATATATATACATGTATATATATATATATATATATATACACTGTATATATATATATATACTGTATATATATATATACTGTATATATATATGTATATATATATATATATGGGCCTATATATACATTTATACATACCTGTAAGCCTATATCTCAAATATATTCTGATATGTTTTTTCTTCAAGTGTGTTGCTCATACTATTCACTAGTGATAAGCTCAAGCGTAGGTAGACTAGTGTGTAAGAGAAATAATACTATAAAGCCTTATAGTTAAAATTCATAGTCTGACATAGCACGCAAAGGCACTGTCAGAGACCACCCGGTGCGATTTCGAACCCATTTCCTTTGGATTATGATCATAGGGTGCTATCGACTACGTCATAAGCCGCATAGCATAGCTGAATGATCAATATGTAGTATGTTTCACTTGTAAAACTAATATTTATGTGAAATATATGGTCCTCTAGAATAACTGGTAATTATGTTAATTATATATATACTGTATATATATATATATATATATATATATATATATATATGTATATATATATATATATAACTGGTAATTATGTTAATTATATATATACTGTATATATATATATACAGTATATTCTTCTAGTTAAACTAGTAATTATGTTAAATATGTAACTAATTATTTTGAACATGTGTCATGCTTCATTAGCGAAAGAAATGAAACATGTTGTCATCTAAAATAACATCAAGAAGTATCACATATGACGGAAGTAAGTTAAGCTATTGTGACCAAGATTAGTTCTGTGGAGAAAATGCGGAAATTGTCGACAATTTATGTCAAAACTTATTAAATATGAGCAAAATAATAATGACTTAAATTACAGACAATTTCAATTACAATGCATATTCGGCGATTGACTCGTGCATAATCATACTTAAACATAATCCAAGCCACTTAGTTTCCTATGCTAAGCCAAACTAACATAACTTATTAGTGTGTGAGATTTAGAGCACTTATTTTCGGTGCTCGTCAATGAACGAAGTTAAGCTACGTCGAGCTCGGTTAGTACATGAATGGTTGATCACCTTGCAAGACCGAATATTGACATTTTTAAATGAAAAAAGAAGCTTATTCTTCAATTCCCCTCCAGCTGCAATCAGTGCGCTATCAAGGGCAGCCATTACTATTAACCATGGACAGGAAGGAGGAAATAAAGAAATCCACAAAAACTGAAACTAAACAATGAAACTCTGCAGCACATGCTGTTGTCATGTGTGTAATCATAGGAATAAAACTACTACTTATCTCAGAAATAACTGAATCTGATATCAGTGATTTGAATCCTGCTAGTAGGAGCAGCCCACTACCTTATCATCATAAGCGAGCATCACAATGTCAGATTTAAGTACGAAGGTTGGAAGATATGATTGATAAGTTTCTAGAAGCAGTAAGAATAATAATTATCTGGTATCGAGAGTAACAGGTTCAATTTCTTGAAGGCTTCTTTGCCTGAAAGTCTACACTGTAGATCATTAAGCCACATAAAGTCAAATAAGAACAACTACATATTTTAAATTTATTAAAACAAATATATACGGTCATAAATAGACAAATAAGTATATGATTAAAGCGATGTATGATACAAGTAACAATTATTGATAAATAACTTCACGTGTTCTCTTAGTGTATATCTCCACTATTAACCAGGTCACAGGTATAATTAAATTCCAGCAATACATTATGGACTACATTATGCTAGCATCTTAACGCAAACAATTTTATACCGCTAGACATATTACTGCTTTAAAATGTATTTTGAATAAAAATTAAACATTTATATCTTGATAATTTATTTAAAAGAATATCTACTACTAGTACTACAACTGCACTAATTTTATCAATGTCGTCTACATGAAACTAGTATTACTACAATTGTTGAGCGCTAAATGGAATAATTCGTCAATAAATAACTATAAGTCTTCCTTTACCGGCCGACAAGGAAATAAATAATGATTAATAACTGAATGCCATATGTTTTGCTTAACATCGCACGTTTTAACTTCAGCAATAACCAATCATCTTGCGCAACATGACTCTTCACTCCTTTAATAGTCAAAGACGAATAAACTAAAAGAGATTTAATCAACGAGACGCTTTACAACAACTCAACACCTCTTTAGTAATCAGTAAAAAGAATTCACGAGACTATTTCTGGCTTCACATGGCTCCACATGCATGGACGCATTCTGGCATAGGCGTTCACTATCAGCCCGCTAAACATCAGCACCAGTTTGACCAGAAACATGAAGGCCAGACCAGAGCAGATGGCAACCTTGAAGAGCTGAGCGAAGGTAGGACCCCGGACGCCGATGTGCTGGCAGGTAGCCATCCAGCCCTTCTTCTCCACCCAGCCCTGGGACCGGTGCACCGAGGCGGCGAAGCTGCGACGACGCACGCCGGTGGGGTCGAAACCAAGGAAATGAAGAACTGGGTTCATGAGCAAGAGCCCCAATAGACATCCGACCATCAGCGTAAAGAACCAACTGCGATAAACATATAATCAGTAGGTCAATTAATAATAATACTAATAATCTATTCATTTTATTTTCATAATCAATCTGACAAACCGGAGACTGTAACAATATGACAGATTACATAGCAATGTAATATATACAGGAAGAAATGCAACACAAAATATAAAAAAAATTAATGAAATAATGTTAACTCTTTCTCTTACTGCACGGCCTAGTGGCAGGAACATAGCATGTAACTAAATCACATATTTCTATCCTCTGCTTTTGTGTTTATATCAGCAAACAAATTAGTTATCAAATCAACTAGCATCATAAGTCTCGGTCTTCCGCTAACCTTTTTTCCTTTCACTCTTCCTTAAATTATTAATTAGTTACAATTAATTAAGTAACAATAACAAAGTCCAATAAGTCAGCTATATGTACTTCTTTAGCATTTCATATGAAATAGAAGCAAAGGGCAGAGGTGGCAATTCGGTTCAGATGTACAAAATCAATCAATAAATGGATCAATGAGTATATTTATAAAGCAAATCTCTAAGCTTGCCACGGTAATGAACCTGTGGAGGATCAAGTAGCCAACGAGAGACCACAATCGAATCAACCGAATGCTTAGTCTTCGTTGCTTTATGCTTGCAGTGTAAATAAATTACGACATTCATTTAGTCCAATATCTACAAACAATCTAAAGATTGGAAACAACTTCAAATCCTTTAACGTTTCCAGATACTGTCGCAAAAAATAAATAAGCATAAATTCACTTTGCACAATAAGATGCTTAGGCTATCTAGCGAAATTCATCTCTAGCCCTTGAAAGGGACGAGTATATTGTACATGTAAAAACATCTTAAAGAAATTATGAAATGCATTTACGATTTAGTGAATAGCTACATCAGCACATAGAGTGAAGAGTGAGATTGGCTTTTAATTCATGCAGTCGGTTAAGATATTCCGTATAAATACATGCCCACTGCTTGCGTAAACATTGAAAAATTAATCTTTCGCGACTGCAGATTTCGACTCTCGTTCTTACGTGCATTGAACTAGCGGCCCTATCGCAAATATTCCCAACTATGTTTGTATTACGTTTTCTTCTAAAAGCCTTCAGTCAATGAGCAGAAAGTCTTGTTTTTAACTTTGAAAAATAATCACTTCTCATTGTCAGCTACTGAGTAGTCGCCTGCTAGAACACTGATTTGATGTAGTAAATAGTGCTAATGTAGTGGTAAACAGGATTGTATGGGTAAACCGGATTGTTTTCTCAGGGAATGACGACCCTGCCCATTAAATGGTAGCCGAAGCTGAGGAAGGCATAGGGGCCCACCTCGTCATAAGCAGAATCCCCCAAGAATAATGGTATATCAAAAGGAATGTTATTGATGATTTAAAGATCCACTCGTATATGGATATAAAGAGGAAAACGGAAGAGATGAGTGGAGGCGAGGCGTTGTATATCATTGACCTGCCAGTAGGCAGTGCACTAAGAGAGAGAGAGAGAGAGAGAGTAGTGGTAAGATCGGTTTCGTATCGGCCTGCCGATCATCAGATGAGCGGTTCAAATCTTATGCTTCTCTCTCACCAGTATGCTTTAGAGACTTTAAGCTATCGGGCCCTAGCCGTCTAGTTGATCCATCGGTCAAACTCTTAGATAATCAATGATCAAAATATATCTTATCTAACAAATTAACAATTGTCAGCATATATGCAAGTATAACAAAGCTAAATAAGTTTATTGTAAAACACTTACAAGAGTGTAGGACTCGCCATCTTTCTTGGTAGATTATTTTTTAGTGTCCTCAGATCAGTCGGTATAAAAGCTTATTCTGATTAACTCTATAAACAAATCGCTAACCTGTTAGACAACGATTAACGCTATAAAACAATATCTAACCTATCCGACAAAATAGCACCAAACGATTCTATAACCTGTGTATTCGATTGCTATCGATCTGTTTATCGAGCTAAGATGAATGTGACGACATAGTGGCAATGACGTCACAGTCATGATGATATATCTCAGCCAAAGATACTGAAATGATTATTGAGACAATAAAAGTAAATTAAGAAGCTTGCATGTCGCATGTTGCAGGACCATTCTGTTCTCAATGTTGTCGTAGATAACAGTAGCAGATATTATCACACATTACGCTAAACTGACACAGAACCTTTCATTCAGATTATTCTTATTACCATAATATTAATTTTTTTCTTCTAGTGCACTGCCTAACGGCAGGTCCATGGCATATAACTTTTTCAACCAATTCTATCCTCAGCCTTCCTTTTCATCTTTATATATGAATTTGTTATCAGATCATTCAGCATCCCATGTCTCGGTCTTCCTCTAACTCTTTTCCATTGCATTCATACTTCTATTACATCCTTTAGTAAACCATCCCTCTCATAATGTCTTATAATATTTCTTTTCACTTTTATTAACTGTATATCTGTACCGACTCCTTCAAGAACTTCTTCATTTGTGACCTTGTCAGTCCAACTAGTCTTTTCCATTCTTCTCAACAAGCACATTTTCTCATTTGAGTTGAATCCTGGCCCTGTTTCTTCTTTTTCTAACCTGTCCACTTACTGCCTCAATGTTCGGTCTGACACAACTATTACAAAATGTCTAAATAAACCTGAACTCATTCAACAGTTTATTCTTGATGAGTCCATTGATATTCTGTTTTTGACAGAATTATGGCTCTCTCCTGATACTCCACCTGCTGTCCTTAACTCTCTCACTCCCCGTGACTATTCCATTCAACATACCGGTCGTTCTTCTGGTCGTGGCGGTGGCATCGCTGCTATATTTAGGTAAACTTTTTCTTTTTCTGTTTGTAACTGTTCTGTTTTCATCCTTTGAATATATGTCGTTTTGTCTTGTATGCAAATCCAAATCCTATCTTTTTGATTGTCTACAGACCACCTTCTTTATCCAAGTCCAATTTCATTTCTGATTTTTCTTTGCTTCTAGAAGACATTGCCTCATCACCCACTGATTTAATAATTATGGGTGATTGCATCATCCACCTAGACTCTAATGACTATTATTCTCCTTCCTTGTTATTAACACTTGATGCCTTTGATCTCAAACAACATATATCTTCCCCTACTCACTTCTCTGGTCATATTCTTGATCTTCTTATCACTCGAAACAGCATGTCATTTCTTGATCAAGGAATCTCTGATCCTTCACTATCAGATCACAGTGCGATTTTCTGTAAATTGCCTGTGACTGTTAATGTACACCCTTCCAGAACACTTAACATTTATAGAAAACTCTCTTATATTAACATTGATGTCTTCTCTGCTGATATTGTGTCCTCTTCTTTGTATTTTAATCCATCTTCAACTGTTGCCGAATATTCAGCTCAATTTAGCTCCGGACTTTCTTCCATATTTGACAAACATGCCCCTCTCAAGACCATTCATTGCCGCTCAAACCCTAGGAAACCATTCATTTTTGAACAAATCCTTACACAAAAATCTGAACGTTCAAAACTCGAAACTAAGTTCAGGAAGGATCTGAAAAATCCACCTGAACTAAGAAATCCAGACATTAAGTCCAAGTACCTCAAGCAAAGAAAATTATTAAATAAAATGATTAGTTCTGCTAAAAGCTTGTATTATCAAAATCTAATCTCGCAGAATCAAAATTGTCCCAAGAAAGTATGGGGAGCACTTGACTCTCTGCTTGATCGCACCATTCCCAAGTCACTCCCCTCTACCACCTCACCATCTTCTCTTGCTACCTCTTTTCTCAACTTTTTCGATGACAAAATAGCCAAACTCTGTAGCTCTATATCCTCCAACTCCATTGACACCGACAACTCCATTTCTGTAAATATGCCTGAACCGCCACTACTTTCTAGTTTTGAACCAGCTAAACCGGAAGAAATACGCAATTTTATACTTCGCTCTACCGACTCATCTTGCTGCCTTGATGTTATTCCTACACGCTTACTGAAATCCTGTATTGATGTTTTAGTTGCTCCTATTACTTACTTAATCAACCTCTCACTCTCAGAAGGTATCTTCTCGACCTCCTTCAAACAAGCAGTTGTATCTCCTTTGCTAAAAAAGCCTTCTCTACCAAAAGATGATCTTTCCAGTTACCGTCTTATTTCCAATCTTAACTTCATCTCTAAACTTCTTGAAAAGGCAATTTATACCCGTTTATGCACTCATCTTGATTCTTTCCCTTCTCTCTCTCATTATTAATATGCCTATAGAAAACTCTATTCTACTGAAACCGCTCTTCTTCGTATACATAAAGATCTTAGCTTGGCCATGTGAAGTAAACAGGTTTCTGCCTTGGTTCTTCTAGATCTCTCTGCTGCCTTTGATACAATTGACATGGCATCCTAATAAATAGGCTTAAATCTTGTTTTGGCATATCTGATTCTGCTTTTTCCCTTCTTACATCATATCTCTCATGTCGCACACAATCTGTTGTTATTGGTCAAAATCGCTCTTTTGAAGTACCCCTCCTACGCGGTGTTCCTCAAGGTTAAGTGTTAGGTCCATTGCTCTTCTCTTTATATACCACTCCTCTTAGCTACCTGCCTACTCAGTCCTCCATAAAGTTTCATTTCTATGCAGACGACACACAACTATATATTTCCTTTTCTAATCATGATTCTGATTGAAAACTGGCTCATATCTCATCCATTCTAGACAAGGTTTATTCCTGGTTTTGTGCTAACCGTCTTGCAGTTAATCCTTCCAAAACTAAATACCTTTTAATTGGCACTCCTTTGCAAAGAAGTAAAATTACCTATAGCTCTGTTAATTTTCAGAATCTTGCTCCTTCGCCTTCTCGATCCGCCAAAAACCTTGGAGTCATATTTGATGAAAACCTTGACTTTAAATCCCATATCTCTTCTGTTTGTCGCGCTTCTTTCTTCCAGATTCGTCAGCTTAGGCAAATACGCCCATCCCTTACTAGAAATTCAGCCACTATCCTTGCTAATTCCATAGTTCATTCAAAGCTCGACTACTGTAATTCATTATTACATGGGTTGCCTACTTCTTCTCTCAATCGTTTGCAGCACGTCCAAAATTCTCTTGCACGTGTTGTTTGTAAGTCCTCTCGACTTCAATTTCGCTCTCTTTCTCTACTTTCCAGTCTTCATTGGCTCCCTGTTAATCAACGCATAAAATATAAAATTGCTCTATTAACTTTCAAAACTCTGCGATTTGGCAAGCCTTCTTACTTATCTGAAATTCTTCTTCCCTATCGTCCCTCACGTGCACTTCGCTCCACCGATGCCAATCTTCTCTCAGTTCCAAATATTCTTACGTCATTGGGCAGACGTTCATTTTCTTACGCAGCACCCACAATCTGGAACTCTTTACCTGCTATTCTTCGCTCTTGTTCTTCTCTTTCAACATTCTCTAGTAAGCTTAAAACTTACCTTTTCCCACCATAGACATAATCAATCTACCTTGACCATTTTTTGATCACCGGACTGGCTTTCGTTTAGGACCTTACTTCTCCTCAGCACATTGCTTTCGCAGATTCGTCTGGGTGAATTGATCTGTAGTGATGTGTGCTGTTGGGGTCGTCCCTGACATCATCCCTGGATGAGGAAACAGACGTTAAACCTTTATTTATTGATTTATTTTCACGCCTCTAGTTTTCTACTATGCATCTTTTACGGTCTGCGATTTGTCAGATTGATTATGGAAATAAAAGGAATAGTTTATTATCTTTATTTATAATTCAACTTTTTAATTGATATTATATAAATTTTATTATTTATTACTATGTCATATCTGTAATGTTATATCTATAATACCATATTGTGTCCAGGTTACCCGTGCTGTGTCCGGGTTGCTGAAGAGTATAACAGCGGTGGACTCCATGTATCGTAATAGGCGACTAAAGCACTAAGATCCAAGCCAAGTTTAGAAGAGGCTTTTCGTTGGTGGTTTCCTAGGCTCGAACAATTGTTAAATATATTTCTAAAACGACAGGAAAGAATGTCAATCCGTATCCCGTTCCTAGTTAAACTGGAATTAAAGGGAAGGTGATGAATCTGTTAGGCTATATCTATAATAACTACAATTATGTACATCATCAGCTTCCCTTGTATTCAACCCGTGTCGTGTTCGAGTTGAAGCAATTATAACACAACACGACTAACGACTAATGGAATAAGTTAACTTAACTACACGTTTGTAAAATAAAAGTCTGTGAATATGCTTATGAAAGTGTTTGAACTTTAATATCCTACCTAATTAATTTTCAATTTCTATAGTTTTCTTTAACTGGTGCATTGTTACTTGTTAAAAGTTCTGCTATTTGGTATGTGTTATTTTACTTATTGTTATGTTATATGTTATTTATTTATTTGTTATATTTAGCTGCTGTTGAAAGATTGTGATAAAATATATAAATGCTATATCATTATTAGGCCTACTTATTATTATTTGCAATTTTCTAGAGTAGTTTAATAATAAATATTTATTTTCTTTCTATTTAATGCACATAGTATGTGAACAAGTGCGTGGTGTATAAATCTAAGTAAAAGAATGTCTTTTAAGTAGTGTAGTATAAATAACGTACTATAACATAATAGTATATTAATGTAATGTAGATAAGTGTAGCCTCTTAGAAAGAGTATGCAATGTTCACAGTGATTCAATTGCAGATAAAAATAAGTATATTGTTTTTAAAACACACTTCGAGAACTAGGTTAATTAAGTTTTTCCACTATCATTTGACAGGAAATTTCAATCTAATTTCAACCACTGACCGAATTTAATTTCCCTAGAACAGTTAAAAATACAGTAATATATAGCAATTTTTCTATAATAAATGCTTTGATTTGCTGAATTGGTCAGGTTCTGGGAGGGGCTGGCTTACTTAAAGAGATAATTGAATGAAGGATGATAGGAAAGAAGGTTAGATGAACACCGAGACTTGAATTGTTGGATGATGTTATAACTTATTTGTATGTTTATATGACGAGAAAAGCAGAGGATGTAAACGTATGAAGGATATGCCTTGGCCCTGCCAAAACGTAGTATACTGGGAGAGTGAATGATTTAATTTTTATTTCAAATTTTCACTAGAGCGCTTTTGTGTTTCGATGCACCCTTTTTAATATGCGCCTCAATAAATGATATGAAATATACATACATCAACTTGGTAATTTCCGATATTGTTTCATCACTTAACAGTGTTGTGAGCGCTGGTTGTTTAAATTTCGTAACATTTGACAAAGATGATGTGAAATTACATGTAAGGTATTGAAATCACGTAAGCCGTAGTGATAGCTGAGTGTATTCACTCTTGTGTTATAATTAAGGATCAAAATGAAAGATTCATTTATTCCATTTTGCAATTCGACTGTTGATAGATTTGCAAATAGAAATTATTCCTTTAATTAATGAAAGAAATTTATTTCCTCATTCAAAAGCTAACTACGCGATAACGGGAAAGAGCTTAATTTAAAAATCGTCTTTGAATTCTACTTGAATATAATCAATTTCAATTAATTCGCTTTCTTTATGAAATACTTATATTATTATTCTTATTCTTATTCTTATTCATTAAAATATACTTTAATTAAATTTTAAATTAAATTAAATTAAATTAAATTAAATTTAATTTAATTTAATTTAACTTTTCAATATGAAATATATCACTATATTTTAGTCATATCATCAGTAAATCCCCTACAATCTCTTCCATTCGCTTTAGAATTTTTTTTAGCAATTTCTGGAGCCTAGGCGCTCATCAACCGAATATTCATTCTGAATTTAATTGAATTTCTGAATTGAATTGAATTGGTTTGGATCTTAGTGCTGTAACGCTTTGTACGGCACATCCAGTCACCGGTTGATTTATTCTTTAACAACACGGACATAACACAGGGAAATATTTGAATTAAACTAATTTATAAAAAATAATTAAGTTACTAGTAAATAAACTAACTGACTAATTAACTGATTGATCGTGTGTAGGTCATAGAAGCGAAACGACTGAGAACGTTCCTATGCGCTAGCGGCTCACCCAGTCCCACAACTCTATCAGCCACAACATCTACCGTCACAGCTTCAAATCGCGCCCAGGACTGCGGCGTCAGGCTAAGCATCATGCTGCTGACCGTCTCATTCGCCTTCCTGCTCATGACTCTGCCAATGAACGTTACCCTAATCGTTATAACGCTTCATCAAGGACAAACTGTCATGGATTACAAAACTGCGGCAACGTTTTCTTTGTTGAGAACAATTTCGGAAATGCTGATGTACGCCAATCATTCGGTCAACTTTTTTCTCTACTGCGCCACGGGCCTGAAGTTCAGACAGGAGCTTTGTCGAGTGGCGTGCGTGAACGAGAAAAGAGATTCGACGAACCGCTCAATGCCGGTCACCAGCCATTACATAGCTCTTAGGCCCACTGTGATCGATGCCAAAACTGCAGTCTAACTAGTAACTACGGCCATAAGCAAACGTGAAGCGATCGCTGCGTATTATAGCATTAAATCTGAATACTAGATCATATAGCATCATGGCATACGCTTCGCAGCATCAGAGTTTTCTGTTCAATATATAATTAGCCTACTTGAAGCATTAGCATGTCGGTAGGACGTTCGCATGCTGAACAGTAGGCGTATATATCAAATTCAGTTCTCGCTTCATCATTAGCAAGCTTTTCAGACAGCAAACTCAAGCTGAAATCAGCTTTAGCCTCTTTATATTTGTTTAATACTTTATTCTATTTATTAAGATTTAACTTTATTGAAAATTATATTATAGTAACGATTGAAATTTATGATTTCCCATCCAGTCGTTCACGTATGAGCATCGTAGGGAGACTGACAAGATCGGGATGTATGTGACACTTTGCTACTGATGCGCGACATCTTCTGTAACTTATCGGCAGATTTCATATGATTCTTCAAAGCTACCCAATGCACGATCAGAGAAATGAATGCTGGTTCATTCGCAATTACGGCTTAAGTTTATCTCATACAAGACTGATCAGTTTCACTGATAATGTAGATCATTTGATTTCCTTGACAATGCTTTAGATGTTGTCAGGGAAAGTTTATCGTTAAGGTTTAGCTGTAACTAAAGGTTACCGGTAAGGGTTTATTTGAAGACACAGTAGCCTCACAGTAGAATCAGATCCGCTGAGAAAATCTGGGATACACATAGTATGATGGGACAAAGATGTCTCATGACTGAGACAGTAGGAATATAGATAGTCTGATGGGATAAAGAAGTCTCATGACTGAGACAGTAGGGATATGGATAGTCTGATGGGATAAAGATGTCTCATGACTGAGACAGTAGGGATATGGATAGTCTGATGTTTGAGATAGTCATGGAAGGCATCGTAACATTTATAATGCACAGAGCAGTTTTTGTAGGGACTTCATATACATGTATAGATTTGCCGTAAAGCTTGAGATGAAAATTAAGATTGAGATGGCACTAACAAACATCGTGTCTTGAGGCAAGGTCTTAGTAAACAATGTTTTAGTAATGCGCTGTACGGAACAGGTATTATGATTCTGAGCAATAATCGTAATTCGCTATATGCAATAGTCCAAGGGTTCGAGACTCTGTCGGACCGTCACTGATAGTGTATTTAAGATATAAAACCGACGCTAAACCTAACTTTGTGGTTTTGCAGAAAATTAAGTTGCACATTTATTAAATTCGGTGACTATTGGAAGCGTAAGTTGCTTTTGTCATAATCGTTATCATCATCATCATCATCATTATCATCATAATACAAGTTTAACTAGGGTCGGGAAAAAAATGTAGATCTAAGGAAATTAAGTCTATCATCTCGTATAGCTTTGCAAATTAGTTTTACGCGCTGTTTTAAGAAGTTACTGAACCAGTTAATGCGATCTAAAAGTGGCACACTAACTATTCCCTTGCAACATTGCGCTAATTCAGACTTTTTTATTCCTTTAAATTGGAATTACCTGTTCTTATAGAGGATGAATTTTACTATTCATTACTAGTATTTGATTTAACAACACCAATGGGGGACTAACGTTAACGTTTAACGAAATCAGGATTTAGACAATATTGTTACAATTCGGTTAAACTTAGGCCTGGAGCGAGATAGCCAACAATGAACATAAAGGGCACTACATAAAGTGCAAGTTCATTGGTAGATTAAAGCATAGTGTATGCTCAACAAGATACATAAAGTATAGAAGAATATATAGGCCTAAGTTTCTGTAATATTACCCTTAGAAATCTGAACTCGAACATACCGATTTGAAGATTATAATTCTGTAACAAAATACAGCATATCGATGTTCAATATTTATAATTATATAACACTGCTGATGTACATTTATTATATAGGCCCATCCTACATCTGCTGTGTATTTTAGTGAAATGGAGCCAACACTAGAGTTAATACTCCTAATTTTAATGATAAACTGTATACATTTACTAGACTTCAGATTGCTGTGACTATTTAGACGTTCGCTTGAATGACGAATACTGTTCTAGACATTGCAAATAAAACCTCTGCTTTTCTTTACTTCGGTGTGATCAATATGACTTAATGAAAATTGAGAAATCAAATTAACGTCAGTTTCTCTGCATGAAAGTACACCAGTGACAGATAAAACATTGTGTGCGAGACATACACACTGATCCGAAACCGAACCCCTTACCGATATACTGTCAGCTCATTCAGATTAATCGATACAGAACATATAAATGTAATTTACATTTAATTAGGTTCATTAGACTGATACTCTGAGACTGACTGTATCAGCAGCGTATTAACTAAAATAATATACAAATTAGTTACCTGTAAACTCACATGTAGTATTTAGATAAGAGTATTAATCTTAATTCTACATTTCCAAAGGTTAGGAAGAAGAGCACAAGCCTGCACATGTATTGAAGGAAACCTGCCACTAGGTTCATAGTAGACATACTTCAAGATTATACGAAATCCGCATAGATTGATTAAATTGTAAGATAAATGAGCATACAATTCCTATTAATATTTAGTATGTAGTCATTACTTTCTACACTGTACTTGTGTCTTACTCAAGCAACTAAATAAAAGTTTCCAAATTGTTATAAATTTCATCAAGGATTGCTAAATAGTTTCAAACTTTGTATTCCATTGTGTTGATTTAGGTCCTGATTTATTAAATCAAAGAAAATCATAGTCTAGGATTTCAATTTCCTGATTTAAATCTCTTTCAATTAAATTCTATTAGTGCGTTCAGGCTTAGACCCTTAGACCTTTCTTAGGTTTGTTAGTTAGTACAAATTGGTAAGGAATGAAGCTAAGTTTTTTTAAAATAACATTTGATAGCTTTTAGATAAACAGTAGATATTATTTTTGATTGCTACATTTAATTTAGCCTATTCTATAAGATCATTGATATCGGAGAGTAAATTATAATTATAGGCTTATTCGAGATATTATTGCCTTTATTGGAACTATTCTCCCTGTTATTTGATGGTGTCCTTCCAATTTGACTTACCAAATTTTATATTTGTAACTAATTTGTGATCGTTTCTATAGCCTCCATCCAATATATGTTTACAAAATATTCAAAATGTGTCTTCATAAACCGTTTTGAACCAAGAGAGTCATTGAAATCTCGTGATCTGCGACTTTATTAACCATTAAATGTATGTTTCGGGTGGTATGATATAGTGTGTAAGATCTGATGTGACGCTGTAGTTTTAAAAAATAAGCCTACGTTAGTATATAAAACAGCTGCTTTTAACTGTTGCTATTAAATAATGACATATCTAAAAAACTAAAAAACCAATCTGTGGATTGTGAATACAAGAATGCCTACATGCAGAATGCCTAGAATAGTAAAATCTACGTCTAAAGATGTTCGTGTGAGAAGAGAGAGAGAGAGAGAATGGCATAAAACTGTGTATATATTCTATGGCCTATATTTTAAAACTGCTTATATAGGTAATATTATATTACTAAAATTGACTACAGCAATTGAAGTTTGTAGAGTATATTGGTTAACAGGCAGTAATTAAGAACCTTTCAATCCATCAATACGAAAATATCAATTTAACATTTGGAAGAGAAAATATCAATTTAACATTTGGGAGAGAAGACGAGGCAATAATATTTGTGAATCACTCGCTCAAGCAGACAGATAAGCGATTCATACAAAACAGGTCAGGAGAAATATCAGGCAGCCTGGCTTGCCATAACTCTTCCTTGCTATATGTCGAGTTCCTTCAATACTAATATACTATGCTACAAATATTCCCCCCAGAATTAAATGGTAATTAATCCATCTAACTTAAGAAGGCAACGGTAAACCACCTCAAAAGTCATACTTTTCCCAAGCTATAGGCTACATAAGTTATTGATAAGGCATAGACTTTGTGACGAGATTAACTTGTTGATCTAAGGAGTGCTCTAATGGAGCGAGAAAGCAGACTTTGAGTATGAATATGTACCTTGAACCTGCCACTTGGCAGTGCACTGAGAGAGAGAGAATCATTACAAAATAGAAAAAACAAAAGGACTCACTCATCACAATTATACAGAGAGACCAGAAAAAACAAGATCGAAGGAACTCAGTATTTTTGTCTCTTCAAGGTAGTTTTGTCATGAAATTTATCATCATAATTAATTAATTGTTCTGCAAAAATGTTACTAATGCAGATACTAAGTTTTTAAGTTATGGCCCTTTTGCGGAATCCACCGTCAATTTCAGAATTATCATTGCGTGATGGAGTGGTGATGTCAGTAAGATATTTCACTGCGGATTAGTATGTGCGGTATTCAAATCTTGGGCACGTCTGTCATTAATATCATTTCAGATAGTTGAAACTGACGTTAACATTGGCTTTTAAATATAAAAGTGAAGTCTTCTATAAAAATTAATCTACCACAACCGTATAAGAACGGTTGTTTTACTTTGAACTACGTTGCAAATATATCAAGAGTTTACCTCAACCACGAAAGAAAAGTCATATCAAAACAGTGTTCAGAATAGCAGGGAAGATACATCGCAGATTGCAAAACAGAAATGCATTTAGTGCTTGGAGATTGAACTGAACCCACGCACTGATGCCGTTAGGCTTCACATTGAGCATCTAAAATGAATCTCTGATCTCTTACAATAATGGTTATGAAATAAACAGCCCTTTAGAGTGCTGCATAAAAAATAAAAACTATCTCTATTCTCTGGTTAAGACCCCACATCACACTTATACTACATTGTAGGCCTACATTGTACATATTAAGCAATGCTATTTCTGAAAAAGAGGTTGTATGGTTTCAAAGAAATGTCAGAACTTAAACAACTTTGTTTCAATAAATTAATATTCGATGCAAAATGCCTTCTTACTCTACCTACAATAACTCCAAATTTCAAGAAAAAATAAGAAAACAAGACAAAAGATTATGACGATTTCTCTGCCAGGAGGTGTTTTTCTGGATATGTGCATTATTTTGTTTTTTTGTGTTTTTCTCTGTGCTTCCAAAGTATATTGAAGTGTAGTTTAGGTTTTACCTGATGGTTATAGACCGTTATATCTAGTAATAAATTAATGTAGTCAATAAACATTCGTCTAACAGATACAGTCTCCCACGATACGTCAATTACACTGACCTACGCTAACGAATGTTGTACTTAGGGTTGCAGACCAGTAAAGGTCGACTCACAAATTAAATACATTTTGTTCAATTAAATTGCAAGCTAGTTTTATCTTTTTTGTATTAGAAAAATAGAAATAGAACGGACTGCAGTTGTTTTAAAACATCAAATTAACCTAAAAGCCTATTACAGTATGTCGTGTTCGAAGTAAATTGACGGCAGTAGAACAAATTTGTCATAAGAAAAGAAATGTTGGTTTAAATTTTCTTGCTATAAATAGGCCTAACGCTTGTATGGATTCAATATTAAGTCCAAGTATAGAATATAGTATTAAGTATTAGAATAATAGTATTAAAATACTATTAACTTTATTTCAAAATAAATCTCTCGCTGGCGTTCTGCCAAGTGGCAGGTCCAAGTCAGTTGTTACGGTGCCCTCTCTCTGGCTGGAGCCAGTGGCGATGTCGGTAAGGTACTCGACCGCGAATCAGTATGTGCGGGGTTCAAATTCTGGGCTCGAACATCACTGACATCGCTTTCGAGTGAGGAGACTAACGTTAACATTAGCTTAATCGATTAAACAAGTTAATTCTTTCGCAAAAGGCTATGCCCCATCGGGTTACCCCCACTTGTATGTACTCCACACTTGTGCCTACAGTTACACACTGTTCAAGATAAATTTCAATATATCTTCAGAAAATGACATTTAATCAGCATTTATTGATAATTATTTTCTAACGACCCGCTATTGTTTTGAATCAGTTATTATTATTAATTAAACAAAATTCTTCCCACTAAAAATCAGGCTGATTCCAGCGCTTATTCCCGCGCTGATTCAGTGCTGCTTCCAGTTCTGATTTCAGCGCTATTCCTGTGCTGATTCAGTGCTGATTGCAGTGCTGATTCCAACGCTGATTCCAGTTCTGATTCCAGCGCTTATTCCCGCGCTGATTCCAGCGCTATTCCTATGCTGATTCCAGCGCTATTCCTGTGCTGATTCCAGCGCTATTCCTATGCTGATTCCAGCGCTATTCCTGTGCTGATTCCAGCGCTGACAGCTTAAAAGGAGTCCGTTCTATTTGTACACTTACAGAGCATATTGAAAATCTTTGCTTCATTCAGATCAGGTGAATACACAATCACCTTTTAGTGATGATCTCAAGCAAGGCAAATCATCGTCGCTAAATCATCGATGACAGTAGCACACTTAATTGTTTCTGTTGTCTATTGATTCGTTTATTAGTTTAACGATTCACTGATTTATAAATTAATATCTAGCGTTATCTTAGCAAATATCTAAATATCTAATAACTATTAGCATTTTTTAATGTCTAGACGAAGCTAATACGGTACAAACCGGCCTTGGTTCATTTTAAGAAAATTTAATTATCTTTTTTCTTATAGTGCAATGCGAGCGTAGTATAAAGCCCTTAGGCAAGTAAATTACGCAGCGAAGTCCTTCCTTTTGCCCTACTAATGACTAATGAATATTATGCCAAAACGCTTTCTGCAACTAAAGGTGAAAGAACTATGTGAAAAACTCCATACCTCCAGACTGTGATAGTGGACATCTCATTATAATGACAACGTGCACTTTACATTAAAGCTTTAAAGAGCTATAAAAGACGTAGGAGGAAACTTAACAACCTCTAATCTAACGAATCCCCACTCACTCTTTTCAACTTTTTAAAAACGCTAATAAGAAAAGTGCAAGTCAATAACTATTACTAAAGATTCTAATTTTTTAAATTATATATATATATATATATATATATATATATATATATATATATATACAAATTATACATATATGTATATACATATACATAGACTATTGTATATATATATATATATATATATATATATATATATATGCATATACATGTATATATATATATATACATGTATATATATATATATGTATATATATATATATATATACATATATATATATACATGTATATATATATGTATATATATATATATATATATCGCTTGTCTTAATTCTAAAACCAACTGACTATTAATAATACTACACATTAATGATAACTATACCGTAATAATACAGTAACAATCTTCAGTTGATAGTTAATCTGATTACAATGGTGCTATCTTTAGAACATCTTTAACACCGCTTTTGCATACCGCTTTAATACCACATTAACACATGTTAACGAGCCTTTATATTGACTTTAATCAAATGAATGCTGTTATTTTCACTAAGTGATGTTAACCAACATCTACAAAACATGCTGAAACCCTTTCTTCTCGAGAGTTCTGCAAATCAAAGACCACTCAAAAGATGGGTCTATTAGGGATTTTACAGCATTACGATAGGCCCAATTAAATAAATTAGAGCAATCAGAGACCATTGAGAGAGCTCGGGGCTGAAGAATACAGCGTAATTCTAGAGCGGGCAGACTATTCATTAACGCTGAAATGGAAACAGTCAATTTCTAACTATAATGCTTTAGTTTCAATCTATCAATAAATTCCCTAGCGCATGTTCATAACGTTCACTTCGTAACTCAATCATACATGTATAAAGACAATCCAAGAGTCAAATCATAATTTCACTGAAATATATTAGAAAACTAATAGAAACTCGACTCGGCAGTCCATTAAGAACGGATCACGTACTGTCAAGTCGGAGAGTAAAATATTAGCGTGAAATGAAAACGTCCCGGACTGTTCGTTTAGAATTCTCGACCGGACAATGTCCATTGGGCTCCGGTCAATAAATCAGCGCTCGGTTGAACGGCTAACAAATGGATTTGTTTATAGGGACTGTCAGTGGCGCAGAGATATTTATAGGCGAACAGGTTCCGCATCTCCTCAATCACCTAGTGAAATATGAAATAGAGAAACGACAGACTAGATATAATGTTGGTAATCAGAACTGGTGTAGCAAATGGCTTGTTGGCATGTTGGTCGGTTAAGGATCAGTAAATGCAAGGTTACAATCCAGTGCCCTCCTCTTAACTGACATTTTATCGAGCAAGAAGCTGACGCTAACCTTAGCTTTTTTGTTGTTTGGGCTTCAGCCGAGTATATTTCATCCTCGCTGTGTCCGACCAACTACACAGTAGATTAACCGTAAACAGCCTTTTGTCGTAAGAGGAGATTAGTAGGAACTTGCACTAGGAAGAAAATGCGAAACCACCTAAAAGCTACACTAAGATTACGCAATGGCTTAGTCTTTATGACGACATCAACTTCAACATCGACATTAATGTGGTTAGCAAGTTTGGGAGGGGATATGGCGTAAGGGTTAGAGTATTCGCCTCAGAACCAAGTGACCTTGGTTTAAAGCTCAGGTGAGTCAACAACAAATGGATATCGGCTAGGGCCCATGGGAGGATAGTCATGTATCGTATCTGATCTTGCAGCCAATTTGAGCTATCAACAGCAAATGTACGATTAATTCTGAAAGTATTAAAACACAGGTACCTCTAAACTAGCACCAGTGACCGCGGTCATGCCGCTGCTATACAATGGTCTCTTAAGACAGAAATGTGCTCCTACATAGCGAGAAGATTGCTATTAGGAAATAGGAATATGTACCTAGGGATCTAGGACCTGCCATTTGACAGGAAATTAGAGAGAGATCGCACTCCAGTGAAGATTAGCATCACCACTGCTCGTGAGGTACATCAAGTTACATTGAACAAATAAAGGAGTAACTCGGAATTTGACCGAATACGACGAGCAGTTGTCATTGAGACCCTGGCACAAATTTCTGCCTAATTCGCTCATAATGGTCAAGGAGTCCTGTTCAAAATTCTTATCAAACTGCACGTGACAGCGACAAACCTTCTACGCGCAAATCATACTTGCATTAATGCGAATGTCGAGATTGAATGCTATCCAGAGCGAAACTTCATAAATTGTGTAAAATTAAAAACAGAAACATAACATGAGCAATGAATCACTCGTTTTATGGTTAACGATAAAGTAATTTATAAGCATTTATGAATTCTATATACAGTATACTAGGCGGCAGAGTACCAAAACAATAGGACAGCGTTCTAAATCTTTATAAAACAAAGCCAATGACTCGATAGGATGAACTGAATTTTCGAATTTTTGATACCTTGGATTTACTTTCCGGATTTTGTTTGGCATCTTTTTTTAACCCTACATTCGGCTCATCGGTTGGATTTGACTCCAGAGTGCTCAATGTTATCGTGGACAGCTGTAGAGCTTTAATTTTGTAGTTATTGTAGGCTAGGTCTCTGACGGCGAATCAGTTTGGGCAGCGAATCATATCCTCGCAAATATTGAGAACTTACAGATTTTCTTTGCTTAAATAGCTTTAAGCAGTAGATTTTCTTTGCTTAAGTAGCGGTTCCTCTTGTTCTTTATTTCTTCCTAAACGGATCAAAAGTATGGCTCGTTTGTCACGGCTACGCAAAGCGAGGCTCTGCTGTATTGTAAATGTGACTCTGCTTGTATTCTAAATGTTTAACTGTAAGCACTTACTATAATGTCACTTATACGACTTATAGAAGAAGTATTTTAAGGACATTAAGTATTTTCGCCGACTGGCTCCAGCCAGTGGCGATGTCGGTAAGAATGTGCGTGGTTCAAATCCTGGGCTCGCCTGTTACTGACATCGCTTTCGAGTGAGGAAATTGACGTCAACATTAGCTCTTTTTTATAAAGAAGTTGATTATTGCCATTCAATTCATAATATCCAAACACTCGTACTGGACAAGAATTTAATCACGTCACATAGGACTGCATGCACAACAGCAGCATTTTTGCTTAGTAAGTAAGCACGCACTATAGTGAAATGATCAACTATGTTGATATCACTTTTATACCACATGTTTAAACCGCTAGGCAATTTACTCCATTTTCCGTGTAACCAGTCCAGTGAATGTCCGAGATTTTATTCTCAGATCATCGCGGCTGGGATTCGAACCATATTAAATAATATTGGGATTCGAAATAGTGTTCCGCACTTTAAATTATAAAGCGAAGTGTCAATCGAAGACTTTGTTCATACAGTTACCAATTATAAGGTCGACTAAATTAACATGAAATAGCAAAATATATCACCTTATCAAACACATCCACAAATAACTATAATTATAGGAGGAAATTAACGTGATGACCAAAGAAGAAGAGGAATAAACGCGAATCATACCCTCGCAAACCTTGAAAATAATGGAAGAAGACTTAAAACTAAATTTAAAAAAATTTATTCACTTCATTAATCTAACTTAGAAGTTTACTTTTTTGTTTGTCTATTTGCACACAAGGCACTACACATGCATCACATACTTTCTTTGCTTAAGTAGCTGTTCCTGTAGTTTTCTTTGTTACTTCTTCACAAGACAATTAGTAATCATTTGCTTCGATAGCGCATACTGCAGATAGTGCAGATTTAAACAAATCTTCCAACAACTTCTAAATGTCTATTAATGCTTTACATACAATGGAGGAACAGACTAGACTAATGACAGAAAGTATGACAAACCTAACTAAGCTTAAAACTAAAACTACGCAAACTTCATAAACAAGTTAAGACAATTTGCAACGCTGGAACAGCATAATGTCAATCTGGATATAGGACATGTAATGATATTTTGAAATAATGGATTTGCACCATTTAGTAGACCTTTTCATTTTCAATGTCAGCGTGTTAACGATGACAGTGCCACTCCAACTGTGCACTGTTGCTGTTAGTCTTGTAGATCAAACTGAGATATCTGAAGATAAACTTCTAAACTATCATGTGCAGACATAAATTTTGACACTCAAATTGCAACAGTTCGCATTAACTTAGCGCAGAACTTCATAAGGTGTTGCCCAGATGATTGCTCTATGATTCACGTCGACATACTGCAACAAAAACAGCAAAAGATTATAATTAGCTTGGATTTGCAGTTAACAGAATAACTTTATCTTTTTATATGACATGTAAATTTAGGCTTGGGGCACAACTTAGGAATTTAAAAACCGAAGTGGATAAAGAAAAATGTAAACATTATAGACTGTTTATAAGACAACTCATGCGATTGGATGCACAACTGAAATTCCAACAACAAAATCACATAATTACTTTACCATTAACTTAGGTCACTTACACAGGTTGACAGGTCACAGGCACAGTAGCAAAACCCAACTTGAACCATGTCTTTAAGTTGCATTTTTACAAGCAAATCCACAAAAATGCCTCGATATTAGAAAAGTAATAAAAAATAGAAAGTTACCTGTCAATGAGAGATTCTCTGTGCAATGGCTTCAGGCTCTTTCTCTCCTTACTTAAAAATATTATCAATGACAGCTATCTCTGCGGCAGTCGTGTCGAGTCCACAAAATGCCGTCCAATCATTCACCACCAGTCCTCCGCCAATAACATCACTGCCTCTATTTACTGTTCCAGCCTGAAACCACAATCAATAAATCAACCTATTAATCAATCGATAGCAATCTCTCAATTTGTAAATTGTTCAATAAATATCAGAAAATAGGAAATAAAATTCTAGATACTAAGAAGTTTTTCTTCTACAAAAAAACTAAGCTTAACGTGAAGCCTTTTGAATGGAAACTATGAGGATAATATAACAATCTAACTATAACTATAAGGCCTTATAACAATCTTTTCTTTACAACACACAATCTAAATCTAAATCTAGTCACACACTGAATACATACACATATTACACATGCATGCCCAGTTCATATACAAAATGGAAATCATACACTGATGTGTTTCGAATATTACGCATAGGAATAAAATACTGACCACAAGCGGAACTTGTAGCAGAGATGAAAGTTCATCTAAGTCTTCAACCTTTGTCTTTGGATGTAACTGCATTAACATTCAACAAGAGTTAAAGTATTCACACTGAACGGTATTAGAAGTTCAATATAAAAGCTGATAGCAAAATACCTGACTAGAAAGCATTAAATACTTGTTGAGATTCAGTTTATATGCTATTTAATTTCCAGAAGGTCATGTAATTGACACGGAATATATTTAACAGCATTCGTACAAATTTCTGGAATTGAAGCACGAAAACATACATTTAGAATACGGTAAAGACTTACTCAGAAAATAAAAATTAATATTGACAATATTGTTGATTTAAGATATTAACAATATTCGTTAACATCCAGTTCTCTTAAGTTAAAAACTATACACAGCTACTAGGATACAAAAGAGAATGAGATTCAGATAATTATAAGCAAAGATATGCTAAGTAATTAATGTTAAGCAATGACTAGTTTCATTCTACAAGTAAGAATAAGTTTTTGAAAATAATACAAATGCAAATCAAATAAAAATAAGAAATCAATTAAATCACATTAAAGTAAGAAAGTAGAATATGAGAAGGAGTGCTAAAAGCAAGAATTTGGTAACTAAGCACAAGTGAAATATGCAAAAATACAGCACAAGAGCCGAACTTCAAAAATACAGCGCAAGAGCCGAAGTGCAAAAATAATGTTACAAGTAAGTATGCCCAACTGCACATATGCAATAAACAAGCATGTAACGAGTTTAGCACAAAAGTGCTAAAAGAAAAGTCACAAACAAGGATAGAAAAATTCCTGTATAATAGGCAGCACTGAATTGGTTAACAAGACAGCTTCGATACACAAAGTAGCGAAACATAAATTTTTTATTCCAGATTTAATATAAAAGCTCACTAAAGCTGAAATTAAACACAGACTGACACATTCATGATATCCGAAATTCATGCATAGAATATATGAGCAAATAACTTAGACAATGTTCAACACTAACCAGTCCACCCTCATTGTTTAGTGCGCAGTAACTTCCAACGAGAACATTCTCAGCGACTGTCTGCCGAAACACTTCTACCTTGAGTACATCTGCTATAATATCTTCTGTCTCCTGCACCACAATTGACAAAATTAAAACTATTATTACTTATAAAAGAAGCCCAGTACTTTAAAAACCTTACCTTTCAAGTAATTAACTATCAATCAACTAGGATTCAAATAACATCTTACCAGTTGCAAGTAACAAGATATATGCTGCAGTAATATGCAATGAAAATTTGCAACCAACGATTGAAAAACTTTCCTATTAGTTAGGGGTCAGTTTCATAGTGCTATATGTTTCATACAACGAAACTATTGCTAATACAAATTAATAATTATGAAATCCCTTTTAGCATCGCAAAACTTCATTTTACATAGGTAAATACAACAAAAAGAAAAATCGATATAAACTCTCAAAAAATAATCTCTTCTACTCACTACATTTAACTAACGAGATATTTTTCTTAAGTTCTTACTATACAAGCAAACAAAGCTATGTTACCTATTCTAGTTATCAACATTCATTTTCTACTAATAAGACTAGTATTGCCTAAACAAAATTACTTTGTGCGTAATAACTTACCCGATCTAGATCAGGGTGAACAAGGGCTACGTAGTCGTTACAGGCGACAACGTTGCCGAGAGCAGACAGCTTTTCCTCCACTCTCTGTATCTTCACCATGTCTGGTAAACTGTTTCTGATGTGCTGCAGCTCCTGATCGGTTGTTGTGTTAGGCACCAGCAACCCGTGCTTATTACCTACGCCAGTCATACATCACAAGATTAAACTCAACTGATTTGATGAATGACAGAAAAAAGTGGCACTAATTAAATTCATTGGCATAATGGTATCAATTCTAAGGTCCTACAACACATACACCCTTTGGTTCCTATTTATATCACAACATCAATTAAAATTGAAAACTACATCATTTATGACTGAGTTTGGTTGAGTTTGTTTAGTTAGTGGCATATGGCAAAGAAAATATTCCGGAGATACATGAATTCCGGTAAGCGTTGCTTGGAGTATATATATTTTTTAAATACAAATTAGCTACATTCCCATCAAACCATTTCCATAACATGATTGCCAACATCGATGATAGATAAAACAGAACAGGTATTAAGGAGTAACCCATATCTATATATTAGACAATGGCTGAGTAGCATGAAGATTTAATCACAGATCAGAAAGTGCAAGGTTCAAATCCTGATCTCACTGAATATTGATATCCTGTGAAGACGTTAGAGTGATATTAACGCTGGTCAGTGTATGCAAGTAGAAAATTAAGTTAAATTTGATTAAATATTACTATTAATCATATTCCTTTAACACACTGCAGCTTTTTCGCAAAACATTAAAAATGTTATTGCTGTATGATTAGTATACTCTAGTACTTATCAAATTTTTGATCTATATAAAAAAAATTTACCAATTCTTCGTTAGAATTTAATCAATTTAAAGTACCTTCTTAAATATAATATATTTTAAATATCTGATTTTTCATCACTCCTTTTACACATGTTTCAAATCTAAATTTTTGTCAATTACATTAAAAGCAAACTTTTGCTTTCCCCATACTGAAATTCTACACTTTGGTCCGTATTGTTTAATTGATGTATTACCTTTTTGGTCAAGGATTAAGAGTGCAATGAAATACAATAGAAGTTTAGATCATCCTTCCATATATGCAAGGATGGCAACATTCATTTGTCGTTATTCTTAATATTTATACATATGGGTTCAAGTTTGATAACTAAAGTGATCTATAATGTTGCGACACAAAACTACTGAATCCTTAAAGTTGCTCATGTGTAATATTTCATTTGCTATATTTAAATATTCTGGTTACGTTGCAAGGACTAACAGATGAATTGAGAACTGGATGTAAAATCATGTTGTACTGATTGATCGATAGAATGAATTGAAGAAATGAATCAAAATAAAAATCATATCTCACCTGCACAGAGACGACCAATTATGCGACACCCGGCTACAGCAGTGTGAATAACAGGAATAACATCTGAAAGTTCTCCTTCAAATACACTGAAAGTTAAGAAATAATAGTATAAATGACCAACGTGTTACTTATAAGGATGCCTAACTTCACAAAACTCAATCTAAACATAAGGCTAGGAATTTATGATTCTGTTGCTGAAAAGATGATTATCAAGAGAATATAGCCATATAGAATTCTGATTCATGAAATCAAATGAGAGCAACTGTTGTAAAGGAGAAAGTTATCCTAACGTAGAATATTTAGTTAATTTGCTAACTATAGCAGTTTGGTTAATTTTCTATCTATTAAAGAGGATTTCCTAATAAAAGCCAAAAAGTAAAAATTTAATGGCACATCATTATTTTTTACTTAGGCGTCCCTAGCAACTAACTTAATTTTTAAATAATTATTTGTAAACAATCTAGTAGTCACGAGGACTAATAGTAATATCTGCATCCTTACTTGTAAAAATTCTCAGATCCTCCTATAGCCACCAGACAGTATGAATTTGTTAGTTTAGAGAACACCCCTACTTCGTTATTGCCCTCATAGTGAACTCTTGTGGCCATAGTTACCGTTGTATATCAAATTGTACAACTTTAGACTTTGAGAAGAAAGAGTGTGCTAATGATCCACCAATAAAGAAATCTCCAATAACAGCTAACACTATAAATGCCTCGCTTATATATGCGAGGTTTGGTTAGGCTAATTTAGGCGATTGAGTAAGTGTTGTGCAATAGCAAGATTTCATGTATGTTATTAAAGAAATTCTTGTTTCTGTTCTCGTCATTGATTTCCCTTTTTATTACAGTTCACATAAAAACAGAAACAGCAATAACAACAGCAACATCGACTCTCAAATATGGGAAGAGAATGCAGCCACACATAAATCTCATTTATTTTATTTATGAAATTAAATCGAATTCAAACTAGTTCCGAATGAAAAATGAATCCTAAGTATAAAATGAATGTGCTATAGTATAGAGCATAGTAAAGAATATTTTTAATAACTTTAGCATTAAGTATAAAATATGCATAGAATGCGTTTGAATGCTCAATGCCACTGTCCCATTTTAGTAATTGGAGTATATAAAATTGCTTGGAAGTACGTGGTTATAAACACAAGCCATAAATCATTAATAAGTTCGCCGAGGTTAATTAATTAAGTTTGCAGAAGTGAATTTAGTTTGCTGAGGTGAGGTGAACCCTCGTGGGTTCGAATCCCAGCCGCGCTGATCTGGGAGTAATATCTCAGACATTCACTGGACTGGTTATACTGCAAATGGTCTAAATTATCTAACGGTTTAAACATGCGGTACTAAAAAGTGAGAGATATCAATATAGTTGGTCATTTCACTTTAATGCCTGTTTACTTCGCCGATCGAGATTAATTTAGACTTTAACCACATATACATGCATTATAATCATAGTTTATAACTTTGTTTTAAAGTTACAAAATTATAACTTTGTAATTTTGCAAATTTTTACGGTGGCTCGCAACTGCCATAAATTTCTTTTTTTTGAAACAAAAAATCAAAAAAACAAAAAAACAAAAAAACAAACAAATCTTTGTTACTATAAATAGCCACTTTGTTACTATAAATAGCACACTAGCAGTATCTATATCACACATAGTCGATGACAACATCCAGCACTCGATCTTGAATCAAAGGCCAGCCTATGTGCAAAAAATAAAGTTTATTGTCAATGACAACATCGAGCACTCGATCTCGAGCCAAAGCCAAACCGATGAGCACAAAATTAGGTCAAAAACGGTGTAAATCCAAAATTCAGTTAATTAGTCATGTTAAGTGAATTCGTCAATGACAACATCGAGCACGCGATGTCAAACCAAAGCCAAGCCGATGAGCAAAAAGGAGGTTAAAACTGTGCAAATTCAATATTCAGTTAATTAGTCATACTAAGTGAATTTGTTTATGACAACATCGAGCACTCGATCTTGAGCCAAAGCCAAACCGATGAGCACAAAATTAGGTCAAAAGCGGTGATAATTACAAGGTGAGTCTTTGGACTGATTTTCTGCATTTTGGAATTTGCACCGTTTTTGACCTAATTTTGTGCTCATCGGTTTGGCTTTGGTTTGACATCGCGTGCTCGATGTTGTCATTGACGAATTCACTTAACATGACTAATTAACTGAATTTTGGATTTGCACCGTTTGTGACCTAATTTTGTGCTCATCGGTTTGGCTTTGGCTCGAGATCGAGTGCTCGATGTTGTCATTGATACGGTGGCTCGCAACTGCCATAAATTTTTTTTTAAACAAAAAACAAAAAAACAAAACAACAAAACAACAAAACAACAAAAAAACAAAAATACAAAAAAATAAAAAAACAAAAAAGCAAACAAATCTTTGTTACTATAAATAGCCACTTTGTTACTATAAATAGCACACTAGCAGTATCTATATCACTCATAGTCGATGACAACATCCAGCACTCGATCTTGAATCAAAGGCCAGCCTATGTGCAAAAAAATAAAGTTTATTGTCAATGACAACATCGAGCACTCGATCTCGAGCCAAAGCCAAACCGATGAGCACAAAATTAGGTCAAAAACGGCGTAAATCCAAAATTCAGTTAATTAGTCATGTTAAGTGAATTCGTCAATGACAACATCGAGCACGCGATGTCAAACCAAAGCCAAACCGATGAGCACAAAATTAGGTCAAAAACGGTGCAAATTCCAAAATGCAGAAAATCAGTTCAAAGGCTCACCTTGTAATTATCATCGCTTTTGACCTAATTTTGTGCTCATCGGTTTGGCTTTGGCTCGAGATCGAGTGATCGATGTTGTCATTGACGAATTCACTTAGTATGACAAATTAACTGAAGTTTGGATTTGCACCGTTTTTGACCTAATTTTGTGCTCTTCGGTTTGACTTTGGCCCAAGATCGAGTGCTCGATGTTGTCATAAACAAATTCACTTAGTATGACTAATTAACTGAATATTGAATTTGCACAGTTTTAACCTCCTTTTTGCTCATCGGCTTGGCTTTGGTTTGACATCGCGTGCTCGATGTTGTCTTTGACGAATTCACTTAACATGACTAATTACCTGAATTTTGGATTTGCACTGTTTTTGACCTAATTTTGTGCTCATCGGTTTGGCTTTGGCGCGAGATCGAGTGCTCGATGTTGTCATTGACAATAAACTTTATTTTTTGCACATGGACTGGCCTTTGATTCAAGATCGAGTGCTGGATGTTGTCATCGACTATGTGTGATATAGATACTGCTAGTGTGCTATTTATAGTAACAAAGTGGTTATTTATAGTAACAAAGATTTGTTTGTTTTTTGTATTTTTGATTTTTTGTTTAAAAAAAAAATTTTTATGGCAGTTGCTTGTCACCGTAAATTTTTAATTCACTTTTCGTAATTTTATAAGTCCATGGTGAACTGTTTACTGCATACTGGAACTTCAAATTCTGAGCCTTTTCAGCCCTTTTAGCTCAATGTAAAATACAATAAATATCCTTTCGCATAGCTAAAGTATACGGAGGGTGTGTATCGATCTCAATAGTGTTCGTAGATCCAGTGGCGTTTTCAGGGTGTGGCCAAGGGGGCCCGCCACCCTCCCCCCCCTTAGGCCCGACGATATAAAAATGTAAACTATATATTTTCATTGTTTCTATGACAATTTCTATGTGTCAGTATGTTTGTAAGGGTAGTGGTTAGGGTGGGCAAGGGGGGGGGGTACGAGACGGAACTCAATTCCACTAGATTAAATGTTATGAAATATGGGACTAGGGGCCCATATTATGTATACTAGGAGCCCAGTAAATGGAGGGGCCCAAAAAATGTTGACCGTTTCTCAATTTTCGCTTTAACAACTGCTTAAGAGGAAAAAAGGGTGCTAGTAAAAATGTGAACTATGTCCCGCAGCCGATGATTAATAATAGGCAGTTCCTATTCATTGCGAAGTTTATTCGTTCGCTACTAACTATTCTGGAAACAGCCAATGCAAGTCTACAGTCGAAGGCGATGGATCCACTGACAGCGAGTGAGGTCGTCTGTACAGTGCTCAATTTAGTAAAGAAGTTACGTTCGAGGAAACAATTTGATGAACTCTATATTTCATTGTTTGGGACAAACACAGTAATCGACAGTCAGTTGGAAATGGGTCAGAAATGGGTCGATCAAGACGCTTAGTCAAAACGCCAGAAGCACTGAACCAATTTGTGGTCACAGAGCACCTCCCATCACGAACATGACTCACTGGATCAATGATTTCACAGAAAGAAATTCTCTGCAGTCTCTACAATGGAGTCACCAATCGCGCAGTTTCAGAAATCGAAACTCGATTCAGTGCAAATAACATTACTCTTCTTGAATCACTGAAAGTTCTGGCATCATTTGATGACACATTCTTTTCCTTAGAAAAGGTAAAATCGCTGGCAAAACTTTGCGAAGTTGATATGAAGTCAACAAGAGTTTGCACTGAAATTGAATGTGCCAGAAACTTCTTCGTGAAGAAACAGGCTGAATTGAACTTTTCAAAGCAGTTGCATTCATTGACTACCTTCGCATTTACATACAAAGACACATATCCTTCTGTTTATCGTCTTCTGGCTTCCGGATTAACTGTTGGTGCTTCGACCAGTATTTGTGAGGCAAGCTTCAGTGCTCTCACACGGGTACTTACGCCATACAGCCGATCAATGCTACACCAACGCAAGGCTAACTTAGTTTTAATATCCTATGGACATGATATTACAAATAAGTTAACTGTGGACGACTTTCTGAAGAAATTCAACAGAAAAAATCGTCGGTTGAGACTCTACTAGCGGTTGTATTATTTATGTTTATATCACTGATGTGTTATCTAAGGCTGGTGTTATCACTATCGGTGTTATCAATATAGCTTATATTTAGCCTGATATTCCTATTTTCTCTGTATGCAATTATGCAACGTTAATGATTAAGAACCCTATATAAAGTAATTTGCCCGCATGAATGACACGATGTCGTCAGATCACGAAATCACTAAGTATGTCTTTAATCTATCTCCAATGTCAATGACTGTAAATTTAAAAACTTTTATATTTATATTGCTTAAAAGTTTGGTTATTGTTTCTGTCATTTATTGACGCGTAGTGATTAGACAAATGTGAATATTAAGTTAACAGTTTTGAACGACTCAATGTTTGTTAATTACCTACCCTTTAATGACGGTGTCTGTGGGTTCTTCTGGTTATGTTTTACAAAATAGTTAATACCTTAGTGGAGGTAAAATTGAATAAGTTTTTAACACCACAGGTCTTGAACACTGCAGCCTGGAGGACACAGCCGTCGTTTTAAATTATCTAAGGCGGGCCTTCCTCAACTTTGCATTCTTTTACCTTTTCATTCTATTAAAGTATGACTATAAATCGACGCAAAGAAAAAATTCATTGATTTTCTTACTAATTAAAAATGCTCGTTCGGGGAGAGGGTGCAATAGTTTCCATCCCCGCACCCCCCACCCCTTACCTACTTCAAAGCAAATAATTCGCCGCTGAATATTAGCCCCCCCCCCCCGAAAAAATTGTCTAAACAATGATCGTGAAAACTCGGAAAGCATATAGCATCTGGCACCCCCAGAAATATTTTGGGCCCCCACCTGAAAAGTCACGCTACGGGGCTGCTTGGTTGGGAAGGGCTTAAGTCCCCCCTCCTACCGCCATAATTAGGGCACTTTTGCAATTCTTCCAGATCCGCTGAGTTTTTTCAGAGGTGAAAAAATTAACCTACTTTTTCCCAAAACAAATGTAGGATTTTAGGCATTTTAATTTTTTCTCTCACTTTAGTACGGATATGAGTGGTGGTGGTGGTGGGAGGGGGGTAATATACACTCACTCTACTCAGTAGTGAAAACATTTTGAGCCCACCCCCCCCCCCCCCCCCCCCCCCCCCACACAGCATTTTTTCTAATTGCGTCACGTGTCCCGAAGAAGCGGGTCGTAAGCAAAAAAGCAAAAAATGTGTACATTCTCCCAAAAAACATTCGGCCCCCCCTTAAAAATTCCTGGATCCGTCCCTGCTAGGCCTACCCTATATTGTGAATATCTCAATATCGTAGGGGTAGCCTAATGTCATTAAGTTTTACGTTTTAAATGACAGATCATGCAGCCGCGGGGATCTGAGAGTAAAAACTTTGACATTCACTGCACTGATTATAGGGAAACTAGACTTATTAAATTGCCTAACTGTTTAAACATGTGGTAGGCCTTTTAAAAGTGCAACTGTGCAAGATATCAACATAGCCTACTTGATTGATTATTTCACTATAAAGCGTGTTTAGACTATTTATAGCTTATAGGCTATATAATTCACAAGCATGTTTCTTCCATATCCGTGATCTTCGTCGAATACGTCCATATTTGTCACGTGAGACAGCTGCTTCCGTTGGTGCTGTTCTTGTGCAGTGGAAGTTGGACTACTGCAATTCCCTGTTTTTAAATCTCCCTGGCTGTGAGATTGATCGGTTGCAGTCTTGCGCGAGAAATTTTTTATAGTTTCAAGTATTCACATGTTACGCCTATTTTAAAGTCTTTGCACTGGCTAAAGATTAAAGAGCGTATCATTTACAAAACAGCTTCGTTAACCTACTGCATAAGTCCATTACCATCCCTGGACAAACTTGTATGTCTCACTTGATTAATGTGATGCAGCCTACTGATACTAGGTTTTCTAAGTTATAATTACTCGTGTGAGACCTAACTTACCTTCACGCTCTAAGCTATCTAATCGTTCTTTCCAGCATGCTGCACCGCAGATCTGGAATTCTCTTCCATCCAATCTTCGGAGCTCTTCATTTGAATCACATCGGCCTTTGCTATGAGCAGTTCCATAGGAAATTGAAGACCTATCTTTTCTATCTCTCTTTTCCATCTGTTCAAGAGCAGTGACCTGCGCCTAAACCACCTTTTCTTTAATTCCCTTTACATTGGACTGAATTTCTGAATTTTGGAATTTTCACAGCTTTTGGACCCTCTTTTTGCTCGCTGGCCTGATTTTGTCTCAATAGTGCTCGAAGTTGTCCTTGATGACTGTAGCACTGAAATTGTTGTTATTATTATTAATTATAAAATAATCATTTTGATTTTATGGCAATTATACATGTATGTTGTAAACAATATACACGATTTTGATTTCTGTAGTTGAAAAATACATGTCTGACTATGCTATTACTCAGTATTACTATGCCCAGTGAATATCCGAGATTTTACTAGCAGATTCCAGCCGTGCTGATCTAAAACCAAAATCTACGACATTCACTGGACTGCATATAAGGAAAATGGTATAAATAGAGTAACGGTTAAACATGTGGCACTAAAAAGGTGACAGATAACAACATAGTTAATCATTTCACAATAATGCATGTTTACTTCAACAATTAAAAATCATGGATTTGGATTTGGACTATTTAGCAATTTGATTAACCAGCAACAAACTTTGGACTGCTTGTTACTAATTATATATGTTGAATTTGTAATTAAATAATTAATTTGTTCAGTAAATTTGTAATCTGCATATACAGAATTTTACATGCATCGGCCTATATAAATTTTATCATGCGTTTTATTATCGAAGAATAATCAGAATACCAAATAATTTGCATTTGTTGGCAAAGATTTTTGGTCAGAAGCGCCTATCGTTGGTTAAAATTGACTTCAGGAAACAGTGAATCTTTAATCTGCTTTTGACATATTTACCACCAATTAAAATAATGCACATGTATTTAGTTATATTACTACAATGAGCGTCAATGGCAACAATGGAAAACTACTTAGGCCTATTGGTGTGTGCCAGACATTTTGTAAGCTAAATGCTATATTAACATTCGATTCATTGCGGCATACGTACATTTAGGACCTGTAGGCTATCAACATAAGAAGTACTTGATTCTAGTAACTTAGCGTGATGAATGGCAGTGAGTAAAAATGCATGTCTTGAAAGCACAATTTAACAGAAATCTAACCTGAGACAGAAAGGAGGGAGATAAATCAAGAGAGAGTGTAAACTAGGGATTTTCTTAAGCTTTCATGATATTTATTTGCTGTGTCAATTTATGTGGTAATTAAAGCAACAATGATAATTAAGATATACATGTAGCCTATAATCAATAATTAATTATATATGAATTTTACACTGTAGTGTAGACAACATTTAGAAGTTCAGTCGCAAATTAACAACACACGGAGATAAGAACACAGATGTTAAACACACAATGTAAAAATGGCAGTCAAAACATATTATGTAATCTTACATCAATATGAAATGCTTGCCTTTAGAAAATGAAAACAAAAGTAAAAAGCTAAACAGTAAACAATATTAAACATTTAAATTGACAAAAGCTGACCTTAACAGAAACACGCCAATCATTGTATTCAGACCTTCCTTAACAAACGTTTATGAAAAAATAAAATAATTAATTACCATACCGCTAGAGTCTCAACTTGGAAGCATGACTGGTCTGATGAGCAGAAGCAGGACTAGTCTGATAAGCAGAAGCAGGAGTTTTCTGATAAGCAGAAGCAGGACTGGTCTGATAAGCAGAAGCAGGACTTGTCTTATAAGCTCAAGTCTGCTGTTTGGAATCCTACCTTTTGTGATAAGAAAGTAAATGATAAATTAAACCTAAATTCTTCATTATAGATTTGAAGTATCACACTTTTATTGCCTTTCTAGTAGGACCAAATGTTGAAAGTTTTTAAGTAACGTGAATCAATGAAAATGACTAATATAGTTTAGAAGATTTTATTAAGCAAACCTTCTATGTAGGCCTACACGTAAGTGCAAAGAAAGAAGCGTTTAAAGGTTTTTCATTATAAAAGTCAATATCGTTAATACAGTATAAAACTGGCACCATATATATAAAACTTAGATATACAATATAATGCAAATAACTTAATATAGTGTAGCAGTAACATACAATTGAAAAATTACCTACCATAAAGATTGATAAAGGCATGAACAATATCAATTCAATGATGGTTCAACACTGCACTACAAAGTTGAATACACTACAAAGGCCACTTATGAACGGTGATATATCTAAAGATATTTGACCTCTAATTGTTCTTGTAATAAAACTCTAAATTGCATATTTAAAGAAGGTCATGGAACCGCACTCTTCTAATCTTCAATCCCTCATTTTTTCTGTTACTCAGTATGCTAACCGCTATACTATACATGTTTAACAGTTTAAACTACACGTAAATACCATGAGGAAAACAGAGTGAGAGCGAGAGCGAGAGAGAGAGAGAGAGAGAGAGAGAGAGAAAGAGAGAAAGAGAGAGAGAGAGAAAGAGAGAGAGAGAGAGAAAGAGAGAGAGAGTGCATGAGTGAGAGAAAGAGAAAGCGAGTGAGAGCACTTGAATGTTGGGATTAATCAGTCGTGATCATTGTATTTACTGAAAACTCTACAAACTACAGCACATTCGAGAAGAGCTATACTTCATTGCACCTTTGCACAATTGTTTTAGCTTAAAATTGTGCATGTACATGTATACTGTTTGTATCATTAAGAAACTAAAATACATGCTTATAAGTCTAACTTTAACTGAACAAAAACGAGAGAACGAGAGTAAAGATAGAGAAAGAGCTCGAGAAAGACAGACAGATAGACAGACAGGCAGACAGACAGAGAGAGAGAGAGACGGAGAGAGAGAAAAAGAGACGGAGGGATGAACAATATAACATAAAATACTGGCCAGGAAGCGCAACTGCTTGTTAAAGACAATAGGCCTAGAGATGGAGGGAATGGAGAAAAGCAATGATGAAGTGAAACTCGCAGAGCCTTTCTCGAGATGATGTTAGTTTCGTGGTGATAAATATGATTCATTTTCGCCCATTTTTTGACAATGCTTTATCCACAATATTATACATTATACAGTATATACTTACAAGGTACTACTTCAGTTCAGGTGGGCTGGAGAGGTTTTATTAAAAGCGACTAAAACAGATGTTAGCATCAGTTGTGTGTGTCGAAGGGATGCTCAAGATCAGTGATAGTAGAGCTCAGGATTTGAACCCTGCATTTACTGATCCGTTGTCTCGGAAACCCTAACCTATCACCCTAGTATTCAGACCTCAGCGCCAATCCCGTGGTTTAACGGGATGGTAGCGATGGATAACTGATGATCGATGTAGAATTTCACAGCCACTGATCGACACCTAGGAACGGCATATCTATTGATCGATACATCTAGTGATCGATACATCTAGTGATCGATAGCTAGAAATCAGCATATCCACTGATCGGCACCTAGAGAACAGCATATCTACTGATCGGCACCTAGAGAACAGCACATCTACTGATCGGCACCTAGAGATCAGCACATTTACTGATCGACACTTAGAGACCAGCACATCTACTGACCCATACATCTACTGATCGATAAATCAACTGATGGATACATCTACTGATCGATACATCTACTGATCGATACATCTACTGATCGATACATCTACTGACCATGCATCTACTGATCGATACATCTACTAATCTAAACATCTACTGATCGATACATCTACTGATCGATACATCTACTGATAGATACATCTACTGATAGATACATCTGCTGATAGATACATCTACTGACCATTCATCTACTGATCGATACATCTACTGATCGATACATCTACTGATCGATACATCTACTGATCGATACATCTACTGACCATTCATCTACTGATCGATACATCTACTGATCTAAACATCTACTGATCGATACATCTACTGATCAATACATCTACTGATGGATATATCTCTGATTTATACATCTACTGATCGATACATCTACTGATGGATACATCTATTGATTTATACATCTGCTGATAGATACATCTACTGACCATTCATCTACTGATCGATACATCTACTGATCTATACATCTACTGATCGATACATCTACTGATCAATACATCTACTGATGGATATATCTCTGATTTATACATCTACTGATCGATACATCTACTGATCGATACATCTACTGATGAATTCATCTACTGATCGATGCAACTGCTGATCGCCATTTTGATACTCTTCAGTTCTCCAGAATCTGCATGCTTAGTTTTTGCTCGCATAACTGGTCAAAAATTTTTTCTTCAGATTCCAATTGACGGCGCTTCAGTGAAGGATTCATTCGCGCAAGAATGCTTCAAGAATTCTATAGTGTAAGAACTACTTCCTGGGACAGCTGCGAAAATTGCTAGAACAGAAAAGCCGACGAACATGCAAGCAATCTTTGAATAGGAGATCGTCCTGGTTATTTGACCTTCCAGAATCTCGCAGAAGGTCACGTAGAGAAAGCACCCGGATGCTAGAGCCTGAATCAATCCATTAATCAGATCTATGGTAGAGTTGGTTTCCATGGATTCGACAATAAGAGTGGCCATAGTTAATCCAAGAGGATTCATGATAGAATACATAACGGCGGCTATGATCACCGGCTTCTTGGAGTCGTGCACTCGAACGAGCTGCAGGCCCAGACAGAAAGCTATGACCGTCTCGTGAACCATGTTGCCGATGAATATTGCTAAGATCTCGACGTTCGTTTTCTGTAATCCGGTTGTAACTCCTTCTAGAATAGAATCGAGAGACAGTGCCAGCATCATGATCATGCTTCTTACCATCGAGTCCTGATGGACCACTTCAGCTATAGAGGATCGGCGTGGAAGAGGATAGGGATTGGTGGAATCTGACTGGAGAAATTCGTCGTCAACCTCAACGACCGTTTCCTCATCTGCGTGATTGCAGCATCTCAGTGACGAGGATTCTCGATGTGGCTTTTCCTCTGCTTTCTTCTCGCATCCATTACAACTGCAGTGGTAACTGGCACAAAAGTTCAATTGCACCTTTTCTTCTGATTTGAGTTCTCCATTCAGTGGGTGCCCGTTATGATTGATGTAGATTTTTTTGTGTTCATCTGATTTGAGTTTTCCGTTCAGTGGGTGTCCGTTATGATTGGTGTAGAAATGTTTCTGTTCATCTGATTTGAGTTCTCCGTTCAGTGAGTGCCCGTTATGATTGGTGTAGAACTGTTTCTGTTCATCTGATTTGAGTTCTTCGTTCAGTGGGTGCCCGTTATTATTGGTGTAGAACTGTTTCTGTTCATCTGATTTAAGTTCTCCGTTCAATGGAAGACCATTGTTACTTATGCAGCTTTGCTGATTTGATACTTTGTAATGCTTCTTTCTGCTCAACTATACATACATGAAAATGAGTCATTCATCAACAAAGAGATTAATCTAAGAAAGCTCAATAATACTAAATCAATGTATGAGTCAATCATTGCATTATGATTTAGCAATGATTGCTGATTCATATTGCTATGATTGATTCTTGCATTGACTTAATGTATCTTAATGTGCAACGATATATTTGAATGTTAAGCCTCATCATAAGCAGCTTGCTAGTAAAATCACCTTTACCCCAATCTCTGCATTAAAAACGGTCAAACGCTACTTCAAAGCCCAACGGCATCAGAAATACATGTAGATGGACTTCTGGCTTGGTTTTTAAGATAATCCTTACCAGTGATGGGACCAAGACAGTTTTTGCAAGACCAAGACACTAACACGCAAGACCAAAACCTAGACCAAGACAGTGACCCGCAAAACCAAGACCATGACTAAGACAGTAAAATACTGTCTCGAGACAGTCTTGATGCAAGACATGTACTGTTTCTTGTTTTAAATAAATAATAGTATCGCTCTTCAGTGCACTGCCAAGTGGCAGGTTCAAGGTACATATTCATACTCAAAGTCTGCTTTTTCGCTCCATAAGAGCACTCCTTAGATCAACAAGTTAATCCCTTCACAAAGTCTATGCCTTATCCATACTTTGGATATTTATTCTTTGGACTGGTTTTCTGGATTTTGGAATTTACACCGTCTTTGGACCTTCTTTTTGCTTGCCGGCTTGACTTTGTCTCAATAGCGTTCGATGTTGTCAGTGATGACTGTAACACTCTAATTGTCGTTATTATTATTGTTATACCTTATGTAGCCTATTGCTTGGAAAAAGTATGCCTTCTTATGTGGTTTCCCGTTACCTTCCTCAGTTACATGGATTAACTACCATTTAATCCTGGGGGAAATATTTTATGGTGAGTTGGGTCCCCTCTTGCCATCCTCAGCCCCTGCCTTAGTCGCCTCTTACGTACACGCAGCAGATTGTTTGCGGTTGTACTATTCTGATATGGTCCAACCACATCCGAGCACAACACGGGGGAAAATAATAGTATATACATTTACTATTGTATATACATTTAAAAAATTGTTTATACATGTAATATTATTCAATTATTCATTAGGATTTAAAACCTATGCATGGTGCATCTTCTTGTGCCATTGACATGCTGTCGAGCAGGACTGACGTTAAACTTAGCTCTAACTTTTTTACTTGATCTCCGTTTGTAATTTCAGGCACGCAAATGCACATAGGCGATAGACCTACATTGTAAACTCATCAATGCATTTCATGCGAATCATTAGTAGCTGCGCCTCAAATCTGTTTGCTATTCGATCGATCGATTGATTGATTGATTGATTGATCGATGGATCGATCAATTGATTGATTTATTGATCGATCGATCAATCGATTTATTTATTTATTTATTTATTTATTGACTAATATGATAGACTAATAGAATGAAAATCAAACAATGATTGCATGAGTCGATAAATCGAGTCATTATTCAATTTTCAGAAACTTTTAAATCGGTTAAATGATTTGTCACTACAGTTCAACTCTAACCACCTACCTTGCTGAATGAAATGACCAGTCGATTGACGATCAGCAGCAGAAAGAAGCCGAGGCCTATGAAGAGGTCTGGCAGAGGATAGTCGACGCCAGCTGGAACCATCAGATTGACGAGGAGCAGTTCTCTCACAGCTGGAGCGAGGAAGATGAGGTACGCCGACAAGAAGACTCCACCAGCGAAACAAGCCAAGTGGTCAAGGTAACGCTGTCCGCTATCTCCTCGACGACGAAAGAAAGTTTTTAGTTTTATTGGCAGCAGAAAACAGACCATCATCGCCACCAACATGGCTACACCGCACAGCGCTTTGGTCATCCATCTCTCCATGACTGAAAGCCCAGTTTTGATATTTCGGTAATGTTGTACTTAAGTGAAAGTAACTGTTTGGAAAACTGTCGCTTTAAATTATATTACCAGAGTCTATTTTGGACTTTCAAATGCTGTTGAGAAAATGATAATACATTTAGATAAGACTTGTGTAGAAACATTCCCATTTTTGGCTTATTAAGATAACTTACACGTATACATGTATATTTAATTTTCATTTACTTATCTAATTTAGATTTTTTATTTATTTTTCAATTAATTTTTTAATTTATTTGTAATTCTTAATAATTAATATTAAGAAATATTAAATATTAATAATTTATAATTTAATTTAATAATTTAATTCAATTAAATATTAATAATTAAATAATTTAATATTATTTCTTAAATTATTTGTAATTCTCAATTCTTAGCATGAAGAATGATCAGTCCGGTATACCAGACTGCGGATCAGTAGCCCAGCCTACGCCTTGTTGAAATCTAGTAGGAGCTTCATCAGCTGCTCTTTATTTGCTACTTTTGACAATTCATATACATTTAAAATATTTAATTTTTGGAAATATTGCACAAATTTATTTAACATAATACAAATTGTACGAAATGAAATAAGAATCAGGAAAAGGTGAAGTTAAACATATACGCTATTGCTGTTCGCGACAACGTTGAGCACGACAGCATTAAGCGTACGTGTCTATAAAATATAAAATATATCAAATACCATTGACTTGAGTCACGTGACCGACAAGTTTTCGAATAAGGAGATTTCCGGTAACTATGAGCTTTATAAGTTCTTGACCTTTTTTCTTCTGTAGATCGAACACGTTATGGGTAAAACCGGGCTACACGCCTCGTGGTACATTTTTCACAATATCATGCTAACAATACTAATAGTTACAGGCCTGTTACTAATAGTAGGCCTAACATGCCTGTAACTAATAGTAACAGGCCTAAGATATATAGGCATATTCCTATCATATATTTTCAGTCCGTAAAACGATCGAGATCATTGATAATCCATTGATCAGTAAATTGGATTCCATAAACAGTGTAAAACTTTAATTACTTTCCAAATGTAATTTATCATCTACATGTAGCTTTAGAATTATTCTAAAAACAAATTGTATCCGACCTTCAGAAAATCAGTCATAGCATATAGAAGTTTTATATATATTACCGCCTAAAACGTACACACCTCAAAGACTCTTGAGTCTTATTGGCTGCATTGTCCTTCACTTCACTTGAAAATGAGAACTGATTCAACTGATACTTGAAAAAGTATGTTCCCTGTCAAAGATTTCTGGTGTCAACTGTTATTAGATTTGATGTAACGAAATAGTTAATTAAAATATGAGGGCAAAGTGTTTTAATCGTTATTAAGTAGGCCTATATTTATAAAATAGGCCTAAGTACTTTTTAAATTCTTAATTTGAAGAAACTTTAGTCTTATTTTTACTCGGAATTAAAATGCATTAACTGAGACTAAGTATCTTGACATTTGCAAACGAATTAGTTTCAGCATTGTGACACTCAATCATCCAGAGTTTTGACAGATTTCAAAGAACGTCTTATGACAATAAACGTCTTATGACAATGAACATCTTATGACAATGAACACCTTATGACAATAAACATCTTATGACAATGAACATCTTATGATAACGAACATCTTATGACAATGAACATCTTATGACAATGAACAACTTATGACAATAAACATGTTATGGCAATTAATGAACAACTTATGACACTAAACATCTTATGATAATAAACATCTTATGACAATGAACGTATTATGACAATAAAGTTTAATAAACATCTTATTACAATGAACATCTTATGACAATGAACATCTTATGACAATAAAGTTTAATAAACATCTTATGACAATGAACATCTTATGACAATGAACAACTTATGACAATAAACATGTTATGGCAATTAATGAACAACTTATGACACTAAACATCTTATGATAATAAACATCTTATGACAATGAACGTATTATGACAATAAACATCTTATGACAATGAACATCTTATGACAATAAAGTTTAATAAACATCTTATTACAATGAACATCTTATGACAATGAACATGTTATGACAATAATGTTTAATAAACATCTTATTACAATGAACATCTTGTTACAATGAACATCTTATGACAATGAACGTCTTACGGCAATGAACAACTTATTACAATGAACATCTTCTTATGATGAACGTCTTATAGCCTGATTGTTGTGACAATTTCATAAAATGTATTAAACCTTGTTGTATGTTAGCAATATGTTAAAACATTCCATCAAAGGATTATCTAAACTTACATTTCTTCAATGCCTTTCCTTGTTCTGATAGTTCAGGTTTTTGATTCGCCTCGTTTCTTGAACCTTTCATCATCTTGCTAGACGGCTTGGTTTTGGGGTCGTAATACTCAATGTTGTCGTGGACGAAAGTAGCATTCTACGTTGGATCGAAAGAACACTTTCGAAGATAGTGAGAAAGGGTTTGATCAAGCCTCAGAATGGAATTGATATTTCATCGAATGTTGAAAGGCGCAACACTCGCTCAATGTGAAGAGACACTACACGTAATATTCTGACATTGACTAGCAGATCGACCGTGTTTCATTATAAAATCTCTAAACTACTCTCAGGCTGAGAGCTCGTATCGTATTTTACGCTATTACGATCACGTAGTCTGCACAAAACGTGATTATCTTGCAGTTCAATTCATTGAAGCTTAGGCCACAACGAGAGTTCTGCTCGAGTTTTAACCTTACAAGTTAAACTCATGACTAATGGCTATCGAAACTTTCCGTTGACATTACTTTCCGTTGAAGGTTGAAAAACACATCCAATAATTATAATAACAACAATTAGAGTGCTACAGTCATCAATGACAACATCGAGCACTATTGAAACAAAATCAAGCAGGCGAGCAAAAAGAAGAGGTCCAAGAACGGTGCAAATTCCAAAATCCAGAAAATCAGTCCAACGTAAAGGAAATTAAAGAAAAGGTGGTTTAGGCGCATCTCTTCTCACTATAGACATTTTCACCTTGCCTGACTGTTTTTTTGATCACCGGACTGGCACCGTTTAGGATCTTTTTCTTTCTCTTTAGCACTAGTTTTTTACAGATCGTTTGGGGTGAATCGATTTGTAGTGACATGTGATTGGGTGACGTCCTTAACATCATACTTGTATAAGGAAACGGACGTTAAAAGTTTATTATCTAGTATCATTAGGCTATTGTTATTATCAATCTTTACTGCTTTCCTAATTTAATTAGGACGCTCCGTGAGCCTGCATGAATAATAGGCCATGTACCTGGTAGCTTGCACAAAATATGCTACATGACTTGACAAAAGGGTATATATACGATGAATATATATATATATATATATATACATATATATTATATATTATATATATATCATATATATATATATATATTTTATATATATATTATATTATATATATAATATATATATATATATATATATATATATATATATATATATATATATAACATAACATAACATTACAGAGTCAGGAAGCAATTACATGCTTGTTTAAGACTTATCAGGCTCTTAACTAAAACCAATCAACATTAATCAATTCATACAGACTTCATGTCAACATATCAAATTTATACATAGCCTATGTATAATACTGAACAAGCAATTAGCATCTAATTTACATGTTCTTATGTCTATCATATTTTTTTTTAAAAGCATCCACTGATTCTGCTTCCACAACTTCGCTTGGCAAACTATTCAAAGCATTTATAACTCTCTGACTAAAGAAAAATTTCCTTAAATCTAGTCTACTTCTAAATTTACTAAGTTTATAAATATGTCCCCTTGTGTTTCTGTTGTTTGATAAATTAAACCAAATACTATGGTTAACTTTGCTGAAGCCTTTGAGTATCTTAAAAGCTTCTATTAAATCTCCTCTAGTTCTTCTCTCACTTAAAGAGGTTAATCCTACGAATTTTAATCTATTCTCATAACTAAGTTTTTGACAGTCAAATACCAGCCTTGTTGCTCTGGCTTGTACCCTTTCTAATTTGTCGATATCTTTCTTAAGATATGGGCACCAAGCCTGAACGCAGTATTCAAGTTTGGGCCGTACAAGAGCCTTATATAGCCTTACCACAATATCTTTATTTCTACATGCAATGGTTCTTTTAATCATTCTTAATACACAATTAGCACTATTTACAACTTTATTACAATTTTCACTAAATTTAAAAGAGCTATCCACAAAGACTCCTAAATCCCTCTCTCTGTTTGTGGATTTTAGTTTTATATTGTTCAATGTATACTCAACTTCTAAATTATTATTCCCTATATGCATAACTCTACCTTTCTCAGCATTGAACTCCATTAGCCAATCCCTAGACCGGTTCTGTAATATTTTTATATCATACTTTAAAATTTCAGCATCTTCAATGTTGTTTACTATCCTTGCCACTTTAGAATCATCTGCAAATTTACTAAAATTAGGTACAATATCTACGTCAATGTCATTGATGTAAACTAAAAATAACAGAGGTCCTAAAACAGAGCACTGTGGCACACCACTCTTCACTGCTGCCCATTCCGAGAACTCGTCCTCGACACACACCCTTTGTTTTCTATTGCTTAACCAATTACCTATCCACTTTAAAAGTTTGCCCGTTATTCCATATGCTTCCAACTTACTAAGTAATCTTTTATGTGGAACTTTATCAATGGCTTTAGCAAAGTCTAGATATAAGATATCAATGCTATTTTTAATATCTATTTCCTTTGTAATATATTCTAAAAATCTAGCAAGTTAGTTAAACAAGAACGCCCACTAATAAAACCATGCTGACTATTTCTAATTAAGTTATATTCTTCCAAGAAACTAATTATTTTATCCTTAATAATGCTTTCAAATGTCTTAGGCTTACCGATTATATTTGTTAAGCTTATAGGCCTTTAATTTACTGCTTTATCCCTATTTCCCTTTTTTTGTATTGGTACAAAATTTGCATTCTTAAAATCTTGAGGAACCACCCCTGTTTTCATTGAAGCTTTTAGTAGGTTTAATAGAGCTGGTGCTAATTCATCTCTTAGCTCCGAAATCAGTTTTCTATGAATCTCATCTGGACCTTGACTTTTATGGACATTTAGCGAATTTAATTTATTTATAACATCATCAATATCAAACTCAATATTACGTAAGGAGCATTCAAAGTTACCTTTGAAGATCCTAGCCGGTACTGGCATATTAACTAAATCTTCTTCCACAAATACAGATGAAAAATATTTATTAAAATAGTTTGCAGTATCTTTATTATCTTCTATAATATTGCTATATTCATCTCTTAAAGGACCAATCTTTTTAATAACCTTTTTGTTAGCATTAGCATAAGCAAAAAACTCTTTGCATCATTCTTTATATTACGAGCTAGCTGTTTTTCAAATTCTAACTTGGCTTTTCTATTTTCTGCAACCGATTTATTAAGCTTTTTCTTATATTCACAGTACAATGATTCATCATTATTACTATTTTTATACTTGTTCCAAGCATCTTTTTTGGCTTTTCTTTTTCTTCTTACCCTTTTAGTAACCCACTTGCATCTATCTCTATTTTTGGCTTTCAATTTAATAAACTCATCACGAACCATCCTGAGACCTGTTTTAATATTATTCCATAAGCCCTCTACGTCATAGTTATTAGGCCCTATCATTATCACTTAAAACCATAAATAAACTTCTATGCTGTATATTTATTTTAATTTCTTCATAATTTGCTTTAAAATAATCAAATTTTTGGACTTTCCTACAGATCCATCTGCACTGAATTACAAAGTTAATGGTTAGATGATCACTTGTCTCAAAAGGTTCACCTATAAGTACATCCTTAATTATTTCTTCAGAGCACCAAACAATATCAAGGAAATTTTTGCCTCTAGTAGGCTTATTACAATACTGTTCAAAATATTTATTATTAATACATTCTATAAATAAGTGAGATTCATCTATGTTTTCTCTATTTCCCCAGTCCAATTTAGGATAGTTAAATCACCCATTACTACAACCTTCTTATCATACAATTTATCAAACACACTAAACATAGCCTCGTCATTAGTGTTTGAACTATCTGGGGCTCTATACATAACACCAATAATAAGATTAATGTTCTTACACTTGATATTACACCAAACACTTTCTTTAAAGTTAGAAACACGTAAATCATTAACTTGACTTGGGTTCAATTAATTTTTTATATACAGCAAAACGCCCCACCTCGTTTCTTGATTAAATCATTTCGATCACATCTAAATGCACTGTATCCACTAAAACTAATTTCACTCACTAATGTCATCAGACAACCATGACTCACTGATTCCCAAAATATCTATATTTTCATCTTTAATCAAGAACTCTAGTTCAGACATTTTATTTACAATACTTCTGGAATTTAATGAAACACATTTTAAGCTATTTTTAACATCTAAAGACGACAATAGACTCGGCTCCGCAGATCCTAAGTTGTCATCTAATTCCGAGGTGCAAACACTACCACCTCGGCTCCATTAACGTTTTTATTAGCTTACCTCTCATAATTCTCACATCCTTGTCCCCCCATTTCTCAATTCCTTCAATTTATTTCTTAGTACCTTATCCTCAGCTTGTTGCTTCCTAGTTAGATCAGGCACACAATATACTCTCCTGTATTCCTCACACTCGTTAAGGTTCTTGGACTTCCCCAAAATTTCATATTTTGTTTCGACATTGCTCAGGCTAATTCTGATAGGTCGGACTTTATCTGATTTTTTCCCCATTCTATCTATGCATACTATTGCCGTTCTTCCTTTTGGTCCAACCACTTTGACCAGAATGTCCTCTATGACCTCTTTGTCATTATCTTCCTCCTCTACTCCCATTATCATTAAATTCTTCTTACGCCTTTCAATCTCTACCCTTTCAAGTATGTCCTCACTACAGTATATATATATACATGTGTGTGTGTGTGTGTATATATATATATATATATATATTATATATATATATATATATATATATACTGTATATATATACATGTATTTATATACATATATATATATATATATATATATATATATATATATATATATATATATATATATATATAGACTCTATTGTCCGCAAAGTGACGCCAAATGCAGGTCTTCACACGCTTTACTGTAGTCTAAGCTTTGAACAGAGAACAAAGTAATGGGAAAAATATAGTCATCTTTCGATCTCAGCGAGACAGATTATGAAACAGTTTTTTATAATTATTAGAGGAACTTTACGTGCGGTAACTAAGAGGTGTGGTTGTATTTCTTGTGTAATATTATTGGAATTATGCAAAAATTTTGTGAAAATGTATAATTATATTAAAAATGCTAAAAGTTGAATTCAAGCTAGAATGCCAATAGGCCTATCCAAGGGGATATTAGCAAGGGGATATTATTTTATTATCAAAAAATTCTATTATTATTAAAATATAAGGATTTATTGTTTAAGCTATTTCGCTAATACCCCAATACTCAATTCTGCTAGTACCCTTCCTTGGACTCATTACCCGGATTTTGTATCGCACCTTTTATGGACTCCTCGCTCTGCTCATCGGTTTTGATTTGGTTCCAAAGTGCTCGATGTGGCCATGGAAAACAGTTGCACTCTAATCATATTAGCACTGATTGTTACTCTCTCTCTCTCTCTCTCTCTCTCTCTCTCTCTCTCTCTCTCTACTGGCATATTTCCTCGCGCTTTTAAGCGTGCAGTTATTACTCCATTAATTGCTTTAATAGCCCACAATGGATAAGGAATCATTGTCGGAATCATTGTGATATCTATTCTGTCATACATATCTAAACTCACTGAAAGAATTGTTCTTCAGAGGCTTTCTACTCATCTCTCTTACAATGATCTATTTAATAAGCATCAAGCTGCTTATACTAAGCATCGTTCAACTGAAACGGTGCTTCTAACTGTGTGCATGGCATAACTATTGTTAATGCCATGTGCACGCAACGTTTAACTGGATTTTGTATGCTTGATCTTTCGGCCGCTTTTGATACCATTGATCACAATATTCTTCTGGAACGTTTTTCTTCCTGGTTTGGTGTTCGTGGAATTGTTCTTGATTGGTTTTCCTCTTATCTGACGGATCGTTCTTTTAGTGTTAAAGTGATGGAGTACATCTCTTCGCCTTCTCACTTAAAGTATGGTGTGCCTCAAGGCTCCGTTCTTGATCCTATCCTCTTTAACCTCTATACAACACCCTTAAGCTCTCTAATCTCTTCTCATTCTCTTGATCATGAACTATATGCTGATGACACTCAGATGTACACTTATTTCACCCCTAACTCCTATTCTGATGCTGAAACCCTCCTGCAACAAAGTTTTCAGTCTATATCCTCTTGGATGTCTGCTAATTTCTTGGCACTTAATCCATCTAAGACTGAATGCTTGTTGGTTGGGACACCTCAACAGCTTCTGAAGCTGAATGGAAAAACTCTTTCGTTATCTTCGGGTATTAAAATATCACCTGTTTCTTCTGTGAGAAATCTCAGTGTTATCCTTGATAAGCATCTAACCTTCCACGAACACATAACTAAAACTTCACAAGCATATTTCTTCCATATCCGTGATCTTCGTCGAATACGTCCATATTTGTCACGTGAAACAGCTGCTACAATTGGTGCTGCTCCTGTGCAATCGAAGTTGGATTACTGCAATTCCCTGTTTTTAAATCTCCCTGGCTGTGAGATTGATCGGTTGCAGTTTGTTCAGAATTCTCTTGCGCGAGCAATTTTTTGTAGTTCCAAGTACTCACATGTTACGCCTATTTTGAATTTTTTGCACTGGCTAAAGATTAAAGAGCGTATTATTTACAAAACAGCTTCGTTAACCTATAAGTCCATCATCATCCCTGGACAAACTTGTATGTCTCACTTAATTAAAGTGATTCAGCCTGCTGTTACTCGGTCTTCTAAGTTAATTACACTTGTGAAACCTAGCTTACCTTCACGCTCTAAGCTATTTAATCTTTCTTTCCAGCTTGCACCTCAGATCTGGAATTCTCTTCCATCCAATCTTCGGAAATCTTCATTTGAATCACATCAGCCTTTGCTTTCCTTTGAGCAGTTCCATAAGCAGTTGAAGACCTATCTTTTACATCTCTCTTTTCCATCCAGTGTCCATGAGTAGCGACCTGTGCCTAAACCTCCTTTTCTTTAACTCCCTTTACTTTGGACTGAATTTCTGGATTTTGGATTTTTCACCGTTTTGGACCTGCTTTTTGCTCGCCGGCTTGATTTTGTCTCAATAGTGCTCGATGTTGTCATTGATGACTGTAGCACTCTAATTATTGTTATTATATGTTGTTGTTGTTGTTTAATACATTGAAAACATTGATAGATTTTGGACTTAGGAATAAGACTCCATTGTTTACAAACTTTTCAACTATATATAGTTGGCAGACACATATTTCCTTCAGCAGCCACTTCCGGCGATCGTATACCTGACACGGTTGTACGGCCGTATAGGTCAAGGTTAATATTTGTAAATAAACAATAAATAAATAAATATACTAATTAATATGAAGCAAGTATTAAAACAAAGAGATCAAACTACATAATTTGTAATCAACGTGTATGATTTGTGAACAATAATATTTAAAAACGGATTAAAGTTTATGGTTTTGCTATAATGTTGTGTGATTAAAATTAATAAATATGAATAATAAGACTAATAATTGTGAATCTTTAAATTTAATAGTTTTCAAGTAAATATTTTTAAATAGTTGAATTATGCTTTTTTTGTATATCTCCTTAAAATAAAATTACATGTATCTCTCTCTCTCTCTCTCTCTTACTGCACTGCCTACTGGCAGGTCCATGGTATATAACGCCTCCACACTTCTCTGTCTTCCGCCTTCCTCTTCATTTCCACATATGAGTGGGTCCTTAATTTAAATCATCTAACATACATGGTATAATAATTTAAAATGTATAGTTTATAAAATCGGATATATTTACAATCCATTTTGATATTATTTCTATATATTGCACTCTTGTGAATGCGTTATAGTTAAGTGGAAAGAAATGACTTGTATTCTTATTAAAATGCTTTTTAATGTATTTTTTATAACCGTTGGTTTTCTTTAATGTCCAGTAGTGTTTGCATTTTACTCAGACTGTGAGCCAGCAGAAAACTACCTCCGAAGAGGCTCAGAAGTTGTTAAATTTGCTGCAGCAGGCCTGGTAAAAGCATCAATGGCAGGAGTACCGGAAGAGTCTGATACAGTATCAGCAACAGTAGCTGCAGTGCAAGGAGTTATCTCCAACAGGTGGAGATAGATGCCTTTGACAACCAAGACCTGTGGAAACGAGATGAAACATTATGAAGTTGAAGAATATTATGAGCAAGATGATACTTAAGAAAGGGAGAAATCGTAAATGAAATTAGATGCAAGTCAAGGACTAAAATATAATGACAGACCTCCTGACCTTCAAAATTTGGGGTCTATCTAATCCTAAGCTTTCATTAAAGGTATTTATAATATTTTTTGTGATATTTTTATAGTTGTTGGAGTAGTTATGGCTCAAGCCGGTAGTTACTACAATGCAAGCAGTGCATTGCCTACCGGCAGGTCCATGGTATATAACGCCTCCACTCTTCTCTGTCTCCCACTTTCCTCTTCATTTCCACATATGAGTGGATCTTTAAATCATCGAAAAACCTAATATCGGCCTGCCCCTGCCTCTTTTCCCTTCCATTCTACCTTCTATGACCTCTATTAATAGACCTTCCCGCTTAGGATGTGTCCTATCCAACTCTTCTTCCTATTTCTTCATACATTTATCTACTATCTATCTGTACCAACTCTCTCCAGAACTTCCTCATTTGTAACCTCTTGAGTCCATCTAATCCTCTCCATTCTTCTTCAAATTCATCATTACCTCAGCCTATCCATTGTCTTCTGCAGTCCAGTCTCGCTGCCCGCTACCATTTCTTGGTCATCTGAAAATCGTACATCTTATAATAGTTTTCCTCCTACTTTTATTCCTTCTTCCATGGCTTCTTCCATCATTGCCTCAGCGTTAATGTTAAAAATCAATGTCGGAATGCTAGAATCTTGTCTTTCTCCACATCCTATTTCGCTTCTTCTGAGTATTCTTGTTGGATTTTGAATACTGAGCACTCTTTGATTCATGTACAAGTTTAAAATTAGTCTTCTATCTCTCCTGTCACTTCCTATTCTTTCTTAAGATATTCATCATCGTTTTCCTAGTCAATCCTATCAAAGGCCTTCTCAGAGTCTACAAAGCATACAAAAACGTCATTTCCATATTCTAAGCTTCTTTCGCAAAGAACCCGCATTGCCCCTATTGCTTCTCTTATGCCGCATCCTTACCTTGAATGGTATATCGCACAGAGTTCTATATAAATATAAATGTTATTATAAAATGGTAACTTATTAGATCATGTATAGAATTTAGAAATGTTGTACAAGTACTTGACTCTGATGGTTGTGGCGAAGGATTAGCCCGCATACCTTCGAGATCAAGGCAGAGACTTCAGATAATCCGAGTCAGTGGACGGGAATTTTTCTTAGGCCAAGGTCAATGTTGATGATCTATTGCTTAGTTTCACAATAAAAATATAAATCTAATGTCAAGAAAATATAAATACCTCAAACATAATTTTTGTTAATAATACTAATAATAAATATTAATATTAATAAATAACATAATTATTTCTTAAAAATGAAATATTTTAAACATAATGTAGACTAATTTCCTGTATAAAATATGTCACGTCGTCATGTGATTCTTACGTGTTATGGGCCTAACAAGAACTGTTTACATGTTTTGCAGTAGGATTGTATGAAGTTGTGGAATGTATTGCAAAAGGCAAATAGAGCAAATAGAGCAAATAGAGCAAATAGAGCAAATAGAGCAAATAGAGCAAATAGAGATGGTGCGGGGGCTGAGATCTGCCAAATCATACAACACTAGTGATAGTAATCATGATAATCATTTTACTTTTCTTTTTCTACTAATTTTTATGTTGCTGTTTCAGACATAGAATTTTGCTTGGTGCAACCTGTTAACAATACAAGTTCAGATGTCAAACTTCATGTGCACCTGATGTCCACTCTGTTCAGCGTGCACCTGATGTCCACTCTGTTCAGCGTGCACCTGATGTCCACTCTGTTCAGCGTGCACCTGATGTCCACTCTGTTCAGCATGCACCTGATGTCCACTCTGTTCAGCGTGCACCTGATGTCCACTCTGTTCAGCGTGCACCTGATGTCCTCTCTGTTCAGCGTGCACCTGATGTCCACTCTGCTCAGCGTGCTACTATTGCACATAAACTCCTACCACATGTGGTACATACTTTGCATTTTGCACACTGTATAATCAAGATCTTATATTGAATTACTGGTGTAACTGGGAATTGCATGATTACTTAATCATTTAGTGGGTATTCTGTTTTCCTGTTTTGAACAGTTTTGTAAGAAACTTGAATATTTAATTGAATGTTAATAGAATGCTATTACGTTTGTCTCTTTTTAATGGCATTTTAAATGCTTTGAGGGAAGATATTCTTGAACCATTCACTGGTTTAATATATAGAATTTCAGATTATTTGGAAATGCATCCTGGTCGCAATTACATTCTACTGAAACTAGCAATGAAATATCCACAAATGCTACTTGTTTTACTGCATTCTTTGCTCATGTTCACTTTTTTCTTATTCGTTTCATATGCACAATGTTTTACTCTACAATGCTAAACCAGAGGTAACTTTGTAAGTATGTAGTAGATAATTATATATATATATATATATATATATATATATATATATATATATATATATATATATATATAGTATATTGATAGATATCTCCTTGTTTATCGGTTGAGTTAAGTTCAATGTTGTTTTTCCATCTGAATATTTTTATATTCTGATTCTGTATAATCTCTATTACATACTTCTGTTGGTTAACTGGATATTGTATTTTACACCATTTTTGGACCATATTGTTTTTTGCTTGTTGACTTGGCTTGTGTTCAATAGCAGAATCAAGAGTGCTATGACCTTATGTTACCTTATATTTGCCACATACCTGTAAATTTCTAAAATTGATTAATTTTATGAATGAATTTAATCAAATTATGATTTAATCATGATTCAATGATTTAATCAAATCAAAGCAATGAAATTAATCAAATTATGATTTAATCATGATTCAATGATTTAATTAAATCAATGAAATTAATCAAATTATGATTTAATCATGATTCAATGATTAAATCAAAGCAATGAAATTAATCAAATTATGATTTAATCATGATTCAATGATTTAATCAAATCAAAGCAATGAAATTAATCAAATTATGATTTAATCATGATTCAATGATTTAATCAAAGCAATGAAATTAATCAAATTATGATTTAATCATGATTCAATGATTTAATCAAATCAAAGCAATGAAATTAATCAAATTATGATTTAATCATGATTCAATGATTTAATCAAATCAAAGCAATGAATTTAATCAAAGTATGATTTAATCATGATTCAATGATTTAATCAAATCAGAGCAATGAAATTAATCAAACAAATGAAACATAATTGGTTTCATTTGTTTAATGAAACCAATTATGTTAATATCAATTACATCACTCTTCAGTATTGCTTTTGTTATATGTATAACAGTGTTATTATCAGTATTGCGTTGTGAATGTTTTGTTAATTCTTGACAATTGAAATAGCAGTGCTCTGATGTTGCTACTGTTCCATAAGTCATGCATATATAATACATATATGCATGTATATTATATACTATATAGTACAGTAAACTGTAAGCGCTAAACTAAACGTTATTTGTAAATCGTTAATTCGTAGATATTAATCGCAGTTTGTTCTATAAACATTTTTATGCCGGCGTAGGCTGCATTTTGAGGCTGTTGAACACTCTTATCTTGACTAATATGGTTCCACAACTAAAATTGAGGGATGTAAAATGATATCAATATGTTTAATCTTACTGATTAATTTGTGTAATTATGTTTTTTGTTTTAAAATATCAGTCATATGTAAAAACTTCTGTTTTACATGTTTTCAACAATTGCTAGAGATATAGACATTTATTCTATTCTTAAATATCAATGAGTCTAATTGATATTATGTTTTTCAGTATATTGTTATTCGTTCATGAGCTGTAATGAGCACTCCATCGATCTCTAGTTGGAGCTGGTCCCAAATCTGCCTTTATTAAACTTTATTGGCCCGCCGTTATTAAACTTCAACCCAGTTCTTAACTTGGATAGACATGGCCCCTATTTGATTCTTCCATTGACTTTTATGCTGTTTCATATCTCTCTCTCTCTCTCTCTCTCTCTCTCTCTCTCTCTCTCTCTCTCTAGTGTTCTGCCAAGCGGCAGGTCCAAGGTCCATACTCCTACTAACATGCTGCTTTTCACGCTCCATAAAGAGAACACCATCGATTAACGAGTTAGTCCCTTCACAAATGGCTATGCCTTAGCCATACCAAAGGTAGTCTATAGCTTGTGTATAGCTAATATGGCTTCTGAATAATATGGTTTCATATTACATTGTATGAAATCTTTACACAATTTGGAAAGTAGACTATAATTAATTATAGTTTTTGATATGCAGTTTAGTTTTAAAAAGAAGGTAACGCGCCTTTGTTATTGATATTTTGTAAGAGAACTGTTGTTTATGCTTGTGTTATGTGTTTCGTGTTGTATTCGGGTGGGGTTGGACCACTGCAAAATAGGGCAACCGCAAACAATCTGCTGCGTTTTTTTTTTAAAAGGCGACTAAGGCAGGTGCTGAGGATGGCAAGAGGGTCCCCACCTCGCCATGAAATATTTTCCCCCAGGATTAAATGGTAATTAATCTGTATAACTGAGGAAGGCAACGGGAAACCACCTCAGAAGCCATACCTTTCCCAAGTTATAGACTACATAAGGTGTGGATAAGGCATAGGCTTTGTGAAGGGATTAACTTGTTGTTCTAAAAATTGCTCTTATGGAGCGAGAAAGCAAACTTTGAGTATGAATATGTACCTTGAACCTGCCACTTGGCAGGTGCACTGAAGAAGAAGATGTGTATCGATGTATCGATTAAGTTAGTAACTCTGCTGCATGATAATTAGGATACTAAATACATGGTTGATAACTGAAGTGATCTTTCTGACTGTTTCACACTCAGCAGCTGATATTATTTCAACCTTAGTTTTTAATTTGATCTAAATCACTGTTATTATTTTAATTGTTGTATTTTATGTGCTTATTTACATCGCGCAGTGTTTTTTTTAAATTGTGCTATTTACAATATGCAATGGGTGTAACTTTACATAAGAATTTGGACCTATATTTCCATTCGGACGGTGTCTTGTTACTACCTATAGGTCTATATGCACGCAAATGCCGAAACTATCGTAACATAGCCTACTAGTAAAAACCGTAGTTCTTGTTATTTTTTTAAGTTAGACTGCTACTATTAATTACGATAGATATCTTTTACACATGTAGGCCTAAAGTGATCTTTCTGCCCTAGTTACATGACATGTACAATTCAGATACATGGTCTAAATACTACTCAAGGAAGGGTCGCTAGAATTGTGAGATAGGTCTGTTTAATGTCGGTTGTGAGGTAGCAAAACGGCTCTTTCCGTACTGATCTATATTGGCGCTATAATCAAACTACAATCATCGATATCATCTTCGCTTGAATTTCGGATCTAGCTTGGATCTGGATACGAATATATAGACCTATACTTTTCTACTCGTTTTAGAAAATTTTGTTGCAATCTATGGAGCTTAGGCGCTGACTAAACGAATGCCCTTTCTGACATTGGTGTGGATCTCAGTGCTTTGTCGCCTTTTACGACCCATGCAGGCCACGGTTAGTCTATTTTTCTGCAACCCGGTCACAACACGTACTGGTATAATGAAATTGTAATAAACAGGATAAAGAGATTCAACTTTAAAGCAATATTTAACGTAATATTAAGAATAACAATAAAAATTATGTCGCAAAGACAGATTTATTGCAGAGCAATCCGTCAAGCGAGAGACCTCTTTTCTTTGGCAAAGGTTTTCCTTGAGTATAATGTAGTCTGCTTAAACAATTATTTTAATTAGCTAGATGAATCGAATGGCCGAGTGACTATAATTTTTCATAGGATGGATTAGAGACCGTTTGCCGGGTAACTCTGAAAATGCGCTGTCTGCATTCACATGTACATGTGGATTTATTTAGCGACAATTTGAGCAGAATAAGTGAAGATACTGTCGAAGGCTTTCAGCAAAGACAGCGTGAGGTTAGAGAAGAGATATCAAGGCCACCGGGAAAGTGCAATGATGAACGGCAGAACTGTATGTCTGATCAATTGTCAGACGTGATAGTTCTAGACAAAATTAAGTGTAGATGTCGTTCATTGCAATATTTTCAGATGCCCATTGTATGATTTTACTGCTTCCCGATAAACATCAAATATTGGGCCAACAGTCGAAAAACTGCCGGCAGTAATTTTTTTCAAATTAGAGCAAATCGGCATTGGCCCAGCAGTAACATAAGTGATGGCAAACTGCTGGCACTCACTGATGGAAAAATGCCGATTAAGAACATTGGCTCACAGAGATAGGAAAATGACAGGCTTCCATGCAGGCTATTTGAATTACAAATAACAAATTAGCCTACTTGGAAAATGTAACTGAAAAGGAAATTACAATTTTTTCTTCGTCAAATTGTAAATTTCAAATTACTATTTATACACACTGGTTTTTCCAGTACTGGCTGGAGCCAGTGGCGAAGTCGGTAAGATACTCGACCGTGGATCAGTAGGCTATGTGCCGGGTTCAAATCCTGGGCTCGCCCGTCACTGATATCGCTTTCACATGAGGAAACTAACGTTAACCTTAGATTTTTTAGCTTTTAATACTTAAAAATGATGCCAAACGCAGTTGTAAACTGTCAATGCGAAGGTAGCCTACATCTTCAATCGCTCTTCTGAACTACCCCTCCTACGCGGTGTTTCTCAAGGTTCAGTATTAGGTTCATTGCTCTTCTCGTTATCTATCACTCTTCGTAGCTACCTGCTTGCTCAGTCCTCCATAAATTTTCAGTTCTATGCAGACGACACACTGAATTACGTTAACATAGGCCTATATATTTCCTTTTTTAATCATGCCTCCGATCAGAAACTAACTCATCTCTTATCCATTTTAGACCCGGTTTATTCCTGGTTTTGTGCTAATCGTCTTGCTGTTAATCTCTCAAAAACTGGATACCTTTTCATTGGCACTCCTCTGCAAAGAAGTAAAATTACTAATAACGCTGTTAATTTACAAAATCTTGCGCTTTCACTTTCTCGAGTCACAAAAAACTTGGAGTCATAACTGATGGTAACCTTGACTTGAAATCCCATATCTCCTCCGTTTGTCGTGCTTCTTTCTTTCAGGTTCGTAAACTTAGGCTAATACGTCCGTCCCTTAGGCCTACTAGAAATTCAGCCACTATCCTATGCTAATTCTATAGTTGATTCAAATCTCGACTACTGTAATTATTTATTATATGGGTAGCCATTTTCAATCAATCAATCAATAATAATTTAACGTCCGGTTCCTCTCACAATCCGTTAAAAACGGTGCTGAACACCCCCTTAGTTTTGGCACAATTTGAGCCCATTTGCAGGTAGGCACCATGCATTCATAAATAATGGTAGACATTAGATCAATGACAAAAATTGAATCGTTTCTTGTCTAAATATCATGTAATCTTACCATAATTACATTAATATAATCCTAATTCAATTCAAATTAAACGCTATCCCTATTCTCAACCCTAACCAAAAATCTACTCCTTAACTAAATCTAAACTTAACTAAATTTTAATTTAATAACTTCTATACACGAAATTAAATAAACTGTATAGTTTTTGTCATGGATCTAATGTCTAGCGCCACTGATATCATTTGTTGACATTCATCGGATTACTGTATTTTTGTGCGAACTACTTGTGGCTGCTGAAGAAGTGTCTGCCAACTATACTTTATTAACTTTGCGTATTTCTGAAACAGTTTGACTTAATTTTTGTAAGTACTAATCCGACAGCTGTATAGTCATGGTTAGCGTAAACCCTGCAGAGAATAAGAAAACACTATCTAAACATGTTCAAGAAATGAAAGTATGTGTATCTGCTATTTCAATGCTTGATTTACTACTTGCATGTGTTAAATTTACCTATTATCACTAACTTAACATGTGAAATTTAACGAATATTTTCTCGTGCCCTTACTTTAATTTCTCACTCTCCTCTTTCTCTGACGGAATGTTTGATTGCAGTTTGGTAAATTCTGGTGATTTATTATCTTTGATTTTAATCTAACCTTAAATCTTAAACTAAACGTCTAGAAATCAAAGTCTTCATTTTCAAACATTCTAAATATTACACCCTACTGTTACTGATAAAGAATAACCAAGAAAGAGAGAAGATAAAAATGTAAAGATCTCGCACGAGATTTGACCTACTCACTGCATTTGAATAATAAAATAGCAAATCCATGGCTACTACTATATATTATTATTAATACTTCACTGCAGCACTCACGAAGTATTAACTTCTAGATATTATTATGTACGCTGTATCTTGAGCTGTATGGTTAATATTAAAGTTTAGGCCTGATATTTCAATCATATGGATAGTAGTAATTTCTGTACGAATACTTGTGTTGGACAGTTTATGCAGAGAGGAGCTCTGAGAGAAGAGAGAGAACAAAGAGAGGCTGAGGAACTTCAGGCTATAGACGATGAGCACTGGGTCATTGATGGTGCGGAGAAACCTCAATTAAAGTAATTATTCTATTATATATATATATATATATATATATATATATATATATTTAATATAAGGTTTATATATACATATCAGATTATCAGACTGGTCTTTCGGTATCCAATTATCTTTCTTTACCTGCGAATCGTTCTAACTTCTCATCTAATGTATTTGAAGGATGCTCAATATGGAATTCTATACCTATTGCAATTCGCAACTTAAACTCTTTTAATTCTTTTAAGGTGTCATACAGACTTTTCCATTTGGAATCTTGGTAATTATTGAATTACTATTGAAAATCCGATATATATTAGATAATCGTATCATATATTATTTTGGGTAAACTATTTACAATCCTAGTGACATACGTAACATATTACTGTTGTCATGTTTTAGACTAAACTTTAGTGTTTCTCTAATCTCCTACTTTCTTTGTTTACTGCAGTGGTCAGCTCGATAGGGTACTTCAGTACCCTCTCTGATGGCCGTGGTTAGCAAATTTTAGTTTCTGTTTGATGCTACATATGTTGATTCTCACTTTGGTCTGCTGATTTATCTGTTTTCACAATTATTTCTTGATGTTTGATGAATTTCTAAATAAACATATGCAATACATATATATAATACAGGTATACACACTAGACAGATATAGTAATTATTATCTTCCAGCAAAATTAGTGCTATTCCAAGTGTAAAAATTAGCATTATCTGATTTGTCATTGATTGCATTGCCTCATGTTCTTCGTATCAGTTAAGCTGTTTATTGAATGATTCTCTGTTGTGTGATATGATCTGTTAATTAAAATATCCTGCAAGCCTTTAGTAACTGTGCACGTTTTTATGTCAGCGTGTGAAGAATGATGTGCTATGTCGATGTTGGCATGCTTTATGTTTATATAATTATATTATAATGCTTGGGGTATATTTTATGGATTTTTTTAATTATAGATTTATATAATATAATAGGATACTGTATGTACTTTCTGTTATTTAAGAAAAACAATTATTTTTGCATATTGCTTTATTTAGTATTGCATACTTTGTGTAACGTTTGATATATGTTGGCGCCTGTTTGTGTAGAGTCTGCAAGAGACGTCCCTGACATTGCCTTATGGCGAGGAACCAGACGTTAAATTCTTATTGATTGATTGATTGATGTTTTGTGTAGAAATGGTTACATCATAGAGCCGAGCAATACTGTTTGCTGTCAGCTAAGGTTTGGTAGGCAGTCATTTGGTGGAATTAATCCAGAAATTGAGGTTGGTTGCAAAGCTGTAAAGCCAATGTTAACATTAGTTTTATCTCATGGGCGAGCCCAAGATTCAAATCCATGTACACTGATCCGCAATCAGATATCTTACTGACAATGGCACTGTCTCTAGCCTGTGGCGATGTCGGTAAGATAGTTATGAAATATTGATGATTGCTGTCTTAAAATATTGTACCTTGTTTTGAAAATATGGCTAGTAACTTATAGTCTGACATTGGTATAATAGTAAATCTCAATTAACAAATATATCCATTTAAGTTCTATTATTGGATCTGCAGAAAAGTCCAAAAATTTTATTATTTTAAAGTAAATTATGAAGAAGTTAAAAGAAATATGCAGCATAGAAATTTATTTATGGTTTTAAGTGATAATAATAATAACGATGACGTAGAGGGCTTATGGAATAATATTGACACAGATCTCAGGGTGATTCGTGATGAGTTCATTAAATTGAAAGCCAAAAATAGAGATAGATGCAAGTGGGTTACTAAGAAGGTAAGAAGAAAAAGAAAAGCCAAAAAAGATGCTATATTGGAACAATTATAAAAATAGTAATAATGATGAATCATTGTACTGTGAATATAAGAAAAAGCTTAATAAATCGGTTGCAGAAGATAGAAAAGCCAAGTTAGAATTTGAAAAACAGCTAACTCGTAATATAAAGAATGATGCAAAGGGTTTTTTTTTGCCTATGCTAATGCTAACAAAAAGGTTATTAAAAAGATTGGTCCTTTAAGAGATGAATATAACAATATTATAGAAGATAATAAAGATACTGCAAACTATTTTAATAAATATTTTTCATCTGTATTTGTGGAAGAAGATTTAGTTAATATGCCAGTACCGGCTAGGATCTTCAAAGGTAACTTGAATGCTCCTTACATAATATTGAGTTTGATATTGATGATGTTATAAATAAATTAAATTCGCTAAATGTCAATAAAAGTCAAGGTCCAGATGAGATTCATGGAAAACTGATTTCGGAGCTAAGAGATGAATTAGCACCAGCTCTATTAAACCTACTAAAAGCTTCAATGAAAACAGGGGTGGTTCCTCAAGATTTTAAGAATGCAAATTTTGTACCAATACAAAAAAAGGGAAATAGGGATAAAGCAGTAAATTATAGGCCTATAAGCTTAACAAGTGTAATCGGTAAGACATTTGAAAGCATTATTAAGGATAAAATAATTAGTTTCTTGGAAGAATATAACTTAATTAGAAATAGTCAGCATGGTTTTATTAGTGGGCGTTCTTGTTTAACTAACTTGCTAGATTTTTAGAATATATTACAAAGGAAATAGATATTAAAAATAGCATTGATATCTTATATCTAGACTTTGCTAAAGCCATTGATAAAGTTCCACATAAAAGATTACTTAGTAAGTTGGAAGCACATGGAATAACAGGCAAACTTTTAAGGTGGATAGGCAATTGGTTAAGCAATAGAAAACAAAGGGTGTGTGTTGAGGACGAGTTCTCGGAATGGGAAGCAGTGAAGAGTGGTGTGCCACAGGGCTCTGTTTTTGGATCTCTATTATTTTTAGTTTATATCAATGACATTGACATAGATATTGCATCTAAATTTAGTAAATTTGCAGATGATTCTAAAGTGGCAAGGATAGTAAACAACATTGAAGATGCTGAAATTTTAAAGTATGATATAAAAATATTACAGAACCGGTCTAGGGATTGGCTAATGGAGTTCAATGCTGAGAAATGTAGAGTTATGCATATAGGGAATAATAATTTAGGAATTGAGTATACATTGAACAATATAAAACTAAAATCCACAAACAGTGAGAGGGATTTAGGAGTCTTTGTGGATAGCTCTTTTAAATTTAGTGAAAATTGTAATAAAGTTGTAAATAGTGCTAATTGTGTATTAAGAATGATTAAAAGAACCATTGCATGTAGAAATAAAGATATTGTGGTAAGGCTATATAAGGCTCTTGTACGGCCAAACTTGAATACTGGGTTCAGGCTTGGTGCCCATATCTTAAGAAAGATATTGATAAATTAGAAAGGGTACGAGCCAGAGCAACAAGGCTGGTATTTGACTGTCAAAAACTTAGTTATGAGAATAGACTAATATTCGTAGGATTAACCTCTTTAAGTGAGAGAAGAACTAGAGGAGATTTAATAGAAGTTTTTAAGATACTCAAAGGCTTCAGCAAAGTTAACCATAGTATTTGGTTTAATTTATCAAACAACAGAAACACAAGGGGACATATTTATAAACTTAGTAAATTTAGAAGTAGACTAGATTTAAGGAAATTTTTCTTTAGTCAGAGAGTTATAAATGCTTTGAATAGTTTGCCAAGCGAAGTTGTGGAAGCAGAATCAGTGGATGCTTTTAAAAAAAATATGATAGACATAAGAACATGTAAATTAGATGCTAATTGCTTGTTCAGTATTATACATAGGCTATGTATAAATTTGATATGTTGACATGAAGTCTGTATGAATTGATTAATGTTGATTGGTTTTAGTTAAGAGCCTGATGAGTCTTAAACAAGCATGTAATTGCTTCCTGACTCTGTAATGTTATGTTATGTTATGTTATTATGAATATTGATAATTTTTTAAATAGTTGCTTCTTAATCTAGCTTTTTAAAGGCTATCTCGAGCCCTTCGCTTTCTGTTGTTCTTTTCTGTTGTAATCCCAAAGCCATCACTTTCTCATATTATCCCACAGCCGTCTCTTTTTATTGTAATCCCAAACACACCTCTCTCTGTTGTAATCCCAAACTCTTCTCTTTCTGTTTTAGTTAATCTTTAATGCACCAAAAGTGCCTTGGTTAATGAATTTACACTTTCTTAGCATCTCATTATCTCTGGTCTATATGTATGCAGATATGGTCTGGTGCTTTGGAATGCTTAGTAGTTGTAAATTCCTGGAAGGTATCTGACAATACTTAAAGTGACAATATAAAGAGTAAATGCAAAATCAGGCATTATATTATTCTCGATAATTGATAGCTTGATAAAATTCATTTTCTTTACCACTGTAGAACATTTTTGTCAGTAATTGTGTACATGATTATTTTTTACTCCTTTGGTTCCAATGTAAAGTAAAGAAAAGCCACCCGGTTCATATGTTTTAATGTCGGAAGGTTTTGTCAGAATGTGGGTAGAGAGAGTTGCATTGATCTGCAGTGAGAAATTTGTCTTCTAGTGATGAAACTAATTAAAGATTCTGTGTACTGTATGACAAACTAGGTGTTCTTTTTTCTTTCCTTTTAGGCGTCTACGAGATGTGTCTATTAAGATCTATATGATGTTAGAGATGGCGTTGTTCATTTGCTTCATAGTTGTTATGTATCGGATGAGACGCTGAAGCTGGTCTAGATTTATATGTTTTAGTGCACTGAGGTGCTTGGCGTATTAAAACGCTATAAGAAGTTCAAGTTGTATTTACTTGTTAACATTTCAGAAGGTCATGAAGAATTCGGCAGCATTCTTTGGAGAGAGCACAAGTGAAGATGAAGATGATCCTGAGAAAACTATTGGAGATGAAGAACTGGCAGAAATGTATGTTGTCGTGCTGATCTCGTATTAATCTAAGCTGTTTTTATTCTACGAACATATAAAACAGTTGTGACTGGATACTGTGGATAGCACAGGGGATTTGTTTATTGCTATTCCCCGTGTTGTGCTCAGGGCAACCGCAAACAATCTGCCCCGTGTACATAAGAGGCGACTAAAGGCGGGAGCTGAGGATGGCAAGAAGGGATACACCTCACCATGAAATATTTTCCCCTAGGATTAAATGGTAATTAATCCATCTAACTGAGGAAGGCAACGGGAAACCACCTCAGAAGCCATATTTTTTCTCAAGCTATAGGCTACATAAGGTATGGATAAGGCATAGACTTTGTGAAAGAATTAACTTGTTGATCTAAGGAGTGCTCTTATGGAGCGAGAAAACAGACTTTGAGTATGAATATGTACCTTGAACCTGCCACTTGGCAGTGCACTGAAGAAGAATTGCCAATGCCAATAGTATGGTTGTAATCCGGACTATGTATCATTAATCTACTAGCATTAGATGTCAACACATTTTAGTCAATCCATCCTACCATTAGTTTTAGTTGCATTAACACGCAGCACACTATAATCAATGCTTATTCTCATTAGTTCACAAGCATTAGCAATCAGCACACTGTAATCTCGGCTACTTTAATTAATTACTAGCATTAGCACACAGCAACACACTGTAATCGATGCTATTTGTCATTATTCTTACAGCAGTCCGCTGTCTGCTATCACAGCCGGATACTGAGGGCATATGTAATAGATCAAACAAGACTTCTATTCCAAGTAGTGTCATTTGTAGTTTGCTTGCTGACTTGGTTTTGCTCAAAGATAACATTTGTCTTTAAAGAAGCTATTATATCTAGTAGGTGAAATCACATCTTTGACTTTTTTCTAAAAATATTACAACAAATTTCAATAAGTGTTTGTATAGAAATTGCACTTCATGTTCATACAATGCCTGTTTTATTTGTGTTGCCCTTAGGTATGGATCTCTTTCTAACACGATATCGAAGAAGTTTAACAAGAGTAAAAAGCGGAATGCAGACAAGATTAAAGATGAAGAGGACAATCCTGAGTTGAGAGTAGCGCGCAAGGGAAAATTCTTGAAGCCAAGTGATTGACTGGTGTCTTCATTTTTATTGTACTGTATATATCTTTCATGGTTTTTGAACAGTAGCAAGTTGTAAATAAAATAAAACTAAATTTTGAAATGAATATATGAAGGTAGAAAGTAACTTTAGCCTTCTTTCTCCTTGTGCAAGGTAGTGTATTTCACGTATAATTTATCTTAGCTATTTTTATTATTATTATTACTACTACTACTAATGCTAGTTCACATTCAGAATTCTATACTGATGTGCATGTGTGTCGTCAACTCTGTGATGTACTGTTATGATTTTGTGAAACGGTGCTATTCACTATACTGTCCTGTTATTATTTGTCATTGTTACTATTTGTAGAGAATGAGAAGTTTACTTATGCATATTTTAGCTGGAGCGAGTGATGATGTTGGTTTGACATCCGACTGCCATTCAGTTTGTGCGGGTTCAAATCCTGATTTCTCCCGTCACTGATATTGCTTTATTCATAAGGATGAAACTAACATTAACATCAGCTATACAGCTTTTTTATTACACTGCGTGATTCAATTGTAATGATTGAATCAGAAAATACATTCGATTGGTGAGCACCTAAACTTCAGAAATTGCTACGCTATAGTTTCTTTTCCCGACCCTAGTTAAACTGGGATTCAAGGGAAGAGAATGATGACAATGATGATGATGATCATTGTATTGTTTTGATCTTAAGAGATAAATATGAGCTCATATCATATAAATCTAATAAATACTGACAGACCATCATTGTTGATAATTGTACTGAGTTACTTTTGTAGGATTGTGTTTCCAGTTATTCCCCTCCCTCCCCCCCATTCCTCGCAATAGCGGGCTTATTGCCAGCCAGTCATCTGGTATTCTGAAAAATGGTTTACTAGAAATGTGGTCACTCCATCTAAACTTTTACAATTTACTTAAATTTCTCAGTGTGTAGAGTGTCAAGTTATGGCATGAATTTTTAACTGCCGATCCTGAGGTACAGAAACAATGGTAGGTTTGATTCCCAGATAGGATACCAGGTGATAAGAGAGTAAAATCTCGGACGTTCACGGCACAAGTAATATATTTCTATGAATATCTGAAGTGTACATAAGATAGTGATTTAAACGTCTCTTTAAAATAAATAAAAAGAGATGGAGAATAACAAGGATGATCATTATTTATAATTGTGCATATATTTAACCTTTAATTTTTCTATCTGTGGTATTAATGTTAAACACTACTCTAGGATTGAAAATAATCTTAAGATGCCGACTCATTTCAAACTAAAGTTTGAAATGAGGCGGCATCTTAACCACGGCTTTGTTAGTGTCAGTTTAATACATTCCGGCGCCAATTCTGGACCTCCTTTGTGAAATCACTTTACGAGTTGGTAGTTTGTTTAGGATGGTGTATCGATTTGAAGCTATTGCGGATTTAAGAGTAGGTAATCTTCTAACACCCCGGAATTACTGTTAAAACCTGTCAACACTCTGTACGTCTTTCAAAGTGGTCGCCCACGTCCATGTACTAACCAAACCCGATGTTGCTTAACTTAGCGACGCGCATAACGCAAATGTTAACGTCAGTTTCCTCACTCGAAAGCGATGTCAGTGACGGGCGAGCCCGGTATCTGAACGTCGCACATACTGATCCGCGGTCAAATATCTTACCGACATCGCCACTGGTTCCAGCATGGTCTACCTATAATGAGCTAAGCCCAGAAACGCCCTTAATTCCTAAATGCCCTATTTTTGCATGGTTTCCGGACATGGAGTTTTCACATTTTTAGACTCCTTTTATTATTTTCTTTTGGAGGTCTTTAATTTAGCACCTTTGTATTTTGAGCGTTGCCTTGAATTAAATGTCATAACGCAATTGTTGCTGCTGTTGTTATCGAAGCAGTAAGCAGCAAGCTCATTTTCGTTCTCGCAGCAAGCTGTTGATGTAGACGCTCGAGCCTTCCAGCATGCTACCCACAGATCTGGAATTCTCTTCCTTCCAATCTGAGCACTCTATCATCTGCTCCTGATTAGCCTTTCCTACTTTGCGAACAGTTTAATAGGCGGTTAAAAGCTTTTCTCGATATTTTCTATCCACCCAATGATGTAATGTCTATGAACCAACGCAAACCTCCATTCCGCTAGTACCCCTTCCTTGGACTGATTACTCAGATTTTGGCTCGCACAGTTATGGACCATCCACATGCTGCTCATCGGTTTTGATTTGGTTTCATAGTGCTCGCTGTTGTCTTGGACAACGATAGCACTTGATGGAAGTAGCGAGATCTAATTGTTGTTGTTATCAAATCGAGAAATACATTGAATGCGAAACTAAATTTTGACTTAATTGATGTTGACACGGATATACAATGCGCCCACATTTGTTGTGTATTTACGGTTTCAGAGAAACGTTAAACTTGTTTTGTAGTTTTACGCGAAAGTTTTCCGGATTATCTTCTCGATCCACTCTGCCGGATTTTCTTCCGCTCGTATCCTACGCGTTCAGTCTAGGGTCAGGTCGGCTTTGTACCAATCAAGCGATGAAACCTGAGGAAGAATTTGCTAAATTCGACAAAGAGAAATGCTGGACGGCCGTATATAATGTAAGTGTAACGTTATTAATCATAATTGTTTTCAGGAAATACGTAGTCGATATTAAACAAAAATCGTTATCTCTAACTTCTAAATATTGAAGATTAGTTTTACTAAGTTAGTTTAAAGAATGTCGTTTTTTTCACCAATATCTAAAGATACATCCGATGAGTTCATCCTATAAGTCAATTGTATCTTCCAGTCTTCAACTTACGAAGTCAATCTAGTTATGTTGGACCCAGCATGTAAGAGAGCATACCAATTCCTCTAAACGCCAACGAAGTGTCTCCTTAAATTTAATGCTCTTCTGTAATAGGAAGATTTCGTAGAAACTGATTTTTCCAATAAACCGCAGCGAATCCGGCTATATCTTTCAATCAAGAACTAATGCTAATATTTATTGAAAAAGTCAGCTACACTGATTGTTGTAGAATTTTGGTTGCGTATTGTTGAACTATTGACGTTTGCAATCTGCTAATATTTTAAAAAATTTGTAGTGTCACTGTCAGATGTTATTTTTGCAATGTTGTATATATATATAAATTATAAAACAGTTCAGTGTATGATTGTAAATGTTTTTTAATATCAGGAAATTGACTAAATTTAGTGTTTTTCTCAATTTTGATGGTTTTGTGCTGAATTTGGATTGTGCTCTTGATATCTCTCTTAGTGCACTGCCTACTGGCAGGTCCATGGTATATAACGCCTCCATTATTCTCTGTCTTCCGCCTCCCTCTTCATTTTCACATATGCATTGGTCTTTAATTCATCTAACATACCTAATCTCGGCCTGCCTCTGCCTCTTTCCTTCCATTCTACCTTCTATGACCTCTCTTAATAGACCGTCCCCATTAGGAATAACGATTAACATCCAAAAGACAAAGGTGATGAGAGTGTCCCAGTATGGAGGTGAAGTCATTATTGCAACAAATGGTACGAAATTGGAACAGGTATGGAGTTCAAATATTTGGGTAATACTATAACAGATGAAATGATGTGTGAGAAGAAAATATGCAAAATGTGAGGAAGTGTGAAAATATGCAATATGTGGAAGTGTGAGACTGAAATATGGATTTGGATTGCATAAGCAAAAGAAGCCTACGGTAATAGGAAAGAACTTTTAACAATAGGCAGTGCGCTTAGAGAGAGAGTGTTAGAAGATCAAATTTACATTAGCTGTAATCTGCTCTATCAAAAGGCAATGATTACAAAAAGGCAATGATTACAAATAATCATGGATGGAGCCGGAAGCTGCATTGAGCATTGGGTGAATAGTGCTTGATCCCGCTTACAACGATAATGGTGATATCTTGGATTGAGAACTACTATATATACTTTTGTCGACTGATTGTGTAGAAATTGCGATTGGATGCCTTGAAGAAACATGATTACAGCACGAAGGACTCTCGACGCGCTGAATTCAGGAATAGAAATCGCTATGGTGATGTCAGCCCATGTAAGAATCTTGAGTCTTGTTTTAACTATTTTAAATTGAGCATATTTTTAAATCAATATTTTAGAGTTTCACTCTGGTTAGTTATAGAGTTGCATTTAGCTAAATGGTAATCGTTCCCTAACCCTACTATATATGTAAAAAATCTATAAAAAATGTTAAGCTAAACAATTGAAAATTGTATTTTGTTTAACATTTAAATTTATACTTTGCCATTTGCTTGATAATTACTGTCATGATGATGTCTCTTGTAAATGTACATGTGTGGTCATGTGTGGTCTGAAACAGGCAGTTACAACTGTTATATACTAGTATCAACTCTTTGATTTGAGTCCATAGAAGTAGAGGGACTCATAGAATCTCTATGAAGGACTTGTGGTCTATTATTAGCTATCATGCATGACTTATTTGCTGACTTGTCAGGATTGCTAATAATAAAGTTTATACATTTTAACACCGTTACTCATTTTTAAAACCCAAATAAGACTTTTGACACCTGTGTAGTCTACATATAAATACAAACTCAGTTGCACACAAATATCTGCCGAAACATTGAACCATTTTCTTTTATAGAAACATTGTGGTATATATTTCTTGATGTGAAGTATGTGTAATTTTTTCTTTTTATAATCATTTAAATTTATTTTATATTATTTTTATATTTTTCATTTCTTTAATGATTGATGATGAATTGAATAACGTTTGAGTCATCGGAGAGAACTTGCATAGATCTCCGGATGGTATAATTTAACATTTAAGGTTAAATATATTTTTATGTAACTAGGTGTGAGTGAAATTTATCTTCTGGCTCTAAATACCTCCCTGTTGTGTTTATTTTTTATTGCTGTAAGAATATCTTAATGAAACTAAGTTTTATGAATTTGAAGAGGTCAATATTTGCTTAAAAACTTATCCAAGGAGTACTAAAGTGTAGCTGATGTTATTACCTAACACTGTATGTTTTAAGTGATAGCTTAATTCAAGGACTGGTTAATTTTTTGTAGATGATGATACGCGGGTTCACCTGGTTAGAAATGACATAGACTACGTCAATGCTAGCTATGTTAAAGGAGAGTCTGCTCATCGCACTTATATTCTAACACAGGTAGATACTGACTAGAAATTCGCAATATTTAATTTAAAATCTAATATACTTAAGTCATTATTATATTGTTTAATTAAACAATTGATGCGAAGCTAAGTAATTGGAAGCCACTGATTTCTTAATATTAGGCATATATTGTCTCATTTTTTGTTCTAGGAATGTGATAAATCAGGAATTTAATTTTTTTAATATAAATTGAGAATGACATATGGGTCATTCCATGTCAACTGGTCAAAATTTAGAAAATCTTCCCAGGTGACCCTCTCAGATTTACACGATATTTTAACAGTGTAAAGTAAAATATGTCTCTAGGCTAGATTTAAAATTTAAAATCAATCGGTTGACCGGTTGAGGAGTTATGGGGGTCATTTCGACCCCACTGTAGATCCATTTTGGTGCGAAAAATGAAACGCGTGTTATTTTTTCTGTATTTTGAACAGCTATAATTTGGCTGTTTATGGTCCTATTCATTTGAAACTTTCCAACAATACTATATTTGATGCGTAGATTCAGAAAAAGCACTCAGAATTCAAGTGGCACGTATATCTTGGCTGCCACAGCAGCTCAAACTTGGATGTTTTACAAAAGTAGAAATTTTTGAAAAGGCAACTTTGAGTCCTGATAATTCTCAAAATTGACCAACCACATTATTACAAGCCATTTAGTATAATAATATGGACATATCTCAATAACATGAAGCACCTGTCACCCTCAGAAACAGCTTGGATTTAGAAAACCACTAGCTCAAACCTTAAAAATATTCAAGCATCACTCAATTTTTGGACAACTTCAAGGCCATGGTTAGGCATGTAGGCAGTTGATCACAACCTTGAAAGTGCTGCTATTTACAGGTCGGTATGTTACTAACTTACTGTAAAAATATTTATTTCTCAACTTTATCAGAACGTATAGCAATAGCCATGTAAACTTAGCCATCGAAGGTTGTTTTTACACAAAAAATTCAAATACTTATTTTTCGCTACTTTAGAATGCTATCTCGACTGTTTACAGTCCTATCTATATGAAACTACTCCAAAATACTGTCTATGTTGCATAGATTCGGAATATGCACTCAGAAGTCATGTGGCATGTTGATCTTGGCAATTGCACCAGCTCAAACTTTATGCTTCATTAAGTTTCAATAAGTTTGAAATCAGCGAAAGCTAACTTTAAAACTCGTTTATTCTAAATATTTACAAAGCAGATGCAAGAAATCCATTTAGTTTAATAATTTGGACATCTCAAAATAATATAAAACACTTATGAACTCCAAAAACAGCTAGATGGCACACCATCAGTTGGCGTCAACTAATGAAATTTTCAACATATTAAAATATTTGCAAAAAATAGGGTTAGCATGCGTGATCATACCTATACTTTAGAATCGAGGTGAGAAGCTAATCTTTTTACAGGATGTTGCTAACATACTAGCCCATAAATGGCATAAGTTTTAAGGATCTACGCAACTGTCAACATTGGTAGTCCGGTGGATGAAGTTGGTGAAAATCAGGTTCGGATAAATTTTCTTTCAACTTTGAGGTACTGGTATGAAAATTCTAATCACTCTATAAAACTGCTAAGTGTCTTTCACACAGCTGTATGCATAGTATCAGAATATATACTTAATCTACAGATGTTGCAAACATTATGAGATTTATAGCATCCCAAAGTCACACTTTTGAAAATGTGACCTTCATTTTTGGTCAAGTTTGGATCGCTATAGCAACCAAGATATATGTGTGACATGAATTTTGACTTCATATTCTGCATCTACGCCACAAATATAGTATACAGGCAAAGATTCTTGTACATTGGATAAGAACTAACAGAGATGTGGCCCTTCAAAGTTGAGAGAATTTTAGACACATTTTGATTTTCGTACAAAATTCTATCAACGGTGGGGTCACTAAAATCGTCATAACTTCAAAACCGGTGTACTAATTTCATTAAAATTTTAAACCTGAAAATGTTGAAAATGTGACCAAAAATGAAGGTCACATTTTCAAAAAGTATGACTTTTGGATGCTATAAGTCTCATAATGTGTACAACATCTGTAGATTAAGTATGTATTCTGATACTATGCATATAGCTGTGTGAAATAAGACACTTAGCAGTTTTAAAAAGTGATTAAAATTTTCATACCAGTACCTTAAAGTTGAAAGAAAATTTATCTGAACCAGATTTTCACCCAACTTCACCCACTGGACTACCCATGTTGACAGTTGCATAGATCCTTAAAACTTATGCCATTAAAGGGGCTAGTATATAAGCAACATCCTGTAAAAGATTAGCTTCTCACTTCGTTTCTAAAGTATAGGTATGATCACGCATGCTAACCCTACTTTTCACAAATTTTTTAATATGCTGAAAATTTCATTAGTTGACGCCAACTGATGGTGTGCCATCTAGCTGTTTTTGGAGTTCATAAGTGTTTTATATTATTTTGAGATGTCCAAATTATTAAACTAAATGGATTTCTTGCATCTGCTTTGTAAATACTTAGACGGGTAAATACGTAAACGGGTTTTAAAGTTAGCTTTCGCTGATTTCAAACGTATCGAAACTTAATGAAGCATAAAGTTTGAGCTGGTGCAATTGCCAAGTTATACATGTCACATGAATTATGAGTACATATGCTGAATCTGTGCAATATTTATAGTATTTTTGAATAGTTTCATATAGATAGGACCATTAACAGACGAAATATAGCGCTTTAAAGTAGCGAAAAATTATAAGCATTTTAATTTTTTGTGTAAAAACGACCTTCGATGGCTAAGTTTACATGGATATTGCTATATGTTCTGATAGAGTTGAGAAATAAATATTTTTACAGTAAGTTAGTAACATAGCAACCTGTAAATGGCAGCAGTTTCAAGGTTGTGATCAACTGCCTACATGCCTAACCATGGCCTTGAAGTTGTCCAAAAATTCGGTGAAGCTTGAATTTTTTTAAGGTTTGAGCTAGTGGTTTTCTAAATCCAAGCTGTTTCTGAGGGTGACAAGTGCTTTATGTTATTGAGATATGTCCATATTATTATACTAAATGGCTTGTAATAATGTGGTTGGTCAATTTTGAGAATTATCAGGGCTCAAAGTTGCCTTTTCAAAAATTTCTACTTTTGCAAAACATCCAAGTTTGAGCTGCTGTGGCAGCCAAGATATATGTGCCACTTGAATTCTGAGTGCTTTTTCTGAATCTACGCATCAAATATAGTATTGTTGGGAAGTTTCAAATGGATAGGACCATAAATAGCCAAATTATAGCTGTTGAAAGTACAGAAAAAATAACACGCGTTTCATTTTTCGCACCAAAATGGATCTACGGTGGGGTTGAAATGACCTCCATAACTCCCCAACCGGTCAACCGATTGATTTTAAATTTTAAATCTAGCCTAGAGACATATTTTACTTAACACTGCTAAAATATCTTTTAAATCTGAGATGGTCACCTGGGATGCATTGGACCAGTTGACCCATATATTAAATAGCTGTCTGGATTAATATAATAAATGCTACTATTAATTAAGCTGCAGTTAGCATTAAAGTATAGTATTATGTGCGAATTGTGCGCTGCACAGGGTCCGTTGCCTGATACGTCTGGTCACTTCTGGCTGATGGTGTGGGAGCAGGGCAGCAGAGCGGTTCTCATGCTCAACAAGCTTGTAGAGAAAGAACAGGTACGCTATCTCTTCTTCTCTACGTCATTTCATGTGGTCATTTAGGCTGTTGTCACCGTTTCAACACTTCTAGTGATATATTGAATATTTGTCCTTGTTCTAGCATCTTAAACCTCTGTGAACACGCTGAGAATTTGTCCAGAATATATCTTCCCACTCGTGCTTAACGCTGAGTGGGCTCTTTCTTTGGCTGGAGCCAGAGGCGATGTCAGTAGGATACTCGACCGCAGATTAGTATTTGGGGGTTCAAATGAACTAGTTGATCCTATTATAAAGGCAATGTCCTTGCTAACCTTAATGTAGCTTTTAGCTTGAAAAAGGTGATCAGGTAGTTTCGCATTGCCTTCCCCAGTAGTTGCCACATAAACTTTTTGCTATTTGTGGTTGGTCAGTTGTGTATTGGTTCATTTTTAACTCATTCACTAGTGACGAACTACACAGAAGAGGATTGCGATGTGAGGATCTACTGAGACGTGCATTCCTTACTGTGCTGTCTAACCTTTGTGACTTCATCTCACCATTACTGTTATCTTGCATGATCTCTAATCATTATTTTCTAGAAACTTCTGTTTTAATGAGAGTTGCATGAAAAGTTACAGTTCTAACATATAATGTTAGAATTATTTATGTTGCATTCTTATTTTTTTGCTCTTTTTTGTTTGCTAGTTATTTGATTAGAGTTTTTATATATTGAATGATTGCTGTATAGATCAAGTGTCATCAGTACTACCCTACTGGTCGTGCTAATGGCGATGTTGATCAAATGACATTCAGCGATGTTGATCTGAGAATCAGTTTCGTTGAAGAGCAGCACTCAAACTATCATTACACGACCAGAACACTGCGTCTCTCTGACCTCAAGGTTAATGTGATGTAATGTTAATGTGATGTTTATTTGTTCTTTGTACGCTGTGTCATTTCTCTCCTTCTAGAAAATTATTGTATGATGGCATCTTTATTCTTCGGTGTACAAACTCATTTGTCTAAGCATTCATCTAAACTCTTCTTTCTCTGAGCACTCATTGTTTTATTTTAATTATGTATTTTGTTGTTGTTTGTCTAGCTGTTTTTGTGTTTACGCCATGAGGATGTAATGAACGTCATGAAATTTTATTTAACAGAGATTTAGTTGCATTTGAAATCCAGTAGAACTATATAGCTATATAGCTTGAGCATACACAGGACTGGTAAACAGATAATTCACAAATGTTGACAAATGGAATGGAGCCCATTATCTTAATATTGTCAACTAGTTGTCGACTCGTACTTCCTTTTGTTTAAAATGGCATTTTGTGAGGAAACTGACTTAACACTAGAAACCCGGAGATTTCGTTATACCTAGAAACCCTAAAGCGGGTCAATTGATCCAGCATGTATTTCGTTTGAATTGTGGGTTATTTTACTCAGCCATTTTTATAAGCATTAATAGAAATTCTTAAAGTAGGAGATGCTAGGTGTTATCTACTCTTGTTACTGTTCTAAAATAAATAAATATCAAAAGTTTTCTTAATAAGGAAACAAAGGCTTTAAAATTGAATAGACTAATACACAAAGTTACTAAAACTTCCTACTAGACTTCTAAACGTCTAACCATAACCAAAATACTAGCCTAAATAAGATGCAAATTGATAAAAAAAACCAGTGTGGGATGTATAATCTATTTAGAAAAAAATTCAAGATGTACCAGTGGAAAGAAGAATTCTTTGCATCCTTTCAATGTACCCTATCACTAAATTTAGTCAATAATCCTAACTTTGTTATATTTCTTAACCCTGAATTTTAACGTTAAGCCTAACTCCAAGCATATATTTTAGAATTTTGGACAATATCAGGGTTATGGTTAGAACTTTGAAACTTTAATTGAAATATCTTCTCAAGATTTTAACAGCAATTCTGTCTAAAATAGACATTATAAAATGGACAACATTACGACGATTGTTCCTTCCAGTAGTCAGCCGTGCCCTATTGAGCAACGCAGCACTTCATCACAATGCCACTGGCATTTGACTGCGCAGCAGGCTCTAGCAAAACCGCAGAAAGTGTTGGAGGATGAGAGTGGTAGTGAATCGGATGGCTCATATGCAGCTAGTGATAAATCGAACTTGGATATTGAACTAGATTCTGATTTCAGTGATGAAGATTCAGAGGTTGAAAACAGCGATAATGATAATAATGTTAGTGGCGATGATGATGATGTTGAATATTATGATAATTCTGTTGAAACTCACGTGGCTTATGGAAGTAATTTTGGCAATCCTGGTGACGTGGAGGTTGTTCAAGGGGACTGAAGTGATAACACCATATTTGTGCACTGCAATGACGGTACGCCTTGGATCACTATTGCAGATCAAGTAATTTCCGGCTAACTTCAGAAGTAGAATATTTTGAAATCAAAGCCTGGTGTCATGGGGTACTCAAGAGTCATATCAACTCCTCTGGAAGCCTTTCGTAGAATTGTGGACGAGGGTATGATACGCAATATCAAACGATGTACCGTTGAATACGCTTGTTTGACAGATGCTACCTGGAGTGTAACAGAAACCGAACTCGAGGCATTCCTGGATCAATGCATGGTCTATGGTCTATAGTCTCTGTTATCATCTGCGATATTTGTGACAGTGAAGGCTCCAAGTGAGCATCGTAGTTCGTGGAGAACTATATTAGTTTAGCCCTAGAGGTCAATGATGATTGAGAGTCCAAACACTGAATTTTTGATATTTTTGTGAAAAACTTTGACAATAATTTAAAAAACATTATTTTGTATTAAGGTCCATGGCCACTCCGATCATATCAATCGAAACTGTTCCTTATTAGTTCAGTAGTTTGAAGAAAAGTATATTGACTAGCAACATTGGGTCAATTGACCCTCTTTAGGCATTCTAGGTATACGCGGTTCGTGTGATGGAATGGGTGCTGATTCAATGATAATTATATATTGTTCATGTAATATGCCTTAAATAAATAAAAGTCACCAAGTTTGATGGTTGTTGGAACTATGGTGTAGTCGTAGTTATGTTTGAAAGTAGCGTTTGGGTCAATTGACCCACGTGAGTGGAGGCATGCACTCATAACTCTTAGTTCTAAAGCCCAGAAACAGGTTTTTTATTACAATTAATTATTTAAGTTTCTAGTGCAGTAGATACCTGATGTTTCAGCGCTGTATGACGAGGATCTCAATTGTCTTATTTTATTGATTGATTACATATTTCTTAATATTATGAGATGACTGGATTCATTTGTTCGCGGTAACAAAACTTAGGAGCATGGGAAATGCTAGGCTCATTGATTGGTTGATGATTAGTTGTTCGCTTGAGTTACCGATTAAACGATTGGTTGATTAATTGACTGATTGCAGAGCTCAGAGTCGCGTGACATCACTCAGTTTCACTATACGGCTTGGCCAGACTTTGGCGTGCCTGAGTCACCCGATGCATTCCTGGACTTCCTCTTCGCGGTGAGGCAGACTGGTGTACTTGACGACCCCAGCAGACCTCCTGTCATCCACTGCAGCGCCGGCATCGGCAGATCTGGAACATTCTGTCTCGTCGATACATGTCTTGTATTGGTTCGTACTGATCTTTCTTGAAAATTCTATTGTACGTTAACACTTGAGTTGCACTGATTTGATTTTCCAACCATTCTGTCTAGTTGACTTTTGGGGCTAGTTCTGGATTTTTAAATTTTTTTATAGCTCTCTTTATAGTTGTATGCGGCTGGAAAGATCTTTGTATTACTTGACCATATTGTTCTTTTTAAACCTTTTTAAACTGATTCTTCTTTTGATACTTAATGAAGCTGCTCTTTGCACTTATTACTGAACTCTTCAAGTTTAAGTACGCTATTTAAAGAGAAATGCATTTATTTCTTTAAATCCTATCAATTAAGAGGGTTTAACGTCCGGTTCCTCTTCATAAAGCAATGTCAGTGACGTTTCTTGCAGACTCTGCACAAACAGGCGCCAAAACACCACACGAGGAGGACTAAGTACACAAAAGACCACAAGAGAAAGCAAGATCAAAGCAGTGCAAGTCCAAATCAAAATCTAAAATCCTAACATACATATTTTCTGATACATATGAGTAGGATTAATCTCTCAGTACCGAGTATTGTAGAAGCATTGTTATTGCAGTTATATTATACGACTCGTGACAGTAGCTGCCTGTATGTGTGTGTGTGTAGATAGAACAGCAGGGTAGCACAGAAAACATAAATCTGCTGGAGCTGCTGATGGACATGAGGCGCTATCGCATGGGTCTCATACAGACTCACGATCAGCTCAGGTTCTCTTACACGGCTGTCATCGCCGGCTCTAGGCGTATTTGCAACGGCTTATCAGACGGCACTGATGAGGCATTAGTGGATGGCGAAGCAGTCACTGATAGTAGTGAGGGGGAGAACTTGTCCTTCAATAACTCTAATGACAACGATGAGGTACTTGTAGATTCTATTGAAATTGACTGATTGAATTTTATATCAATGTTGTTGTGTATACTTGTAGATGCTATTGAAAGTGACTGATTGAATTTTATATCAATGTTGTTGTGTATTTTTTTGACAATTTATCAAGAGATGTGCATTTATATTGCAAGCACTTTGTCAGGAACCTGATTCTACAATTTTTAATCTGAGGTAAAACAAGGACCTGACATCAATATGGTCCAGGATTCAAATACCTATTAAAATACCTCTAATAATTATTTGTTGGAATTTTCACCTGTCCTCGATTTGACTGAATCTAGATATCTTACTTAGCGATCTATAACTTGAACGACTGTATTAAATTAAATATTAATTTAATACGAAAAGAAATAAAATAATACACGAATATTCAATAGAACGAAAATTGAAACGATTTCAAATTGCATGTGTAAGCGAATTACATGTAACTTAAAATACTACTTTTCTATCTAATTACAGTTCACTTTAAATATCGCAAAAGTAAGTACTTTTAATACGCTCTCTAGCATAAATTCCTACATATTACTCTAAGTTTCCTATCGACTATTCGCCTACTAGGATTCCTTCTAATATAATCCCTAGGTTAGAATATTTCAATGGAACCCTCTTCGATCTTCTACAAAATCACTGCCTTCTCATCAACTGTTCAATGGACTACAAATTAGTTTGAATAACTGAACCCGTCGAATTGCTCTCAATTCGTCTACTTCTGAGATTCCTCAAATCTCCTAAATCTCTTCTCAACTTGGCACATTTTACGTCCGTGTTGTCACTCTTCCATCTTGGATCTCTCTACTTCCTGTTTAGGCATGCCCTCATTGGTCACTTGCCCTAGCTTAGCTACCACCTAGGATCTCACTTTAATAAAACTCAATACTTTAAATCTTAACTTTACTTATCCAGTAGTATCCTTAAATACTTTACTAGGAATACAATTACAAATACAAATACTTACTAAATGTATATCGAATCAAGCTTTGACACACTTATTTTGGTGTATTTATCACAGCTTACATTGACACTTTTAGCAGGCATTATATTATATTTTTTTAATTATTATTTTTCTATAATTTTTCTTATTTTACTGTGATATTGACATGACTACGCACTTAATAAATTTGTTACTCGGAAGAGTTACTTGTTCTGTATAAATGATTCCAGCTCTGCCACTAGTGGCCACCTGAGATTAATGACGTTTAAGTTTAGCTCTATGACTGGCTTTCAGAACTGCGTTACACTTGGATTTACCCGTGTTGTGTCTGATTTGCTGAAGAAGAGACCAACCGTGTGATCATCACAGGTGTCATAAAAGTCAACAAAGCACCAAGATCTAAACCAACATCTGAAAGGGCTTTCGATTGTGGAGCACCTAGGCTCCAGAAATTGCTACAAAATGTTCTAAAACGAATGGAAAGTTTATTCTGCCTCTATATAAACTGGGATTCAAAGGAAGATGATGATGAAGATCATGATGATGAATTTATACTTGGATTAGTCCACCCAAAACACAACACACTTGCCTCGTTTGTAAAGTCATTAACATGTGTGTTATTAATATTGCCATTTCGTATTAGTAGTAAAGTTTAGTGTTAGCATGTTTTTCACATAATAACGGGAATATTTGCGTATGTATGTTCTATTGGAAGCGCAGTCTCTCTACCAATGCCTCAACTCATACTCAGCCGAGGGCTCAGAGCTCGAGGAAGAGGAGGAGGGACGAGGCTCCCCACCACCCCTCCCCCCTAAACGATATCAGGTCGCACCCCCAGTCGTCGACGACGAGCAGGTCCGGTACAACGGTGCATCATTGGCGCACAACAACCTCAGCAACAGCTCAATCAAACAACCAACAACAGAGTCAACAGCAGCTAGGCAACAACAGCGGCGGGAGCACGAAGGGTCATGTGAGTCAAAAGAAGAAGAGAAGTTCTCAGACGAGATCGTGCGACAAACACTGACCGAGGGTCTGCCTAGCAGCAAGACTCGCACAGCTGCTGCTGTAGCAGCTGCTGCTAATAGCAGTGACATCAGGTAATGAAGCAGTCAGTCTGTTTTATAGAGCTGTAAGGTTGCTTAGCATAGTATCATGCGATTCTCTTATTTATCTGCAGCTGTCTTACTGCTGAGACTCTTTCTATTGTGTTCAGTTTCGGATCCAGGCTTAAGACGTAGTGTTCCCAGCGTAGAATACATCTGTCTTGACTGTCTTATGTCGCCTATGCGTTGTTGTCTAAATCATGTGCTGTCTTTAGGTGTAGAATATTTTCATGTAGTATGTGCTACAATACTGAATCTGGCCTCCTCTTTGTATGAGGAAAGTGAAGTCAAGGAGGACATTCAACTTTTAACAATATTTAAAAGATTGAGCTTAGTAGTTCTAGAATAGTATTTATTTATTATTTCTTGTATCCAATTTTTGTTCCAGGCAACTGCAACCTATCAACTGTAGGTATATATAAATTTCTCTTAGTTATCTTCACTTTAGTACAATTACAATTTACCACTACTACTATTTAGTAATTGATTCATTGCTGTCTGATTTACTGCCATGCTATTATATGATTCTTAGGCTCGTCAGGCTACTTTGTAATAAACAAATGACTGATTAATTGATTGATAGAAGTGAAGAAAAGGAGAAGCATGAAGAGGAGGATGAAGAGAAGGAGATAAGGAGGCGGAGAAGAGAGGAACGAGTGAAGAATACTGCCGAGCAGGTACAGAGAATGAGACGCAAGCAGATCGAGAGCGAGATGCAGCAAAACAGATCCTATGCACCATACGCCTACGCAGGCATAGCCGTAGCCGTTGCTGTGGGCAGCATTTTGCTCTATCGAGCGCTGTCAGCATAGCGTCAGAGTAAGATCTGTGGGTAGTTCAGTGATGTACAGTGGTGTTGTTCATTTGATAATTAATTATACAGTCAACTATAGTATCAAATAGATTTAAGATTGAGTGCTCTACGGTTAAGATCTGTACTTGATTAGAATATGAGTCCTGACTGAAGATGTATGGCAGATCTGGGATTAGTTCTGCACGTCACACTGCTTGTAATATGATTGTAGTCAATTTATATTAGCCATCTCAGGCTGAACATTTCTTCTTTCTTTTGACATCATCTTTAAAAAATATGGATAAAAGACATTATAAACAATACTTTTGACTGATTGTAAGGTTAGTCAGTTATTTTAAAACATAAATTAAAACCAATTTGCAATCGTACACGTTTAAAGCAAAGGGTGGCAAATATTGAGGAAGTATGTAAATGTATCGTATGGCTTCTCGAAGAGATTGTTTTGATGTTTGTGTGTTCCATACTCATCAACGCATCGTATGCCTCAATATATTGTGCTATAATTGCTGATAGATCTGTATTTTAAACAGAGCCTAAGGAGGCTGGCAATGTTCTGGGTCATGAGTCTACTGGAGAATTGATCTGTAGTAATGTGATCTGCGGCTGTGCAATGACTCCTTTCGCTGAAATGTAAATAGCATATATAAACATGCTGTCTCCACTTTTTTTTTCACTCGTTTCAATCTAATATATCTTACAATAATTATTTATCTTCTTTTCTTTAATTTAGATTACTAGTTAAACTTGACTTGTAATTTAAAAACTTGCAAAAATAAGTCACGTTTAGCTTGTAATTTATATGAAAGAAAAAGAGATAGTAACGAATCATTAGACTCTGCACAGCACTGGTTTTGAGAGTCGGTGTGTCGATTGCTGACGTGTCAGTGCCTACCTCGGCGAACATCAAATTTAATTCCTGTGGCTCGATTACCAGTCAAGCTGATCTGAGAGAATAATCTTGGACTTTCATGTGACTGGTAAACGGATGATGGAATAATTTTTTGGAGTAGTTTAAACATGTGGTAGTAAAATTTCTTGATGTCGAGATGGATTTTAACTATTGACTGTGTGAGATAAGCTCGGCCATGCTGACTGCCAGGGACAGGTCACTGCTGAGCCAGTCGAGTGCTCGTAGTAGTCGTGTAATATATTGGACTGTAGCACAATGTTACTTTTCATTGCTCTATTCTCTCTCATTGGGTGCTCTCTGTGTTTTGTGTGTAGACGTATGTAGTCCACTGTTTGACTGTAGTCAGCTATTTAATGCTCTGTTCTGTGTTGTGCATTTACATCGTTTGCAAGTTTACTGTTTTGTAGTGTTGACTTTTGATATTTCAATGGATGTAGCTACAACATAAGAACAAACGTATAGGCTAAAATCTTTCTCTTCTTTAATATTTTAGATTTGAATAGCCTGATGTGAAATGCATCTCTATATTTATGTCTTTCTCTTCAGCACATGTTTTTCAAATCGTTTGGATGAATGGATTTATAGTGGCATGTAATGGGGGATGTCTCAGACATCATCCATGTATGAGGAAAAGGATATTTAAACCTCTATTATTTCTGTATGTGACTGCTGGAGGTCGATAAGTTGATAGCAAGCTTGTACGGTAAGTATGAGGCCATGTGTTCAAAACTCCATGAGACTGACACCTGTATGTAAGCGCGCGTTAACCTTGTAGAGCAGGTGTACTTTGCTACGAGTACTTAGCTACGAGTACTTTGCTACGAGTATTTAGGCAAGTAGTTCATAGCTAACGTTTTCTCTGTGCATTGGCGTTGTAAGAATGTTTTGTTATAATTGTACTTGATTAACTCTGTCGCTTTTTATGATCAGATGAAATGAGCGATATAGGTCATGGACCGGATTGTCTAATTGCAACTGGTTATGTTTTGTTGATGGCGTTATTTTTGTAATATTCTATATTCTGCTTACAGTTTCCTATCCAGTTAATCTGCAAACTATCAGCTGTAATGCGTGTGTTAATAGCTTGTTGTTTGTCAAGTTTTTCTTGAAAGTTCGTTGAATCTGCTAGTGATGTGTATTATCTCTCATGGAAGTATTAAAGACAATTGTGCAACTTTCTCTGTAGTAGTGTTCAGGAAGAAGAGCATTTTCATAATTTAATACTCAGATTAAATTTGTAAATCCTCTGCAAAGTCTTCGCAGTAAGTTTATGCAAGTTTTGTGACGGTACGGAAAGTCCTTGTATGAAGTGTGTTGCTTTCCATTTTATGCATTCTAAATGGTATTGCATTCTAACCTTGGAATTGATTCACTTCACAATTTCACATCTTCTTCCTGAATTCTTCTTATTAACCTTAGAGCTGACATTTGCATCCCGACCCTGGTTAAACTGGGATTCAAGGGAGGATGATGATGATGAGGAACCTTAGAGCTGATAAGAAAATTTCAGTGAAAACCGAGACTAAACTAAGTGATAAACCTAGCGATAAATGAAGTGATAAATGTAGCTATAAACTAAGCGATAACAACAGTTATCGCTTAGTTAAGTGATTCTACAACAGTTATCTTTCATCTGACGATGTGATCATTTCTTTTCACAAAAACTAATGAATCATGTCCTGGCCTGTGCTTAGCTTATCTTCTGAGACAGCCAGCCACCTAGTACGTGATAATTTAATTAATTCAGCGATCCCTGATAGCTAATGATGGCGATAGCGAGCTTTGTTAGCTAGTGATAGCTCTAACAGGCTTTCTTAGCTAGTTATACTATAGTGGGCTTTGTTAGCTAATGATGGCTATAGTAGACTTTGTTAGCTAATTATGGCTATGGTGGGCTTGTTAGCTAGTGATAGCTATAGTGGACTTTGTTAACTAATGATGGCCAGTGATCTTTGTTAGCTAGTGATATCTTTAGCAAGCTTTGTTAGCCAGTGAAGACAACAGCGGGCTTTGATATCTAATGATAGCTATTGCATGCTTTGTTAGCTAATGTAGATACAAAGCTTACTCGAAACTCAAAATGAAACTCTGATCTCCTGAGCAATTTGATGAGTCGTCGCCCAGTGGAGTGCTCGAGTGCTAATTGTGTACTGTAAATAGTAGTCACTTGTGCATAGTGGCCTTATCTACTGATATTGAATCTTCAAGTCTGTTTCACTGTTGAAGAAGGCCTCACTATGAGATTATATACGGCATTTAAAATGTGCAATACATAGTATTCACTATGTATTGTGAAATATTATGCATAGTATGCTATGTGTTGTGATATATTCATATATTTAATATATACTATATTATTGTATAATTGTATGTATAACTCTTAATGGCAATACTACGCTATTACTGATAGGTTTCTTGGCTACTTTAACGATGCTACGTACAACTTTAGATTTATTTTACCAACTCGTACGTTTGCGATGTGCTTTTTGTATTTGCTGATAACTGTATGTGTTGTTAACACTTGAACGTTTCCAAATACTTAATGCTTGGAACTGATGTTAGAACGCATTGACTGAGTTGACTCTGAACTAATTTCAACGTCAACTGGTTATAATTAAACGGGTTTCAGTGAAGAGTGATTTATTGTTTGATTAAACGGGTGTAATTAATAGTGGCTTCACAGTTTTTTTTAATAAGTGCAGGAGTTGGTTTAATTAGATTTTTATTTCCATCAACCGTAAGCATACAGAATTCGTTCGACTTAACGATCTACTAATGTTCTCGAACCATCTTTACCATTCATAAAGTTTGTACTGTTACAGAAGTTTTATGTTTGTTAAGGAATGAATTGATATAGGCGAATGTTAACTTAGCTGGACTGCAGTCACAATTAAATGACATTCCTTTAAGACTTTAGGAAATAGTTCGAGACTAGTATATGATTACTATCGCGAAGGTAAGTATTAATATTATATAATCAAATATTTAATAAATAATTACTTTAACGTCTGATTCCTCATCCGAGCTTGATAGCAGTAGCATGGATGTCATTCGTATATAATACTTCTGGATATCATTGAATATTTTTAAGTTTTTAGTTCATTAAAAGTTTAAAACTATTTTTTACAATGGTGATCCCTTCGAAAATTAATTGTGCTTGATACTGTAAAAAGTTTGAACGGGAAACCGGACTTAAGCTCCCTGATTTGAAAGATTAGCCATTTGATAGAGTAAAATGAAGTTTTGTGAATCGTGATCGACCTGATATGCCATGACTGTTACTAGCTATCTTATTTTTCATCAGTTAAATGGTATGCCCAAGGTATATAGTCTGGCTTTCTGCTATAATGTTCATTTCATTGGTCTACAAGGTGCTTATATCCAATAGTTAATAAAGTGCAGCCTCTGGCTTTAGAATACAGATACTGAGATAGTTTTGCTTTCTATCTTCAGTCTGTAATTGATTCTTTAAACTTGTCAGCCTATTCTTAAGTTTTGTTATCATCCGTAGATGTTATAGTATCACAAAGTATATGTTTTCTTTAGTAGTCAAAAATGTTTGATATTTATCAGTTTTAAATGCTAGGCATACTATTTCTTGTGTGCAAACTGTTCTGATATAATATAAATGAATGCTTTTAATTGTGTAAGATTCATGATTAGTTAGTTTAGATTGAATTGTCTATTTATATTCAGAGCTTCAGCATTGAGCAATTCTACTTGAAAGAAAAGCTGTTACATGAAGTTGTTGTGTTATGAACGCTCTGCTTACAATTTCTACTGCCGCTCTAATATTAGTTACATATAAGCATCTTCTGCGTTGTGCTTACGTCTCGACGTGCTATTATGAATTTTGCCTGACTACTGGTGTCTTTTATAACTGATACCCACTTTTGTTATTACAGTAAAGACATAACGAGCTGACCGATGCTCTTGAATATTCCCTACTTGACCAACCGCCAATTTTGCAAAAATAGAGAAATTTCGTTTGAATACCTTTAACAGCTGGAAGCTATAGATTTGTGAAAATAGTAGACTCAAATAAGAAATTTCCGATATAAGAATACAGACAAGTTGTATCATCCATGTAACAACTTTGAGATACATGCATATCACAGTTGTTACATGGACACTCCATACTGTGTGTGATATGCATGATCTCACAATAAAATGAGACTGCATGAAATTTTTATTTTGTTGTTGGCTGTGAAAAGAGCATTTTGGTATAGCCTATGGCGAGGACATGTACGTAGGTTGTGCCTTATAATTTTTTTGAAAATGACCACGTGTAGTTGCTGCTACAACAACAACAATAATAATAGCAACTAGAGCGCTACTGTCGTACATGACAACATCGAGCACTACTGAGACAATCCCAGCCGGTTAGCAGAATGAAGTTTCAAAACGGTGCAAATTCTAAAATCCAGAAAATCAGTCCAAAGAGAGAATATATGCATGTATCTAAAGATATGATGATTTAATACACACACTCAGGCGCTAGTGACATAGGCTATCAGGTCATCAGAGACTATCTGATCAAGTTTAAACCTCACCTTTATGAAGCGCTCTTAGGTTAGCCATATCACGAATACCTTAGTATGAGATACATGCGTGTTACAGTTGTTACATGGAAGATGTAAAATGCGTGCATTCATATACGGGAAATTTCTTATTTAACCCCACTCGTATGCATATATATATATATAATATATGTAATTCTATAACTTTCCTGTTACTAAGGATGTCTAACGAATTTTCTCTCTTTTTTCTTGGGAATATTGATTGCTGTTCAAATCCTGTAAATTTCAAGAGCATCGGCTAGCTCATTACTCCTAAATTTCTATAGCAGCAGGGATTGTCGGGTATAAAAGACACACTGTATGTAATTAATTATATGTTACAGTTTGAAAAGAACGGTAACAAATGATCCGTTGTAAATTGAACATTAATTTAATTTTTGGGTGTTCACATCAACGTGTCTTGGTTTCACTGGTCGGCGAGTGGTCAAATTAAAAATTTAAAGGCTGATATTAATTTAGATTTTTGTATGCTAATTTTGAAACTTATTTTTAAGTATCAGGATTACTGTTTTGATTCATAGTTTTTCGTTTCTGTAGTTTTCTTAATCCTACTTTTCAAAGCAATGTTCTTTTTTAATGTATCAGGATTAATATTTAGATTTATAGTTTCTTTTTGTTTCAGTAGCTTTCCTAATCTTAAATACATGTATATATTCATTCTCTCTCTCTCTCTCTCTATATATATGTATATATATATATATATATATATATATATATATATATATATATATATATATATATATATGCATATATAATTTAAGATATGATAAAAAATCAGAGTAAAAATTTCGTAATATATTCAGAATCGGCTTCAAAACAACCCAAACTGTAGCGCATATTTTACAGCTCCTCCACATATCTCTATCCTCTACCTTTCTCTTCATATCAACATACGCATAGGTTATCAAATCATCCAGCATCCCAAGTCTCAGTCTTCCTCTAACCTTCCTTCCATGGTTCCTTCAATTTATCTTTTGGTAAAGCTTTACCTCTCAGAACATGACCCATCCAGTTCTTTTTATTCCTTATGATATTTATCAATTGTCTATATGTTCCAACTCCATCTGCACTTCTTCATTGGTAATTTTGTCGGTCCATTTGATCTTCTCCATTCTTCTCTGTAATCACATTTAGAATTTTTCCAGTTTCAGAATGACCTTTCTTAACGTCCATGTTTCACAACCGTACTGGAGCGTGGCCCGCACTAAATCTTTACAATCTTTATTTCGTGGATTTCTTGAAACTTTTTGTTAGTACTCATTTTTCTAGCTGAAGACTCGTCTGCTTGCGCAAATCTACTTTTTGTTTCTATTTCACATTTCCCATTTTCTGTTATCGTGTTTCCAAAATATCTGAAGTTCTTCACATGCTTTAACTTCATACCGTCTATTGAATATATTGACTACTCCTCATTTTCTAGAAACCGTCGTCACTTTCTTTAGTCTGCTTGATATAATGTTCATTCCATACTTTAATGCAGTAATGTTCAGGCTGTCTACAATTTTCTGTCAACTCATTTCACTACTAGCAGTCATACTTTGATCATTGACAATCTTCTTTCATTAGTTTTACCTCCAAACATTTATTATTTCTGCAGTGTTTTCCATTGCTGCCATGACATAACCATTGCCTCTGCGTAAATGTTGAATACAAATAGTGACATACAACAGCCCTGTCCTACTCCATGCCCTATTCCTCCTTTTTTCGGTAGATCCTGTTGAACTTTGATATTGGCCTTTTGATTCATGTAAGGGTTCATACTTAGTCTTCTATCTTTCTAGTCCCCTCCAATTTCTCTGAAAATTCCTAACATCTACACGCTAAACAACTATATTAATATTGTAGGTTTTGGGGAGACCAGACTGTTATACATTAAAATATAATGCAAATATCGCAGAAATCGTTTAAAGGGGACAGTTTTATGAGTATACAATTCTATTCATATCATAATTGCTCAAGACTTCGATATAATATAGGCCTAATACCTGCACAAACCAGTTAAACCAGGCACCACTGGCAAAACTGGTCAAGTCAATATCTTGTGTATGAACCAATTAAAAGAATTTGTTTTATTTATGAGGACATGGGTAGCTCTCTATTTGCAATTTAGCTTTTGCAAATTTAACATCGCTCGATAAGCTAGTTACAGTACAGCATATACTTCTCAACACATTTTTTTGCAGATTTGTCCGGGTGAATTGATTTGTAGTGATGTGTGCTGTGGGGACATCCCTGACATCATCCTTGGATAAGGAAACGGACGTTAAACCTTTATTAATTATTATTATTATATATACATGTATATAATAAGGGGTCACTTACAAAAAAGGCCTATTGCGTAGAATTTTACATAATTTGTTATTAACACTTGTGTTCTTTGTAAATTAATCTACATATTTGTGTTGTGTTCTTTTATTGGGTTTTCGCTATCAATTAATTATTATAATATAATGATTAAGATACAAAAAAGTGTTAGTCTTTGTTGATTATTATTTATTTTAAAATTAGGTCTATAATCAGTTATTCTTTCACCCGTGTTGTGTACGAGTTGTCGAAGAATCAAATATCGATTAATGAACTAATGAAAGAATGAGAAATTACAAAAATATATTATAATGACTTCATTAAGTTTTTTTATAATAAAGAATTAAAACTGGTTTATCTAGACCAACCATTAATTTTGTCCGAACAGTCTATGAAGAATACCTACCTAAATATAATCAATCGATTAAATTTAGATTGAATTTAGTCATATTAATCTAAACTACTTTATAAATCTAAAGAGAGATTAAAGAATATATACTTTGAATGTTACTTTCTAGTTCACTAGAAAGTAACAGTAAAGGTTCTAGACACTCGAAAACCTCCGCATTTTGTATTCTTTATTTGGCAATTTCTAATCTTTCGCAAATTTACCAAAAACTCATAAAAGCTCGATCAATTTTAATCGAAAAAGGAAAGTATATACTGATGTAGAACAGTGCTTCTCAATCCGCGGGCCAAAAGTAGTCCGCCATCAGTTCTAAAGTGGATCTTTTTATTGTCCTGCGTTCAAAAGCCGCCGTGGAATTTAAAACTATACGAATGGCTGGTTGGAAAGTGCTGTTGTAGTCTTAATGTTATTGTGAAGTTTATATACATTCACTGGCTGGAGAAAAGTGGTGATGTCGGTAAGATATTCGACCGCGGATCAGTATGTGTGGGGTTCAAATCCTGGGCTCGCCCGTCACTGACATTTCGAGTGAGGAAACTGACGTTAGCATTAGCTTTTTAGCTTTACCATTGAATATTATTATGTATGTAGGGCATTATAGATCTACATGTATATATACATGTATATAAAGGTCACATAATGTAGTGTAAAACTTATGGCAACGCTGTTTGGCGGTTTCTTTGGTCAAACTTTTGGCTTGCATATATTTTATGGTGGCTTTCGACTCCTCGAGTCCCCATTGGCCAAACGGCCAAAACATTTGGCGCAGGGAATTAAAGGTTGAGAAGCACTGATCTACAATTATCTGTTAGCGCATGCGCCAGTTTGTCATGGGTTTCAAAATTTAAAACTTTACATGCGAACATTCAAAATGTAAAATGTTTAGAGACTTATTTTGGTTTGATCGTTTTAAATAGACAACCCTGATTATAATTAATACATTAGTATCAAAGCTAACAAAAAGCAGATTTAAGCTAAGCCCAGCCAGTGTATGCACAAGCTATCATATGTATCGCCAGCGGGAGTATAGAAAGACAATAGAGATGTCCTATTCAAACAAACATCACAAAACTACACAAAATAGCCTATAGACAAGATAACCTATAAACAAATAACCTATAGACAACAGAGCTATACTAGGTTCGGTACAGATGACCTATGCGAACAACAACAAAATATGCTTAGTACATCGGGATAAAACTTTTACACCGTATAAACATGATACAGCCTACACCTAGTACACTATATATCGACTCGACTTATCTAAATAGCTGCACTCTAATTACTATTTCCTCATCGATAAACAATATCAAGGACGTCTCCGCAGCACAAGATTCACACAAAATGATTTACAAAAATATATATTGAAGTGCATTAAGATCCTAAATGTTGCAGAAAAGGTGATAAAATAGGGCCAGAGCAGGTAATCGTATCAAGGACGAGATTAGACAAGTTTTAAGACAGAGAAAGTTGAAACAGAAGAACAAGATATTATAATTTACATTCAAAAAACTTGACTATTATAGTAATATCAGTTCTGTATATCTCTTCACATCAGTCGTGTTACGTAGAGCTCATGGTTTGCAATCTCTTTAGAACATAGTCTGCCTGAAAATAATAACACAAAGTCATTAACTAGTGTTAATAGTGTTATGACTGTTCATTCACTAGTGTTAATAGTGATATAAGCGTTCATTCACTAGTGTTAATAGTGATATAAGCGTTCATTCACTAGTGTTAATAGTGATATAAGCGTTCATTCACTAGTGTTAATAGTGATATAAGTGTTCATTCATTAGTATTAATAGTGTTCTAAGTGTTCATTCACTAGTGTTAATACTGTTATAGGTGTTCATTCACTAGTGTTAATAGTGTTCTAAGTGTTCATTCACTAGTGTTAATACTGTTATAAGGGTTCATTCACTAGTATTAATAGTGTTTAGAGTTCATACACTAGTGTCAGTAGTGTTATAAGTGTTCATTCACTAGTGTTAATAGTGTTATATGTGTTCATTCACTAGTGTTAATAGTGATATAAGCGTTCATTCACTAGTGTTAATAGTGTTATATGTGTTCATTCACTAGTGTTAATAGTGATATAAGCGTTCATTCACTAGTGTTAATAGTGTTATATGTGTTCATTCACTAGTGTTAATAGTGATATAAGCGTTCATTCACTAGTGTTAATAGTGTTATATGTGTTCATTCACTAGTGTTAATAGTGTTGTAAGTGTTCATTCACTAGTGTTAATAGTGTTGTAAGTGTTCATTCACTAGTGTTAATAGTGTTATAACTCGATACAGTTTGAGTCAATAGTAAAATCGATCAGCTACGGTCTGAGTCAGTAGTATAATCGATAAGCTACAGTCTGAGTCAGTAGTATAATCGATAAGCTACGGTCTGAGTCAATAGTATAATCGATAAGCTACAATCAGAATCAATAGTATAATCGATACAGTCTGAGTCAGTAGTATAATCGATCAGCTACAGTCCGAGTCAATAGTATAATCGATAAGCTACAATCAGAATCAGTAGTATAATCGATAAGCTACAATCAGAATCAATAGTATAATCGATACAGTCTGAGTCAGTAGTATAATCGATCAGCTACAGTCCGAGTCAATAGTATAATCGATAAGGTGTCATACTGCAGATCAGTAGTACGAGGACTCAAGACTGCATTCTTGACCATTTCTTGACCCTTCACTGGTGTGCTTTTGAGACAAAAAACTGATGTTATATTTCGCTTTATACTTAAGCTATCATAACACAGACTTTCTTGTTTTATGCCTAGAAGGGAATTACTGGTTTTACTGTATACAGCTTAACGTTGATCACAGTTGAAAATCAGACAAAAATATTTCATACCAGTGCTGTGAGTAGGAATATTTTCCTTGTACCTGCCGCTTTGCAAAACACTAGAAAGAGACTGCATAGGAATTAAACCCTGAGTTTCTAAGCACCTTATCGTTTCATTTCTAAGCCAATAATAATAGTATTATAGAGCAGCTAGGTAGAGTCAACATACAGTAGCAAACCAAGGACTGCCCGGGGTGAACATGCCTATGAGGTTGTATCTAGTGAGGATGCCGTCAGACGGTGAGATCACGTGCAGGTGTAAGTGTTTGATGCTGCAGAATGGCGGCCAGTGAAATCCATACCTGTTTAAAAAATAGCTCACAAGGAGAAACAAATCTATTTAAAAAATACACTTAGATAACCTACAGTATATAATACAACGATCAGACACTGACATACCATCACTGGGCTTTAGCCTTAAAGATTGTAAAACTTTTCTATTGCTCATTCAGTTTATATATATATATATATATATACATATACATGTATATATCTCAAATTGCACATGTATAATGGGTAGGACTCCTTCGATGATCAATCACATAATCAAATAGTGCACTGACTGGTGGTTGAGTGCACTGACTGGTGGATGGATGAGTGCACTGACTGGTGGTTGAGTGCACTGACTGGTGGTTGAGTGCACTGACTGGTGGTTGAGTGCACTGACTGGTGGTTAAATGCACTGACTGGTGGTTAAGTGCACTGTCTGGTGGTTGAGTTGATAACATGCTTACCTGATATGCCAGAGGTCACAAGTTCAAAACCCTGTCACACCTTCTATGACAGTAAACTGGCACATGAATGCGGTTACTAGGTTTAAAGCTTTTTCTTCTCTGGAATTCATATTTAGCTCACTGACTCGTGACTCAATTTGAGCCTTCACTATAATTATCCTATTGGGTCCAAAGTCTATAATAAAGAAAATAAGGAATAACAGACCAATTAAATTACAGACTAATTAACATACATAATGCAGAGCTAAAATATTTGAGGTGAGTACAAATCTTGAGATTAATATGTTTAGAAGAAGTAGTATCACATTGAACAGTAAGAAATTAGTGTTTCAATTGTAATCTGCATACCTAGCCTTGTCCACCTCAGCATTTTTCTCTTGGAGAATCTTTTTACCAACTTCTAACATCCGTTCAACTGTGAATACAATAGAATATATAATTTAATGTAGAATGAACAATTCCCTTGTCAGTGAAGGGTTTGTTAACTCAAAAAATTGTATAATATATGTGATTGCATTTGCTTTCAAATCTATACATTAAGTTTTCTCAGTTTATCACTTTGCTAAATTAAAACATACATCTCAACACATATCTCAAGCATATTAATTTTAAAATTTCAGTTCATTATTAAGCAACATACACAAATATTTTGTGCCTTATCTTTAAGCCATTAATTCAGTGATAAATTCCACTTCTTCGATGATTTTTAAAGATTTACTCTCAACACAATGTATAGATCCAAATCTCTGCCATCACGGTTGAATGTTGCTGTAATTTAAAAATCTATCATAAAACTTTGGGTTTCTATACCACAGGAACCAAAAGTGATTTATTAGAATTTTAACAGCATAGCCTACAGCCTAGCTAGAATGTCTTAATAGAGTAGGGGTAACGTTATGAAGTTTTAAATGACAGATCCTGAGATGATTTGAACCCTCGCGGGTTCGAAGCCCAGCCACGCTGATCTGAGAGTAAAATCTCGGACATTCTCTGGACTGGTTATATGGAAAATGGACTAAATTTGCCAAATGGTTTAAACATGTGGTATTAAAAAGTGATAGATATCAACATAGTTGATTGTTTCAATATAATGAGTGTTTGCTTTACTTTTTATCAGGTATCCATCAAGCTAGAAAAGAACAGATAATATAAAGTTCATACTATGCTTTAACATATAATTATGCATTAATAGAGTGTAAAGAACATACAGCAGCATGCAAGGAAGAGCAATCTGAAATTATAGAAATCACACCTAAGGCAATGTCTTTGTGAGTGAGGACTTTAGCATTGAGTATGTGATTCTTAGGAATAACGAGATAGTGATGCTTGGCTGCTGGCTTCAAATCAGGAAACACTACCAATTCAGCATCCTGTAATAGATCAGCATAATTAATTCCATGATTCATTACTTAAACTTTTTGACCAATCAATTATTTATTGCATGATAGAGCAAAAGAGCTAAAAAAGCTAATGTTAACATTAGTTTTCTCACTTGAAAGTGATGTCAGTAATGGGCGAGCCCAGGATTTGAACCCCGCACCTACTGATCCGTGGTCGAATATCTTACCGACATCGCCACTAGCTGATGTCGGTAACATAATATATTATATGTTATAATATATTATAGTATATTATAACATAATATAGCAATTCCAGTTACAGAATATATATATATATATATATATCTCTTGTTTTCTCGCACTCTCTCTCAAGCGTTTCTCAAATGATGAGTCCAAGGCACATCTTTCTACTCAGAGTCTGCTGTTGCGCTCAATAAAGAACACTCCATAAATCAACAAGTTAATCGCTTCACTAAAGGCTATGCCTTAACCATATCTTATGTAGCATATAACTTGAGAAATTTTTAGCTTCTGAGGTGGCTTCGAATTTTTGCCTACACTAAATCTCTTAACTACATAAAGAATCAGCTAACTCGCTTGCTTTGTCAACTGAAGAATTGTTAAAGAATAAAGCATATGCCTGGGAAATTAGTAGTCAGTCAATTCTATTGCAAGTAGAAAATGAGTAATCAGAAAGGACATCAATTAACAACTTGCTCAACAGAATCGGTAAATAGGTTAAATGGCTGCAGCCAAAATTATTTTTAATTTTATCTCATAAAGTACATAAGTAAAAAGCAATTCAGAGAATTACAAGTAAGATGTAGAATTGGAGCTGTAGAAAAAAACATTAACATCACGTATATATACATTTATATAGCTCTTTTGCTAAAACACTAACCAGCACAAAACCTAATCAGTAATTGACATGCTAAAAGGGTAATGATAGAGTACAAGCAGATGAGTTTTGCCTAGAGAGGTCATGATCGACCTTACTGTACCAGGTAACAGGGTAAAGGGGTAAAAGAGCTTACTACAAATTAAGGACAGAATAAGGCAGCAACCAGAAAAATGGCAGAAAAGCTTTGAGAAGTAACGTTGTCTCAAAGCTTAGCTCAATTACAACAAATAGAAACAGTTGTAAAAATTCTAGCGGTCAACAAATAACATCTATATCAAAGTTTCAAACCAGTTAAAAACTACGCATATAAGCTCAAAGCAAATTGTTTCAGCTCGGGCTTTCAAATGCGACATTTAATGTATAAAAATGAAATTCATTTTGTAAAAGTATTGAAAATTGCTAAATTTCAACATTAAAACAAAGTTACTTTGTAAGCACTCTTCGTATACAAAAATTGCAGTTACAAATACTGGATTTATTTACAGATACTGACATCCATACCTCATACAGTATCGTAGTTGGCTGATCTTTGCTAGCTATACGACAGAACACGCATGACTGGTTGTTCTCTTCAGAAGACATTTATAAATAAATTATAATTCTTCCAGGAATATATTAATGATGTCAGTGGTCCTACAAAAATGTGCCATTGATAACTTGAAAATTTGTAAGTCTATCTAGCATATAAAATTAAACTTTTACAAAATGCCGTTATCTACGAATAGACCTCTGTAAACACACCCACATCAGCATACATGCCAACAAAAGATTATTCACCTATGTTTGAATGTACATTTGTAAAAATTTAGCTATTTTACATTATTCATAAGTAAAGAGTAGCAAAATATCTTTTTCAGCTTGAATCAGAATGGTCATAGCCAAAAATGCAGTTTATTATAGAGTTTATTATACAGTCATGCAGACTTGGAATTTTAGTTATTTTTTCTTCGAGCTCTATTAGGCGTCACTGAGTGGACACTAGATTAGTCTCTCCAACCCTCTTCCTTCACTGAACTCTTAACGCAACTATACTGGTTCAGAAAGTCAACAATGACTTGTTACACAAATCTGGGACACCTGTCATAGATTGCAATATATCAAATAAAACCTACACTGAAGTGCAGTACTAGCAAGTATACATGTAGCAAATACAGATAGTTACAATGTATACTCATAAATGCAGACACGATAAAGTACCTTTACATGCAGAGACAAAACATTCCACACCATAATTTTAAAGTTACACATATCTGTGAGATTGAATTCGATATCTAATATACTTAACTCTATATTATAATATACTGTCTAAATAAGTTGCCTTTATTTACTATACCTGTCTCTAATTTAAAATTTAATTTTAATTGAAAAACTTTTACTTATTTGTTTGTTTATAAACAATATTGAAAGAGGTCAAGAACTAGTAAAATACCAAAGTACAAAACATTGACATTTCCATGTTTTTAAACATAGATAACTAAATGGTATTTACATTTCCTTGATTTTTATGTAACAACTTCTTTAAAATAAAGCTATAAATCTAAAGGTTATGTAGCTAATACCTCTCATATAATCTTGTATTTAAGATTAGTGATTAGTAGGTTAAAAATTAATATAGTCTATAAAAGTCGACTTTCACATACCAACTTAACAATCAAAGTGTTGTCATGGTAACTATGTTTACATACTGCTGGTTTGTTCAACTTTTTATAAATTTATAGACTTTTTCAGTAAAACGTCTATAAACTACCTAAAAGTATAATAAAGTTAACACGCATTATAGTGACATGATCAACTGTGTTGATGTCTATCACTTTTAATATCACATGTTTAAACCGTGAGGCAATTTAGACCATTTTCCGTATAATCAGTCCAGTGAATGTCCGAGATTTTACTCTCAGATTAGCGCGGCTGGGATTCTAACCCACGAGGGTTCAATTCACCGTAGGATCTGTCATTTAAAACTTCATGGCGTTACCCCTACGCTATGAAGATATTCTATTAAGACCTTTAAGCAGAAACTTATTTACAGTATATTGCAACATATAATACTATTTTAATATATAGTTTACTACTATCGTGCACAAGTTTTGTACGCAAACATGTGATAGAATGGCATTATAACAACGGTTAACGTAGGATCGTACTGTTTAAATGCATTTGGCCTTATGACATTCTTGTAAATGATTTTCTAGATAATTTTAGTAAACTGCTCAGATATTTAATATTAATATTACATACAGTATTAAATGCTGAATTTTAGTGTAAAGTTATAAAATTATATTGCTGTTTAAAATATTTAATTAGAACATTAATTGTAACACAATTAGAGCATTAGATGTGACCTATAGACTCAACTTTATTCTTCACTTTTGAAAATACAAATAGTAAAATTCTAATATATGTCGCTTAGCCCGATGAGCAATAATTGAAATCTAGACCCAAATTGGTCTTCACTTCAGATGTGCTCAATTCTGTCAATAGCCAAAACTATTCTGTCCTCATTTTATTCCTTTAACTTATTTGAATATTCGAGTAAAGAAGTATAGTGAATTATAAATCTCGGACATTCACTAGATTGGTTATTCGAAAAAATGGTCTAAATTGCCTAACGGTTTAAACGTGTGCTTTTAAAAGTGATAGATATCAACATAGTTGATTAGTCACTATAATGCGTATTTACTTTTTGGTGGTGGTTTGATTTTTTGTCCTGCTTTTTGTGTTTATGATGTTCTGTTACTATTCTTCCTGTCAAGTGATGACGAATAAGGAAGTTGATATATAAATAAATCCAACTATTAATTTATTATTTACTTTTCCAATATTTAAAGATCTACAGACCTACTTAAATGGTCAGATATTTAATATACATGTATACTGTACTGTGTTATTGGTATTTCAGTGTCAACATAACTATTTACTTATTTTATATAATTTATAATAGCTAAATACTCAATGAATGATAGCTTGTATACTTCTTACTCATGTAAGCTTTGAGTATGAGTGAATAATTTCATTTTATAAGTCAAATATAATCATAAAATAAAATCGTAAGTTTTTATTTCTTTTCATGTACTATTATTATGTACTCTGCAAATGATGTGCTGGATTGTTTATGATCAAAAGCTATGAAGGAATTTATCAAATATAATGCACAATTCTAATTACTTTTCTGAATTTTAGTTGACTATCTTTAGTCTTATTTTTGCACAATGTTGACGTATTTATATGAGTAATAGTTAAATTGTATGGTTAACTTAGATTCAACAGTATTGTGTATAACAATATAGTAATAATTGGATTTTGTTACTTGTTCTAGCTGCTACTGACTTTTCTCTCAGAGAGGTTAGGCTCATTTGTGATAACCCTCTTCACAATTGTATATTTGTTTTATTTGCATATTTGGTTAAGTATCTGCATGTCTACATTGTATATACTTGAGATGAGATAATCAAATAAAAATAGTTCAAAGGTTAATTCAATGGCTTGTTGCTTTCTATTACATTCTCGACTTCTCCACTCCTGTTTCTATTTATTTCTATTTGTATATTTTCTCAGGCAGACTAATTGGTGCCTTTATAATTGTTTCTTCCAAGTAACCAAATATTGAACTGCTGTGTATTTATAAACTCATCTAATGTGTCATCTTTAGAGCCGTGTGAATGAATTGTTTATATATGTCAGATAGTAGAGGCTGGAAATTCAATTCATTGCATCCAATAGTGAGTCATTTGAGATTCCTGATTAATTACTACTCTACTGCAAGTAGCATAAACTTACCCTGCTGTACTTTTGACCAACTGTTGTATCAAAGCTGCAGCTGTCTAACCAAGAGACAGCTGTCTAACCAAGAGACAGCTGTTTAACCAAGAGACAGATGTCTAACCAAGAGATTGCTGTCTAACCTAGAGAAATTGCTTATTTTATTAGTAAAACATTATAAATTTGTTCTTATTCTCTGTCACTCTGCTGGGCCTCATGAATTACCACACACTGAATTTTCATACAATGAGTCTGCAGGCACTGAATCTGAAGGCACTGAATCTACTGACACTGAATGGCTCTTAGTCTTTGTACACTAAATCTGTAGGCATTGATTCTGCAGGCTCTTAATTTTCATACACTGAATCTTCAGACATTGAAATTGCAGTCTCTTAATCTGCAATCTCGAAAGCTACAGGCTCTTAATCTGCAATCTCTAAATCTACAGGCTCTTAATCTGCAATCTCTAAATCTACAGGCTCTTAATCTGCAATCTCTAAATCTACAGGCTCTTAATCTTCAGGCTTTGACCCTCAGACGCTAAATCTGCAAGCTCTTACATTGCTAGGCTCTTAATCTGCAAGCTCTTAATCTGCAATCTTTTATACTGCAGACTGTTAATCTTCAGACCCTCAGTTGTTAGATAAATCATTAACCATTTGGCTAAGAAGGCATTCTTCATTCTTAGTTTAATAAACTATGTTGTATTTTTCGATAGCTCTGAGACCCTCAGCATTGACAGTTTTTTATCCCAAACTATATTAATAAAATTATATGGAAGTCTCTGCAATAATTAACATAAAAATTTCTGGAACATACAATGCAGATTGACATAAGCAAAAAGAAATGACTGTCATTTCACCACAATAGTTGGGTGTCTGAAATGTTAAAGCTTTTCTTTCTATTATGTCAAAGAATATCTCAACAACATTGTATAATTGTAGTAACAATATTGCTGATAGGTTCCTATCCTTGGCTCTCTTTTCCTTAGAAAAGCTCTATAATGTTTATCTAGCCTTGAATGATAAATTGGTAACACATTTCTTTATTTGTTAACAAATACTATTATGTAATAGAATATGATTATGTAGAGCCACTGCTGTTAAACACCTGCTGTGTGTCATTTTGGCTAATATTTCTTGCTAATTTTGGTCAATATGTCTTGAAGTTTGAAAAGTCTGCAGTGTTTTCTGGGAAGGTAACTGTCATAAACGTACAGGACGGCATTGGGTGGTATGATCTATACTTTGGATAGATTTTCTGGATTTTGAAATTTGCACCTTTTTTGGACCTTCTTTATGCTCGCCGGCTAGATATTGTCTCAATAGTGCTCGATGTTGTCATTGATGACTGTAGCACTCTAATTGTTGTTACTATTATTATTATTTTTATTATTATTATTATGTATCCGATGTATCCGGCGCGTCTATGCACACTCTCTCTCTTAGTACACTGCCTACTGGCAGGTCCATGGTATATAACGCCTCCACGCTTCTCTGTCTTCCGCCTTCCTCTTCATTTCCACATATGAGTGGATCTTTAAATCATCTAACATACCTAATCTCGGCCTGCCCCTGCCTCTTTTCCTTCCATTCTACCTTCTATGACCTCTTTTAATAGACCTTCCCCCCTTAGAATGTGTCCTATCCATCTCTTCTTCCTATTTCTTAATACATTTATCAACTGTCTATCTGTGCCAACTCTCTCCAAGACTTCCTCATTTCTAACCTTTTGAGTCCAGCTAATCCTCTCCATTCTTCTCGAAATCCACATTTCCAATGCCTCCAGTTTCCTAATATCTTCCTTCCTTAAGGTCCATGTTTCATATCCATACAATAGCGTGGTCCAAACCAAAGTTTTCACTATCTTTATCTTTGTGTCTTTCTTTAGACTATGCACACTAAGGGCTGCTTAAATAGACCGATTTTGTTTGATTTATTTTGTTAGACATGACGCCATTGACGGTATTTAAATTTCTGGAGTTTGGAGGGTATCTAGCCTTCTCTGTACTGCAAATAATTTTAGATCAAATTAGCATTAGCAATGATGTCTACCTTTTATGTTTCTATTACCACAAGTTACCCTAGTGGTTGCTATCTTATGGAAAGTTTTCTGGGTTTTTTGGCTTCTATCTAGTTAAGATTCCTTTACTTTGTATTTTTTAATATATTAGCCTACTATTGATTTCTCTAATAGCATTAATGAAGTATTGATAGCAATAGAAAGTATCTACACCTGAAAGAAATAACTCATCTCGCTCTCATTTTTAATATATTAATATTTATTTCTCTGGCAGGTCTTTATAAAATGTTGGCAGCATTACAAAAATATCTATAGACAAATATCTACATATCAGGAAGGAATATCTGACCTCGCTCTATTACACGTCACTGTGTAGAGGTGGATGCTGGATATGAACGTGTGGATTACATCAGCTGACTAATCCTGTAGTCCTGCTGCTTAAAAGTGTTCAGCTACTGAATGATCGTCCGGGCTGGTCAGTCATTGAGTGAGCACTGTCGGGTGTTAAGCGTGAGAAGTTTTCTCCATCGTCAGACTTTAACAGTTTACTGATCGGATATATAGAGACTATTGGTTGAATATCGACTGAACGTTACAGGTGAGCTTCTTAAGTCATTCTAATTTTATTAGTGCTAAGAATTTCGTGGCTGAGATATTGGAATCTGAAGGCAACTCATTAGATTTGGGACCTATTCCTTTTCCGCCCCCAAAAGAAATGGATCTAGATTATATTATTATTATTATTATTGTCAGAAAAATCAGTTTTCCGTAGTCAGACCACATGGTGGCATTTATTATTATAAATGATCATTATTATAGATTATTATTATTATTATTATAGATTATTATTATAAATGATTATTATTATAAATGATTATTATTATAAATGATTATTATTATAAATGATTATTATTATAGATTATTATTATTATTCTAGATTATTATTTTTTTATTGCCCTGGGCTGTATAAGGCCTTGGGCTAAAATATAAGATAAAAAAAGACTTTATTTGATTAAAAGAAAGATGAACAAATATTTACAATAGTTCCTCTACGCTCTGGGAGGCCGCATTCGCCTATGAGCCACGAACGAATACAGCATTAAAACGCTGGAGTGCAATAGATAGGCGCTGCCATAGAAAGGCTTTTTCACGTTGGTCGCCTGTAATGGCTCTGGTTCTTCTGCCTAATTCGTTAATGAAGTCAGACACGGCAGAGTTGATGGGGCCCAATGTCTCTAATTATTGTCTCAAGTTATCCTCTTATTATTATTATTATTATTATTATTATTATTATTACTATTATTATTAATATTATTATTATTAATATTATTATTATTAATATTATTATTAATTGATAGTAGTAGTAGTAATGGTGGTAGTATTATTATTATAATTTTTTTATTTTTAAACCATAGCTATAAAAGAATGCGAGTACGTTTGATTAATGCCTTTTTAAAATTAAATAATCCCATGCTTATATTTTGCTCATTATCGGATTCTCGAGTACGATTAAAAGTTTGCTGAGTGCACATAATTCTTCGTTTCTATTTTCTAATACCATCTTCTTATTGGTGGCTTAATCCAACTCCCCACTCTTAACTCTGTAATTTAAGTTCTAATAGTGAAAAGAAAGCAATTAAATTTTGCTAAATTATAATAAGAATGGTAATGCCTTAAATGGAACGAGAGGCCCTAAATGTTATATGCCTGTTCTCTTTTGTTTAAGTTGCGGATAGACCTAGTTGAAGCAAAAGTCCGTTTAGCGTTTGTTTCCTGCTAGATAGCATATCAGTAACGGGAAGAACACTGAATTTTAACCCTGCCACCTACTGATCCGCCATCAAACAAATTGCCAGCGTGCCATCGTATCAGCCAAAATAATTGGAAAAATTGGCGTTTCAAGTTATTGATAAATTGAACGAGGAATTGCCTCGTTAACCTAGATCTAAACTCCTGAGCCTGCATAGTTTAAAGTCACTCTTTTTCTTGAAATCTTGTCTGTGACGGGGAGAGCACTAGATTTAAACCTTGCACCTATTGATCCGTAGTTGGTCAACTTGTCAACGTGCTACTGGCTCAGCTCTTAGAGCAGACCCTATGGTGTTCGTAAGAAGCGACTAAAGCAGGAGCTGGGGATGGCAAGAGGGGACCCACCTCATCATGAAATATGTTCCCCTAGGATTAAATGGTACTTATCCGTCTAACTGAGGAAGGCAACGGAAAACCACCTCAGGAGCCATATTATTATTTGATAACTGTTGAAACGAAATAGTGAAAATAGTGAGTCGAATTTTATTGATATGATAAACACATAAATAAATGTAATTATGTTTGAAACTTTATCTCTCTCTCTCTCTCTCACGCATGCGCGCGCACGCACATACACACTCTCACTCACTCGTTTTCTTCAGAATCTCTATAATCTGATTCGGTACTGATTATATCTAAGAATTAAAGCCTCGGGCCTGATGAGCGCTATTTTGAAAGAAACTCTAAACATCCTGCAGCAGAAAACCTGCCGGGGTTAGTCCTAGACGTGAGAAAAGCGTTTGGTCTATCTTTTATTTCACAAATGGTAGAGCTCAAATGCCTTACATCGAAAACAACAATGAATAACTAAACTGTTGAACAATATGCTTGGCGCCTTCCTCTCTCCGACCACTTTGCAGTTAAAAATATTTTAGGACTTTTCATGGTGTCACTGAAAGGTAACATTTTACTAAGAGCAAAGCGTTGAAGGCGGTAGCTGATTCTCAAGTTCCTGGTGCAGTGCGGTAACACTCGGTTGCAAACAGATAGCTGGCGACGCAAGTTAAAAAGAAAAAGAAGAAAATATGTTTTTTTCACAAAAATCTCAGAGTAATCACATCAATGAACGTGTGATAAATAAAATTAAATAAGCATTACCAGAGTCTTAGTAATAAGTGCAAAACGTCCTGTAAGTGCAAATTAAAACAACAAAAATATGGACAAGAAATTAAGTAAAAATTAGTATAACTGGTATTCTATTGTAATAAAGCTACTGTTGAATAATCTCCACTCAGCTGAAATACTATTGAACCGAACGAACTCTGAAGTTCCTGCCTCGTAATAATCCAAGGCAGTCACCTACAGAGTACTGATTTTGCTACCATTTTACTGATTTTCATTGGGTTGATGAGCGTCTACGTTACAGAAATAGCTGCAATTTAGAATGTCTTAATAGCGTAGGGGTAACGTCACGAAGTTTTAAATGACAGACTCTGAGGTGAATTGAACTCTCGTGGGTTCGAATCCCAGCCGCGCTGATCTGAGAGTAAAATCTCGGACATTCACTGGACTGGTTACACGGAAAATGGTCTAAATTGTCTAACGCTTTAAACTGTGGTATTAAAAAGTGATAGATATCAACATAGTTGATCATTTCACTATAATGCATGTTTACTTTTTTTTACAATTTTCTAAAACGAATGGAAAAGTTCCCCTCCACACAGAGTGGAGTGGAGAATTTCTAATAGTAGATTCATAGGAGTGGAGTAGATCAATCAGTAAAATATTATATGCACAGTGTAAAAACTGGTAAAGCTAATATTAACGTCAGTTTCCTCACTCGAAAGCGATATCAGTGACGGACGATCCCAGGATTTGAACTCCGCACATACTGATCCGCGATCGAAGTGCTCAATAGCGAAGTTCAGCAAATTGCTTTTGTTTACTTTAATTATTTGAGTTGTAATTTGCTGAAAATAACTTTTTTAAACTTACTTGTAGTTCCTTTTTATAGTTCCTTAGAATAGTTTATATGTAAATTAATTCTAGGCAATAAAACTTGATCCTCAGAACACTTATAAAAATAGACAAATAAGAAATCTTGATTATTTTTAGTCATTACAATTATTTTAAAATAACTATTATTAAAAAGTCGGTAAACTGATTTAAAGCATACCGACTCTGAAATTGATCCCTGCTGATATGATAAGCAAGAAACAATTGTTTTGTTTCAGCCTGATTACTCGAGGATGACGACTGGCCACGAGAAGGCTGTCTCACGGCTCACTGCCATGCTGAGAGAGTGGGACTCCGGTCCCAAGTCTGTCCGCAGAAGAATTCTTCAGGACTTCGTGGCGCAGAACGTGAACAAGAACGCAATTCAACTGGATGTAGAGTACGCCGATGCCGCCAGCCTATTTCTCGCCCGTGTCAGCGCCTGGCTGAGGCTAACGTATCCTCTGTAAAAGCTAAAGCTAGGTTAAAAAGCTAAGGTTAATGTCAGTTTCTTCGCTCGAAAGCGATGTCAATGACGGGCGAGCCCAGGATTTGAACCCCGCCCATGCTGATCCGCGGTCGAGTACACACACACTCTCTCTCTCTCTCCCTGTCTCTCTCTCTTTCTTCCATATTTCTATTCAACATCCAGTCCAATGTTTGACGCTTTGTATAGCTAAACGTTATTTAAATTACTGATTTTCTCACTTCTAAGATCGGTTATAATTATTAAAGTCAGAAAACTACCTCATTTTGGAATAATTACAAGATTAAACGCTTTGAACTTTAATAATTCTGGTTACACGTGTTGCAACCCTCATAGTAACCCCTAAATAATCTTGCTGTTTTGTGTTTATTTCATTATCTACGCCTGATTCGCTTTTAGGTGATTTAATTTGGTGTTATTTTATTTGCATTGTGTTTTTGTTTCTTTGCTTAAGCGGATTAGTAAAATATTTACTTAAGTTTTTTCAATACATAAATTTTGCCTATTACAGTGCCCGTTTTGCCATAGGACTTATCTATTTGTTTTATATAACGATCAGTATGTTGTTGCTTTGTTGTATTCCGCCTTAAGGCATAGTCAATTTTAAATTAATTAGCAAATTTAGAATTATAATATAGTTACCTTACTAATGTGTCCTATCTGGTCAGTCGTGAGTTGATTGGCTGTGGTGAGTTGACTGATGTATGTATCTGTTATAGACTGCCCTATATAGTGAATAATAAGTTATTGAATGTTACATTGAAATTGTGTCTTAATGCCCATCTTTGATTGTTGTTTGATCAGTGATTAGAATTATAACTTAACGATAATTTTGTGTAATTTAGTAATTGAGCAGTTGAAGCTGCTGTGTGATAAAGATTTCTATATTTGTTGCCATTGTTATTCTTAACATTTCTCTCAAGATATCTAATAGGCACTTGCCTATCTGAACAGCTTCAGGTCCTGCAGATCTTTCTGAACGCGTCTAGTGGGTTAGATCCTCTTTCTCTGTATTCGCGCTGATCTAACGTTGAGATGAAAGGATCGCATTTATCGTTTTTGCAATTAATTTTCGTCATTGTATTGCGATTTAATATGCATTGTGTAATATTTATATCCCGAATGACTGATTGAATCGATTGACTAACAATTTTAGTTAATTTTGACTGACTGACTGAATAACTGACTGCCTGACTGACTGACTGACTGACTAACTGACCGACTGACCGACCGATCAACTGACCGACCAACCGACCGACAGACCGACTGACTGGCTGGCTGGTTGGCTAACTGACTGACTGACTGAAGTATTAAATTATTGACTGATTAACTCTGTATTAGTAGTGTTCAAGACTTACTGATTTAATTATATCTATCACCTAACTACACCCCTTCCATTTTGATGGGCGTGGTTGATATTATCCTGATCAGCAGACGTTTATTATCTTTTCTACGCCCCATTTCACCCTTTTGCGCTTACTGTTGCCAGTAGATGGTCTTTAATTCCACTGAACTGCAAAGTAAAACTAAAATAAAAGCTTTAGCGTAAACAACTTTTTTATGTTGCTCTCTGTTACGGTCTAGTTCATTTTGTATTAAAGAAGTTCGAGACATTCTGGATTTTCTGCGAGTTGTTAAATGATATCCTAGTCTATCTTTGCTTAAAGATGTTTTGTAGCGCTCCAGGTGTGATGCTTTGCCACCATTAAACGAAGGCCACTGGAGGTGGATATTTCAATATAACTTGCACTTCATTGAATACTGATAAATCATGTAGCCTAACTAGGTTATATTGTCATAAGTAGTAACTTAGCCAATTAGTAACTTATTGTCATATTCAATGTAATTGTAATATACTTCTAGAAACAATTCTTTACTGTCGTTTGGCTACCTGGTACTGATGGCCTCATTTATAATTTTATTTCATCTAACAATTACATTCCACCCAATACCATATTCATAATTTTATGCAGCTCTATGTTGTCTTGATAAATTGTCAATTTTTCGGAACGAATACAGTGACCTGGCTTTGAAACTACACCCTCCGTCCTCTATAAAAGAAACTGTGTTCCTCTTAACAGTTAGACTGGGGTAAAATATTTGAAACATTCCGGACATTTCCTTTGAAACGCGCATCTCAGAGAGCTTGACGCTTACACTTTCAAGTGCTAAACAGCAAACTAGCCCGTATTTCACTGGTCGTAGATTAAAATAAGCCTTTTACAGAGTATAAGTGAGCCTGTTTGCTAAATTTGACTCTGTTAAACAGTTTTTCATGTGCATGATGCTAAAGAAATCACTTAGCCATTGATAAGAGTTCAGACGCAATAACAACTGTTTGCGATAGTATTTCAAGAAGTATTTAGTGCTCGTATAGGGTCGTTATGTAGTAGTAAACACAAATCTCAAGTAATAAAACCAATTTATTCGTCTACCACTGGAATGTTTTCTGTTTCACGTGTATTGAACTTGAGATGCCGTTAGGTGAATTGCTGTAGTGAAGTGACTGTTCATTCAAAATAGAAGTTTGTTACCGGCACAATATTTACAAGATAAATGTTTTTTAGTTATCTCAGCTATTTACGCGACGGAAACTTTGCTATAAATAAGCCTGGTATTTAGTAGATAAAGGTTTCTAACATTAGCCTAGTAGTTTAAGTACGCAACGTTTAGTGCTCTATTGTATGAGTGTTTCTTGTAAAACTGGTCCATCTTGCTATTTACTTTCGATAAATTCTTCCTGTCACTATTTTAATTGTTTTCTCTTCTGTTTTGTTGTCAATGATGATCTTTATATGGCACATATATTATACTACACTGTCTCGATCTACGTTTATGACTAGTATATAATGTAGACCGGCACCGTTTAATTTATTTTTCTTTCTCTTCAGAACATGTTTTTTCAGTTCGTTTCGGGTGAATCGATTTGTATTAATGTGTGATGAGTGGACGTCCCTGACATCATCCTTGTATGAGGAAACGGACGTTAAACCATTATTATTATTACGACGTTGTCATAATCTAAGTTTCTGCCTATATATATTATGCTGCGTTGTCATGATCTACGTTTATGAATCTTATATTATGCTGACGTCGTCAGAATCGGTAACTGAATGGTCATAGCGCGCGAACCGTTATTTTCTGATTTACTCTTGGTAATAAGTTAAAGGTGACGCTGCTATGTGCCATCATCTAGTAGGTTATCTTTAGTTTTGTATGTCACTATGCTTTATAATCCTTACATGAAGAAGACATTTGTTTCAAGCTAAAAGTCTTTTGGAATTTGGTAAAATACATTGTAACGGGTCAACGTCTTGACTGTAGATCTCTTTAGGGAGAATGGAATTAAATAATGACTAGGAATATATACCATGGACCTGCCATTTAGTAAAGCACTATTTAGAGCTAGAGTATCCTGACTCTAGTTAAACTGGAATTCTGGGGAAGATGATGATGACTGTATAGAGCGAGAGAGCGCTAAGCCTGTGTAGGATTATTAATTTATTATAATAAAGTATTGTCCTTTTATATGACTGAGTACTGTTGAATATTGTTTAGTTTAAATTACTTTTATTGCTAGTGGAAACTATTTTAGGCCAGAACTAAGGCTAATAATAATTTGTGCTCTTTCCCCTCTAAGGGTTATAACTTCAAACCGAATAAAAAGGCTAAAAGACGATGACAATAGTTGAAAGAGCAGTATTGAAAATAATTGACAATTCTCTGATCTTTATTTTCTATAGCTGAATAGAAAGAACTACAAAGAGAGGCGATTAACTACCGTTCATAATAAGATTCTTGATAATTTACTTCATCTTGGAAGTTACGCTCATGGCGGTTTCTGGTACCGCCCAGCTTTCAATTAAATGTTATAGTAATTACTTCATCGTAATAAATTCCCATATCTTCCACAGTTTTGCACTCTACACCTGGCTATTTATTTTTTTAAGCCTCCGCCATCCGAGCGAGATGGGCGTGTCACTGATAAACTGGAACTATTTTCAGCCTTGTTGTTCCGGTCACCTGAACTCTGCAGAATCTCAGCCGCGAATTTTTTACGCCGTCATGCCAACACAATGGCTGTTTCTAATTAGCGCATGGCTCGCTGTGGAATCGCACGTATGCTAACGTTTTTCTGCTCGGCACTGTCTGCTATTCGCGGCGTTATTGTTGTTTTCGTTTAGTTTTTTCGCGCGCTAGAGTTGATTGGGTGCAGACTTGAAGCGTATCGGTGAAGCGGAGACATTTTGATTGCTTGTTGAACTATGAAAACGATATCGGTTAATTATCTTTTTACGGAAGCGGATGAAAATCACTCCACTTCAAAGCTTCTACTTATAGAATCAGACTTAAGCTCTGTGTGTCTGAGGGCTGTTTAATGCTACAGATTTGAAGATTTATTCAGTAAGACCATAACCTCTCAACTGTGTAACTTAGCTCGTAACTTCCTACAATCTCGTTCTTCCTGGAACCAAAATACGCGTGCATAAATTGAATTCTTCACTCCACGTTTATATGAATTCTTTCAACTTTTCGTAAACTATTTTTTCGCATTTTAAATGTACACGATTTCGATGATTTCATCGTAGTTATCGTTTCATGATTTTCGATTTCATTTCGAATGAATGATTTTTATTTCATAATTTTCATTTCATTTCGAAATCGTTTCGCTTCGAAATCGTTTCGCTTCGAAGTCGTTTCGAAATCGATTTGCGATGATTTCATCACAGTTATCGTATAGAGTTATATTTTGACACTTGTGGATGAATAACATGAGAAGATAAACCAGTCTAAAATTCAATAGTGTCATTCAAGACTGGACTATGTTAGCGTGGGCTACAAAGTGTAGCAGTCTGTAGCTTGCGCATTGGCTGACTAACGTTGAGAAGAAATGATACATAGACAGCGATTGATGCACATAGAAGCTAAGGTCAGCATGCAGCGTTGTCTATCTGTTAGGCGGTCAGCTGCTGATCAATAGATACAGGATTTAAATCTGGTTCTCTTCAAGCAACAGACATGCTGCTTGCGATTAAAAATCTGCCATTTGACTCTGACATTTTGCTCTTATGTTTAACTCTGACATTGAACCCTGATTTGTTACTCTGACATTTAACTTTAACTTTTAACTCTGATGTTTAACTCTGACATATAACTCTAACTCTGACATTTAACTCTGACATTTAACTCTGACATTTAACTCTGACATTTAACTCTGACATTTAACTCTGGTGTTTAACTTGTCTTTAGTCTTTAAACAAAGAGAGAGAGATAGAGAGAGACATGTTTTATGTTCACAAAATTTCACAGAGTAATCACATCAATGAACATGAGACAAAAAAATTTAAACAAGCATTATCAGTATCTAAGTAATAAGTGCAATAAGTCCTGTAAGTGCAAAAAAGTGCATAAACATACATGTGCGACCAACAGAGAGAAATAGTGGAAGAAACAACGTGCCTCTCTTCAGATGTCACTTTGTCTCTCTGAATGTCATGAATTTGATACTAGAGTTTAATAAACAATGCGTAGTTTATTGTGTAAATCGTTCATGCTGAGGCGTGTTTGATCAGATCAATGAAATCTTATATCGTTCGCTAAATGTATATATGCCCCATGCGGATCCGAACTTCCTTACAAATAGTAGGGCTGTCATTGACCTGCTTTCTCAAACGGCTGATCTAATTTTTTTGCTCTAAAGAGTATGTTTCTTTATATGTTAAAAATTGACTGAAACTACAATTGTTCATTAGAATTTATCTAAAACGTTTTTAAATATACATTATATTTGTATTTATATTTGTGATTTCTTACAGATATTTACTTTTAATAAACATTTTACACTATACTATTTTGTCTGTTTTTTGCGTTCACAAATTGTTTGCCTAGGTTAATGTTTAATGTTATTTATTCCTCTTCTCAAGTGCTGTACCAGTTCCAAATCTGAGAGATCATGTTCTTTCTTCTGTCTTTATCTCTTGTTCCTCTCCACATTTCTCTTTCCCTTATCTGAATTCACTTGCTAGACTTAATGAACGCCATCCGCTGCCGACCGACCCTTGCTTCTTTTGCATTCTATTTGTCCTGCATCTACAAGTATGGTATTCTCAATGCTTTTTTCGCATAATATGCCCGAAAACTTCATCTGACGGCGTCGTATTCGGTTCAAGAGATATTTAACTGAAGATTACTTATATACAGTCATTTATAATTTGTAAGTGCTACATGTTATCTTACTTGTGAGTAAATCTTGATATATAAAGTTTGCTAAAGCATAGGAAGTTTAAACGACCATTTCTAATTAATATTATAGCAGAGCCATGGTCGGTGACCGGTCTTACAAATTCCTTTCAGTCAGGCTGCTTGCAAATTTCTTTTGCTTTTCTATTGTTTTAATGATTAATTATATCTTCGCCATTAACAGCGAGTCAGCTCCAATTGGAAGAAATCTCCGATTTACAATTAACCTTCCAGGGCTCATAGAATGTTCCATTTCTTATCGACTGACCAGAACATGACTCTCTCTCTCGCTCTCTCTCTCTCTCTCTCTTAGTGCACTGCCTACTGGCAGGTCCACGGTATATAACGCCTCCACTCCTCTCTGTCTTCCGCTTTCCACTTCATGTCCACATATGAGTGGATCTTTAAATAATCCAACATTCCTAATCTCGGCCTGCTTTTGACTCTACTTCCTTCCATTGTGCGTTCTATGACCTCTTTTTAGTAGACTGCCTCCGCTTAGAATGTTTCCAACAGTGGAGAACTACTAATATTGTAGCGCTGCTTGTAATCCACGAACTTCAGCCGTGACCTCGAGGTGAATGCTTTCTTTATGATCACGTAATAGTCATTCCTTTCTACACTTATCTTACCACTTGTCTAGCAAATCAACACATGTGTTAACATTCACTTACTGACCGTGCATTTGTAAACAATTCCGTTTCAAATAGAAGTTATCGTACCGACCTTTTCTGCAGAAGAGCTTGACGATATTGTTTATACGCTTGTTTCCATCTCCCTTACTCCAATAATTAAATTCGAACTTCACGTACCTCTCTAAAGTGGACTTTTACTCTGTAGCATCGCTGGTCCGTGGTGGAAAATTGTTAAATTTCCGATCGGCTTGGCGCTTTCGTATCTCTATATTCCAAGTTATATTCGCTTTGTGTTTAATTAATCGCGTATTGCCATTTGTAGAATAATTTCAAATAACTGGGAATCGCACATCCATTGCTCAAAGGGCAAAACAATCTGCACTAAAATATTAACATATAGACATGAAGTCTGCTGATTAATGTTTTTACATAAAATTCGCCTACATTATATTTTAAGAAGTGCGCTCGAGAGATTTTTACGTTTTTCAAATATTTTACTATAAAATATACAAACCAGTATGAGCATCCATGTATGTGTATGTGCATAGTATGTGCATTTGTATGTGTCTGGAGCCAGTGGCGACGTCGGTAAGATGTTCGACCGCGGATCAGTATGTGCGGGGTTCAAATCCTGGGCACTGATATCGCTTTCGAGTGAGGAAACTGAAGTTAATATTAGCTACACTATACTATACTAGCTATTAAAATAATCCTAAACAAGAGCTAAGGAAGGCCATATCTTAGTCTTTACTGAATTCTGGTTCTACAAGAGAATAGAATAGAATAGATTATATCTTTATTGTCAGAACCAGTAATGCGAGCGAAACTGCGATATTTATTCCTAAGTTTCAGTTTTTAAAATGCTATGATTTTATACTTAAAATCCTTTCTTTATAATTGACAGTCAGAAGTTTCTGCAGGAGTTTCTGGAGATAGGGGGTTTGCAGACAGTGATTGAGATCCTGGGCGTGAAGCAAGCCAGGGACTCGGACAAGACGGAGGCGGTGCAGCTGTTGATCTGCATAGCGGGGGCGGGGCGTAAATACAAAGAACTCATCTGTGAGAGCTATGGTACGTTATATATTGATATAATATACTTTATTCACCATTAAACTTTATTTTATATTTCGTTACTCGCATCACTTGTGCCCCCATCTTGCATGGATTCGCCCCCCCCCCTTTTGAAATCCTCGAACCTACCACGCTTGTATAAGTCGAAGTTGTTAACTAAAACTTAAGTACTTACGTGTATATTGGGTGGTTAAATAAAATATGGATAAGCAAAAGCAGCTTATAACAGAGCAGAATTCTATTACGTGTAATCCTTTAAACCTATTTTAGCTAGCTATACATTTCGCTCGCATTAATGTTTCTGCGGCAATTCAGTCTTTCCACTCTCGTTATGCAGTAACCAAAATCCCAACCTGATTTACAATTAATTAATCAATAGCTTACTATCAAGCATTTACTTCTATTGCAATATTGAATCAACAAATAACTCCAATGACGGAAAATTGACTTCACTTTTCTTTATTTATTGCACTTATTTTTTCCAACCACCAAAAAAATGTGTGCAGCAGAGACGTCTCTGAGATCAGCATCCTTGGATGAGAGGATGAAGAAACGGACGATAAACTTTCTTGTCATTAAATATTCACTTCCTCAGTGACTAATGAATTTGAAATTTCTCGATGGCTCAGTGTATAGGCGCGTTAGGTAATGTCATAAAGTTTTAAATGGCTGCTCCTACAATCCTGGGAACAATTCCCTGTAGAGCTTATCTGAGGTTAAAATCTCGGATATTCGCTTTTCAGTGTTCACTGGTACACCTGACATCTTGAAGAGAAGCCCTTTAGGCTTCTGACCTTGACGTTAAACCCACATTTAAGTAAGAAATCTAATGATTGGTCAGGTATCAGAGCCACAGCTGAATGTATGGCGAGATCTCGCTCAGAGATGACTCAGGAGCGGTGTCGTCAGCTCCTACAAACGTTGGCTGACGGAAATCCAAAGTTTGAGACCCAGGTGTACAAAGGTCTCATCGCTCTGCTGCCCTGCAGCTCTCCCAAGGCTCAGCAGATGGCGGCACAAACTCTTAGAGTTGTTCAAGTATGTCAACAGATTTACCTATACTGTAAAGCTAGGATTAGCCAGTAATAGTCCTTTTTACCTATTTTAAAATTGTGTTGTAAGACTAGTTTGGCAACTTATGCAAGTTGAGTTGCCATAAGTAGTTTTAGGGTTTTGACTATCCTTCTATCCTTCTGCGAGTTGTTGTAATCGCAGACATGAATTATTTACGCCATCCGCATTTATTGTTTTGAGACTATTTGTGCCTAATGCGCATTGACGCAGAACCTATTGGGCTGCGTAGGGTTCACATAGGAGAGTGTCTACATGAACCTACAGCTCATGTAGCCAATAAATGGAGAAAATATTTGATAGCGGATCCTTTGGTCTACATCTTTTGTAAGTTGAAGCAATATAGCTACATGTGAGTACTCAGGTCGTTGTGATTTGTTTTAGCCAATCATTAACGATGCACATTCGGCTATTGTCCACCCTGCACTAAACCTACTTAAATCTCTTCATCCTGAAGTACAGTATGAAGGTAAGAGCTCTCTATATCTGTCTGTCTGTCTGTCTGTCTGTCTCTCTATCTATCTCTCTCTCTCTCTCTCTCTCTCCTTCCCTCTCAGTGTATCCAGTAAATTCAATCTTGTTCAATTTTACTTTCGAGAAAGTCCTTTAGTTTTAAAAATATCTATCTTCTCATTTATAAAGAAAACTTCATCAGAACTTCCACAGATCTTAAACATGATCATGTAATCTTAGACATGATCACGTGATCTTAGACATGATCACGTGATCTTAGACATGATCACGTGATCTTAGACATGATCGCGTGATCATGTCTATGGAAAGGTTTCAACGATGCCTTAAAATGTGGGCTTACAGTGTAAAGATGTGTCTCAGGGACTCCTCTGAGATAGAACGGCTTTACATTAACGTTCGCTGTTCTTATAGGCTTCAGATATCTTGAATCGTCATGTCATGACATTTTTTTCCAGAAGTTTTCATTCCCGGATTGTCTGAAGATTTGCTAATATAAGACCTATTTACTCTAGACTTGTTAGTCTATCTAGGGTCTTCTTGTCTCAGAACTTGTCATCTAAGGTTTTGTTGCTATCTACGGTCATATTATCTCAGAAATTATTATCTCTGATTAAATCTCTATTGAAATGTGTATATGATATTTCATGCTAATGTAAGCCTAGGACTGTAATTTATAAACTTTCTGGAATTAGTTGGTTTATATAATGTTGCTTGATAAAGTGTTGTTTGATAAAGTGTTGTTATAATGTTGATTGGCATGATTGCTATTATGTTATAATGTTGATTGGCATGATTGCTATTATGTTATAATGTTGATTGGCATGATTGCTATTATGTTATAATGTTAATTGCTATGATGTTGATCGCAATATGATTATCGTGGGCAACACTGACTCTAGCAATAATTTCAAAGTTATTTTAGCCGGATTGAAATAGCTTTTACGATACCAACGTCAGAAAGGGCATTCGGTTGGTGAGCACCTAGGCTCCAGAAATTGCTACAAAAGTTTAAACGAATGAAAGTCTCAGACAGGGGATTGGCTGGTGGTGTGGTGTAAGACAGAGTGGATTTGAGACAGTCTATTTGTATCCCGACCCTGGTTTAACTGGGACTCATGAGAGGATGGTGATGGTGATGATGAGATGGCTTATACGATAAGTATATATAGCGACAGCACTGTGTCCTTGTACTGGCGTGAAACTTAGACGGCGAAAACTTAAACTTAAAGAGTCGGTTTCTACTGCATGCACAGGCGTTGAGCTGATCAGACTGCTGATTAACTATGGAGTGAGACAAGCGCTTCTGGAGGGACTTGTGAAGCTCTTGTGGCCCAGCGGTGGAAAACTAAACGTGAAGAATTCTCTTCTCATCGAAGGTTTACCATCTGAGTCTATTCATATTTCTGTATCGTCATCTTTTCGAAATGTTTCGAAAAATATATTATGAGTGAGAAATAAAAATGCGTCAAGGCTTCTGATCAAGTTTGACAAAGCCTTGTTATAGTATAGTTGTGATGATTTTGATGGTCTCCATTGATACTCTTCAGTACAAAACTGCGTTCTTAAACTGTTGAAACTGTACAGGCATTTAAATGTAACAGTAGACAATGTCGTACCTAAAGTACTGAAGAACCGTGTTACATGTACTTCTCATTTTATGGACAACATCATGTGTAGTTTGTAACAGTACTTAGGCCTATAGCTCTAAAAGCTGGTAAAGCTAATGTAGCGTCAGTTTCCTCACTCGAAAGCGATGTAAGCGATGTCTCAAGCAATTTGGTTACTTCATAACATTAAATATTGCTACATATGCGCATTTATGTTAAGTATTAAACACTATTTTAAATATAAATTACCATTAAACACTGCTTTAAATGTAAATTACCATATCTGTACATTGTTTTGAGATTAGCATCAAACATTGCTTCAAATTAAACATTAAGCTTTTTTAAGTAAACAATGTTTTATGTAAATCTTGTCATGTCCATCCATATAAATTGTCATGTTCAATGCACTGTGCATACAACTAAACTCTGCGTTGGTGCTTATATCATCATCATGCTTAAATCATTTAGCTATTGACGTTTAAAAAGAAGTTGACGTTTAATGATAATAATAATAAAGGTTTAACGTCCGTGTCCTCATCCAGGGATGATGTCGGGGAAGTACCCACAGCACACATGACTGCAGATCAATTCACCCAGACCAATCTGCAAAAGAAATGTGCTGAGGAGAAGTAAGGTCCTAAACGAATGCCAGTTCGATGATCAAAAATGGAAAATTTTGAAGTTGTGTATCTGTTTAGATAGTGACGTCGATAAGCTAAGTCCTCCACTTCCAGCATTCGTTCAACAGGCGGCGGCAGCTAACTGCATCAGGTTAGCTCAGGATATTGTTAGATTGTTTCTACCTTTCTGTCAGTCTATGCAAATTTAGCATTCTTTTTATTCATTTTATCGCGACACAAGAAACTGTACTGATGAAAATCATAAGATATTTAAATACGAAATTAAATCAAATAATAATCCAGGCCGTGGTAACTTTTTAATTAGTCTAATTTGCTATGAAATATTTATAACGACTACATGTAACAGATACCAGATCTGACACTACTGTTACATATTCCAGACCTGATACTACTATTACATCACAATCAGTTGTGCACCTAAAGACTGAAATAACGGAGCTGGATCACTGTTTTACTGTTTAAATTTTTAACGAGTAAATTTAAAAAAACTTGATTGGGCTGTATCACATTCGTAGTGTTGTCAAGTAGGCCAGATGATTCAACTCAATTATCTTTACTTTTTGCATCATCATCATCACCTTCCCTTGATTCCCAGTTTAACTAGAAGGGTCGGGATACGAATAGACTTTCAGTCCTCTCAGTCCCACACCAAGCCATCAGTCAATTCCCTATTTTGAGACTTTTCCATTCGTTTAAATTTTTCTAACACTTTCTGAAGCTTAGGCCCTCGCCAACCAAATGCCCTTGCTGAGGTTAGTTTGAAACTTCGTGCTTTAGTCGCCTTCTGCGACACGTGCATTCACCGGTTGGCCTATTCTTCAAGCAACCCAAAAAACACGGAGCAAAATTCTGAATTTATTTAAAAATTTATTTAAATAATTTAAAGAACTATGTCTACTTTTGCATTTCGATATAATAAGATAAACTAGGCAGGCTCAAGTGATTTAATGTTGTACATGCATAATTGCTGAGTTATTGTTGACTTTCTATTGTTAATATATATATATATATATATATATATATATTATATATAACTGACAAAAAACGACGCTAACACGAAACTGACGTTAACACTAGCTTTACAAGCTTTATATATATATATATGTATACATATAAAAATACATACATACATATATATATATATATATATATATATATATATATATATATATAATATGATATATATATATGTGTATATATAATATATATATATATATATATATATATATATATATATATAGATAGATAGATAGATAGATAGATATAAATCTAAATGACCTTTGAAGATTTTGTAATTGTTTATATGCAGAATTCTATCCGTGCATTCTCCCTCTGTAGCGGAAGAGTTTCTAAAGGTTATTTATTACAAAAGCTTCCTTAGACATACTCTTTATTAACTTAATCAAGACAGCAGCACATTAGATGACTAGGCAGTTTATTACATTCTGAATGTAGTGTTTCCAATAGTTTATTGGGTCATCCACGGCGCGACTAAGACATATTCATGTTAGACCAATTAAATATTCATTATCTTACCAATGTTGAAGTTATTCTTTTAGTAGCTTTCTGGACGTCACTGCACACTGTAACTAATCCGTCAATATATCGGAGTTTACTGCTTGCAACTCCAGTGAGACTGCAGATGTGGCTTTTTGTCTTGTAGTTTGAGTTTATTATTTAAATTGCTGAATATATTTGAAGTCATTTGATAGATGTTCTTGAGCTATAGATGTTCCAGTTTTTAAGAGACTATTACTGACTGCAATTGTCTAGTAGTTGACTTATTGATAGACTAATTGGTTGACTGATTATTCTATTCGTTCTTTTACAATTAGCTTGGATGACGCATTTATTAACTTTGACTGGTTGCGTTTTAAACAGACTTTTGCCCACTCATCATCATCACCATCATCTTCCCTTGAATCCCTTGTTTAGCTAGGATCGGGATTAGAAAGTGATGTAGCAATTTCTGGAGCCTATGCGCTCACCAACCATTTCTGATGTCAGTTTGGATCATAGTGCATTGTTGCCCTTTACGTCGTGTAGAGTCCATGGTTGGTCTATTCTTCAACTACCCGGACACAACATCGATTTTTAATTTTCTGGCTAGGTAAAATTAATAAAATATGATTATTTTATAGTTACCAGTATTAGGCAGCTTGATGAACTGCATTGGTAGTAAGGAACATGCGGAGAGTCAACGACAGGCTTCCATGACTTTAGAGGTAAGCCACTGCAGGATATGAAGTTTATGCTGCATTCTCGTTTTTGAGTTTGTTGTATAAAATAGTGTTCTTTCGATACTTTCTATTTAGGAAATGATAGGAGATTGTATTATGCGTTGAGATGCATTTGCTGCAATAATATAATAAATCATTTACAATTAATCCAAATATTAGTGTAACTTTTTAAAATTACTGGTTCGCGCGATACTGATATCCTACGTATGGAGAGTTGAAATTTAACTTTAGTCATTTAGATTTCAGTTTCTGTCTTTCTTGTTTCTTGCTTAGCCAATACTACGTATCCTGTACTGTCTTTTCCTGCTTGTCTCTATTTTAATGTATATCCTGTATTTAATGAACTGCTAGAATACGTTTGGCAAAAGTAATTGTAATCAATGGTTCGAAATGCATCCTCTAACGTAATTACATGTAACTTGTATATTTTTTTCTTTCATCTTCTGTACTCCCTGGATATTGGTAATAACGATCAGCGCACCCTCCAAAATAAGTCCATTACCTATGTTATCTATTGTTTAGTTACCTGTCCAATCAATCCTTCAATTACCTGTTCAATCAATCCTTCGATTACCTGTCCAATCAATCCTTCAGTTACGTCTCCAATCAATCCTTCAATTACCTGTCCAATCAATCCTTCAGTTACGTGTCCAATCAATCCTTCAATTACCTGTCCAATCAATCCTTCAATTACCTGTCCAATCAATCCTTCAATTACCTGTCCAATCAATCCTTCAATTACCTGTCCAATCAATCCTTCAATTACCTGTCCAATCAATCCTTCAATTACCTGTCCAATCAATCCTTCAGTTACATGTCCAAGTATTCTTTCAATTATCTATGCAGTCGTTCAGTTGTTAGCTTAACGATTCGATTAATAATCTTTATATAATGTAACATTTTTGCGTTAGCATGTAGCATTTGTAACAGATAGCAGATGGTATCGGCCTATAAAGCATAGCATAACAAATTGTAACATTCTAATAGTAAAATTGTATTTATTAATGTTGAAATGAGAACTGTAGTAGAAAACTGAATTTCTGATATTGACACCGTTAACAGTTCTATTGTAATGATGTGCACTTATGTACGTCAATAGTCTGTTGATGTGCAAGGGATTCCTGCTTAATTTGTGACTGATATGTGATTGACGTGTGATTTATGTGTGATTGATTTGTGCTTAATTTGTGATGGATTTGTGATTGATGTGTGATTGATGTGTGAGTGATATGTGATTGATGTGTGATTGATAAATGATTTAAGTGTGATGGATTTGTAATTGGTTTATGCTTAAGTTGTGATTGATGTGTGATTGATGTGCATTCGATTTATGATTATAATGTGATTTATAAGTGATTGATAAGTGACTTTTAAGAAGTGATTGTTATGTAATTGCAGGTATTTTGTCGAGCAAACCCTGACGTGGCTGATATGATAGAGCGAGTCATTGGGGAGGCGTTGTTTAACTTGTTCATGGTTTGTATTGTCGTGGCTTATTCATATGTACATGGTGTCATGTCTTGCTCTGATACTAAGTATTGATACTAGATACACTTATACAGAGTATTGCTCTGATACAAGTATTGTTGTTGTATTACTAGTGTCATTGCATGTACTGATGATAAAAGTATCTTGGCTGTATTGATTGTGAGGCGCTTGTACTAATACTATCTAATTTATACCGATACTGAATTGCTGCATAATTATTTGTTGTATTAATTCCATCATCCGTTGTAGCTAAAATATATTGATTTTTATTGTAATATTCGTAGATCTGTATTAACATTGATATTATTTTATAAACGTATCATATCATTATACTTAAAAAATATCATGATTTTTAAAATCATGCTGTATTTGTCGTACTATTTTGAGCTGGCTCAAAGGGTTCCTAGTGCAAACTCTGATCTGAATTACATTCAAAATATAAATACCAGATTGCAGATATACTTCAGGAGTGTGTGGAAATTTTTAAAAGTTCAAATAATGTAGCATACTCTTAATAATTTTCATCGTTTTCTACTAAATTATTCAACAGTTTGGATATTTGTGTAATTTTTATTCAAGTATTGTTTGTGTATAAAGTATTTTTGTCAATAAAATATCTCTCATTTTCTTATGGTATATCGATGAATGGTTTTTACTTTGAGTGTGATAAAAGAAATTCAATGGAAGATCGTGTTTTATCACCGTCCGGCTACTCGAGATTTAGGAAAATAAAGTAAACTGTAAAATCAACGGCTCTAAACCTCTGACACGTTATTGAAAGCCTTCGCTAAAGACACAAATCATCCTCTGATCGCCAGTAAATCTACTTAAGTGCTTTAATTCTGATTTGTCTGTCGGTACCGTAATCAAACTGTTATCTATCAAAAGTAAACTGGAATTATTATTTGTGCCTATACTTTGAAAATAATAAACTAAATAAATTATAAAATTAATGCACTATAACTGAAAAAGTAAAAGACTATAATTTTCTCTAATTTAATTTATTTATTTGTTTATTGCACGCTTTTCGAGTATTTGTGTGTGATGTTTCATGTTCTTTTAGTTTCGAACACTCTTTGTTCTATTTCTCTGAACATAATGTCATTTTGTGCTTTATATTGTGTACTTATTGTACTTATGCTATCATATTTTTGGTGAAATAAAGATGTATATATATATATATATATATATATATATATATATATATATATATATATATATATATAATGAGCCGATGCTTTGTAGCAGTATAGTCAGCCCGAAGTTAACATTGCCAATTAATCTTTTTTTTAATATCTTCATTCGAATAATTTCCACTATCATTCCTGGTCATTGTCTAGTCTGAATAACTGTTTCTATACTTATAGGCAAAGAGCAGTAGCAGGCAAATTGCAGGTCGAGTTATTAATCACGCCGTAGTTTTAATTGATTGATTACAGAAGGACTCGGAGTCCCTCTACTCGAAGATGACAGCTGTCCACTGTGACGTGTTCCTCTCTAATAAGATCACCATGGAAGCGGCTGACCGTGTGGAGAACATGTGAATCATGTGCGAAACATAAAATAATATATATAGTGATACTGCGGCTACATTACTTTATATACTAGACTTCGCGTATTAATTGTTAAAGTCATCATGGATGATTTAGTGTTCTATATATTGCATATGTTTTTTTGTTTCGAGAGACAATCGGTATGGATATTGTGTGAATTTTGTACATTGAATTGCGTATTTGAATCATGCCCTGTAATGCTCCACTACAGGTGAACATCTATGAGTTGACAACGAGTCATGATGACTAGGCAGTTTTCTAAGGCTCGAGTGTCCATGATATAAACCATGAACTGCTTTAAGCTGCACGACTTATTAGCGGTTCGACATATTAGCACATATCATTGTCGACATATTATTGATTGTTTAAAAAGACTGGAGGAATAATCTTTGTAGATATACATGTATTACACTAACTTACATATCTATCCGTCTCTTACTGCCTCTTACTCTATTTCTTTCTGTCTGTCTGTCTGTATGCCTCTTTCTGTCTCTGTGTCTGTCTGTCTCTCTATCTCCCCCTCCCTCTCTCGCAATAGTTTATCCAAAGCACAAAGCACATATTCTTAATTTGAGTCGGCTATTATGCCCACTAAGGCGGTAACTCCATTGATCAAAATGCTAAATTATTTCCGTAAAATAGGATGTACTAAACTTTTATAGGTATATAGAATATGAAGTGGTTGCTAGTTGCATTTCTCAGTTCTTGTTTAGTCGCTACTTAAAGACACTGCACAATAGAAACCTATTCTTCTGCATGATCCGGATTTTATTGGATTTCAATTCATTAATCTCAAGTTGTGATTTAAATCGTTAAAAAGTGACTATTAGGAGTCAGCTAATGCTGATGATTACTTCAGACCGCACATCAGGCTAGTTTTATTTTGAATTCGGTAGAAATCTTTTCAAACTTCAGTCGTTCTGCCGAATATAATATATTAATTTTATGAAAAAATCAATTATTCCATTTAAATATTTACAACCGTGGCGTAATTCAATGAACGTGGGGTATTTTCAAGGGCTAAGATTATTAATTGTTATAACAGGGTATGTGATCTACAATAAGTTATGAAATCTTTGATACGTGAATTAATTATCAAAGGCAAAAGAAGAGACGTTAGAATAGTCCATATCTGTCAGTATTGCTGAGCGGGTACGGACGTTCAAAAGTCTGGGAAATAAATGATAAAACAATACATTGATTGAAAATATCATTCACAAAAGCTATATGTGCATAATGCATATCGATAAGTTAGGTACTCGGTCGAATTAGATAGTTAGTTGCTTAGATAGATAGTTTATTTAGACAGTTGATTAGAAAGTTAGTTTTAGACAGTTAGTTGATTAGACAGTTAGTTGATTAGACAGTTAGTTGATTAGACAGTTGGTTAGACAGTTGATTAGACAGTTGGTTAGAAAGTTAGTTGATTAGACAGTTAGTTGTTTAGACAGTTAGTTGATTAGACAGTTGATTAGACAGTTAGTTGATTAGACAGTTAGTTGATTAGACAGTTAGTTGATTAGACAGTTGACTAGACAGTTGGTTAGACAGTTGATTAGACAGTTAGTTGATTAGACTGTTGGTTAGATAGTTGATTATACAGTTAGTTGATTAGGCAGTTAGTTGATTATACAGTTAGTTGATTATACAGTTAGTTTATTAGACAGTTAGTTGATTAGACAGTTAGTTGATTAAACATTTAGTTGATTAGACAGTTAGTTTATTAGACAGTAGTGGGGCCTCCAGATGCGAATCGCATGTTGACGTGATTTTTATATCTTTAGATTTATTCTTTTATATGTGTAACGCGACGTACAGAGTGCAATGCGCACTTTTACTGTCATAGCAACAACACAATAAGATCTCTAGAAGCTGTTTTCTTCCTAATAAAAGTAGTATCAAATGATAAACAACAACAACATCATTCGATAGTTCTAGCAATGAAATTATTTTAATTTTATTATTAAGTCACAAATTTTATATATGCATGTAAAACATCGAATTTGGCATTGTATACTGAAAATATAGAAAAATCCCTGGAATAGCACACGATATAACACAGTTAATTTTTGTAATAAAAAATTTGCAATAAATACACACTAACATAAACTATGACTTTATTTCATGTATAATCTAAAATTGAAGTCATTGAGTTAACACATAGCATCACAGGCATGCGATATATTAAGTGAGGCAAAGCGAGGCAAACCTGTTACCATCAAGCCTGTTATCAGGAGCATCCATTCAGTTTTAATGCATTAAGCTTGAAGGTCACCATACTGAAAGTCTAGCTTCTGATACAAAAGTTGTATGAAGTTAACAGGAAAAGGGCTACCTAAAGATTTTTAGGACATTATAAGATCAACCAAATTAAAGATATAACGACTGTTATTTTAACTATTGAAGATTAAACTTTGGATACACTTGCGCGTTAGAAATTCATTGCAGAAGGAAATTTAAAATTACACAATTTTTATTACAGAAATTGTTTTATTGCCCTGGGCTGTATAAGGCCCTGGGCTAAAATATAAGATAAAAAAGACTTTATTTAATTAAAAGAAAGATGAAAAATATTTAAAATAGTTCCTATACGCTCTGGGAGGCCGCATTCGCCAATGTGCCACGAACGCATACAGCATTAAAACGCTGGAGTGCAACAGATAGGCGCTGCCATAGAAAGGCTTTTTCTCGTTGGTCGCCTGTAATGGCACTGGTTCTCCTGCCTAATTCGTTAATGAAGTCAGACGCGGCAGAGTTGATGGGGCCCAATGTCTCAAAAGCAATCGGCAGGAAGATGTAGCTGCTAGAGACAGCGGCATATTTAAGTGTCTTCCTATTGGCAGCGGCTTCAGCAATATAATATATTTATTTTTATAATTCATTTTATATACAGAAATATATTTGAATTTTATGTAAAGAAGCTCAATGTATACAAAAGTCATGGAGAACAATATTAATTACATCGTAATATAAAATATCAGTAGATTTGAGATACACTAGAGAAACGAGAATATAGGATCAAAATTACATTATATTAAGCTGAAAAAAACCAAGATTACAGTGTACTAAACTGATAAATAGAAAAGATCATGATTACAATGTACTAAACAGAGATGAAGGAATACGTTGTACTGAGTGGTACGTATGAAGGGCCATGATTACTTCATTGTACTATAGATGATTAATATCTTGGAACGTAAGCTCCTTATGGAAAAGTAGTGAGATCAGAAATAGAGATCTGAGAGAATAGAGACGCTAATTATCTCAGTATTTCAGAATATCACTTCCCCGTTATCATCCTTGGATGAAGATAGGGATGTCAAACCTGGGTTAACGTTATAACAGTTAGTGTTCTGGTGTAGTCGAATACACTGCAGGCATTCATCACCAGTTATGTTATCTTTATTCCCATTCATAATAGCCTTAACTATTACGTTACCAAGCACAGTAGAAATGTGTTACCAAGCGTGCATATTATTATTACAATTTGATGGACTAATTAAGCTCGTAACTAATAAGGTCTATAGAGAGTTTAAAGAAACAACAACAAGAAACAAATCACGATATCTCTTTAATCTGCTCGGCGCAGCGCAGCGCAGCGCTCATGTCGTCGCGGTTCTATCACGCTCTCGTCGAAGATTTAGACGACAGCGATCATAAAACGACTGAGCGCCGCTCCACAGTGCATTCAGATTTCTTCATTCCAGGTTTTTCTCAGCACAGAAACAAACGTGAAATAAATTTAGAGAGATCAGCGCGATCCCCAAGTGATGCTTCGATCGATTTAACAATTAATGCTTTACAAATGAAACTACAGTAGCGACAAAAGGTTAACATGCATGTAGTCAGAGGCACAGCGCTAGTTACTGCATTTATGTAAACAAACAATTAATTAAGAATTCTGAAGCAAAAATAATCACTCTTGCATTCCTGTGATGTCAATGCAGCTAATGCGAAGAGAAGTCAAACAAATACGAAACAACAAAGTCGCTATGTCGCAGATGAGTACTCATGATATTATCATGTAATATATATATATATACATATATATATATATATATATATATATATATATATATATACAGAAGTTGCTTTTATAAATCTGAAGCTAACATAGCGAGTAACAAGAAGTTACAGTAATTCAACGCGAGCACCCAATTATAAATTGGCAAAATGCAAAGATATTAAGCAATTCAAGGCGAGAGCAAAACACAGAAATTTGACAAGCATTGATCGAAGCAGGACGGGGGATCGGGGCGGGCATACAACGAGTCCTTACTGACAACGTAAGCTCTGTTTACATTAGGCAGCACGACTTGGGCTGAGCCTGTATTTCACCCACTTCTTTTTCATTGGCCGCATTGCCCACTGCTTTGATTACCTGTAAAATAAGCATACATCACAATTAATAGCTAACATAGTCCACAGCCGTCCACTGCTTTGATTACCTGTAATTAGAGATGGGAATCGAACCGAACCCGAAACGAACCCTAAAATCTAGAATTTTGACCGAACCGAACCGAACTCGAACCCAGACTCTGACCGAACATAAACCGAACTCGAACCCAGACTCTGACCGAACCCGAACCGAACCCGAACCCAGACTCTGGCCGAACCCGAACAGAACCCGAATCCAGACTTCGCCCAAACCGAACTGAACCAAACTCTTGGAGTTCCTCTCTTCTTCACAAGCCTGACATTAAATAAAGATAGCAAGAACAATACAAATATATATTAGTTTTTGCATTTACACACGTACATATCTTATAGTATCTAACAACATATATTCAGGTAAGGCTGGTTCCGACACAAATTTTAAAATGGTAACGGTACAAAGGAATGGTAGCGGGAAGCTAGACGGGCCTACAGAAGATAATGGATAGTCTGAATGATACCGCATGGAAATATGGAATGAAGATTGACATCAAAGAGACAAAAGTGATGAGAGTATCCCATAAAAATCTGACAATGCTTGACTCAATCTAGATGGCTTTGTTCTTGTTAAATTGAAATTATGAATTTTTTCTAATTTTAGTATGCTACCTTAATATTTTTGCAGCCAGATTTACAAATATGACATTCTCTATGTGTTAAGGCTATCTGGCGTAAATAATTTTGCACCATAGCAATGTAATAATTCCATAACTATTTTCGTAACTTCATACTTGATCTGAGAGTTTGAAATTTGAAACCCTAAGGTAAATTATGAAGCTTATTACAGGTCAGTTGATAGCAAACGGTGTATATTATGATCATTTTTCTATGGAAGTACACGTGTTTACTAAATCATCTTTATTTGACATTTTTATGTTACTGAATAGCACTTTGTCTCTGAAATATTGAATCAAATTTTAGTCAAGACATTTCCACTTAATTTTAAACGTATCTAGTATATAGGCCTATAGAGACAATAAAAATGTAAAAATTGATGAAGCATTCTATTTGCTCGTTATAATCAAGGAAAATATTTAAGATACAATAATAAAGCTAATTATCTATATTATGAACATTTGTTGGTCAATTAACAATATTTTAAGAAATGTACAGGAATAAATACCACTTCTCTCCTTTTTCATTGTCATATTTTTACCCAGGTGAAAAAATGTGGCAGCTATTATGACTTAGTTAATTTTTAAGCATATTTACCATAAACCATTTTAAACATGTTTGTCATAATCATAATTATTTTAAGTAAAGTTAAACAATTGCAACATTATCCAAAGCAAACCCTTTCGAACACGAATCGAACTCTTGCGAGTTGGAAAGCAAGCCGAACCCGAACCGAACCCTTGTTAGAACCGAACCCGAACCGAACCGAACTTTCATTTTCAACGAACCGAACCGAACTCTCAAATTGTCAACTGCTACCCGAACCCGAACCGAACCGAACTTTCATTTTCAACGAACCGAACCGAACCCGAACTCTGGAAATTCATACAATTCCCATCTCTACCTGTAATACCAAATCGTGCATCACAAGTAAGTCAAGTATTCCTTTAGCCTAAGGCGCCCATTGTTTACAGTACAAATCATACATAAGTAATATCTTATAGCAAGAATACAAATAATCAATGTAAAAACTTCTAAGATTTGAACTACACTTCTAGTCATCAGTCAAATATACAAGGAGTAGTACAGGGTAGTACAGTTTTCTCAGTGTTGATAATAAGAATAAATAAACCATTAAAATATCAATAATATGTATCAATAATATAATAATAATATATAATATTTAGTTAAGTTCTTATTGATTGATAGATTGATTAAATAAAGGTCTAGATAGATTAATTAAATTAATTTAATTAAATAGACCTGCACAGCAGTACATATACAAAATTACAATCGTCTAAGACAACATGTAGTACTATGAATCGTGATCTATTAGCACACAACAGAATTATTGAGTATGAATGGAGAGAAATCGCTTTAACCTTAAACAGCTAAAGCGTGTTTCCCATTTCATAAAGATCAAAGAAAGAACACCCAGGTCAAGAGAGTCTAAAATCAAGTGAGATTTAAAAATTAAAGCATAAAAGAAGAGATTGGAAAAGAAGGTCTCTTAATATTCCGACTCTAGATAAACTGGGATTCAAGGGCAGAAGATGGTGAAAATGCAGTATATAGTTCACGTTCAATTTTAGGAATGATTAAGCTTACATACTCACAGAGCATACCTGCGGTATGATAAACAAAATGCCACTATATATATATACATATATATATATATATATATATATATATATATATATATATATATATATATATATATATATATATATATATATATATATACATAAGGATATTATAATTGATTCCTCTTGATCTCGTCTCACCACTAGAATAATACGAACAGGTAAGGATTTGCTCAAACTGAGCTGATTAGCTACACGGAATTCATGTTAGACCTGCTAGGCTGACGTGAATGTAAAATAGAGTGCATGAAAAAAGACTGAAGATTTACAAGATCACCGACACTTGAAAAGTGAATAGTTAGAGATGACCTCATTAAGGCCTTTGAACTACTACAGGCTAAAGTGATAGCGAGAAAATGTATATCAATCAACTTATTTCGCTAAAGCTTAAAAGAACTAAAGAGAATAAATATAAGCAGACGAAATCTATATATTTTTCATACTTGGAGTCTTATTATTTCATATTAGTCTTATTAGGACTAATATAGAGCCTAAGTGAGACTATGTATTCCTTAAAACCTCATCCATCAGCAATTGATAAAAAAAACGAAATAGTAAACCAAAATCACGACGTTGCGGCAACTTTTACAGGAACATTGATTAAATATATGTTATTTTTCGAAATAGTTAAAAATTCAAGCCCACCAATATACATACGCTCATAAAACTACTTTTCTTATGTTCATTTTCTATATTTTGTTCTATTTTCTTCACGATTAATTAAAATCGTATAAAGCTTTATAAGTGAAGCTTTTTAACTGAAGAAGTGACGGACCTGGGAGTAAGGTTTACACGCGACCTATCGTTCTCTACTCATATAAAAGATATTTGCAATAAAGCCAGAAAAAGGGCTTCAATAATCTTACATTGCTTCAAGTCTAAAAACCAGGTCACATTGTTTAGAGCGTTCACAGTTTTTGTGCGTCCAATTCTCGATTACTGTTCAAGCCTTTGGTCTCCTTACAGAAAATGTGATATTGTCCTGATAGAATCAATCCAGAGACGATTCACGAAACGGCTCAGTGGTATGATGGGACTGCAGTATAAGGAGAGATTAAAATTATTGGCTACTGAATCGCTAGAACAGCGAAGACTTAAATCCGACTTATGCATGTACTATAAAATCATCTCTGGATTGGTCGACCTACCTTTAGAAGAGTTTTTTGTTTTCAAAAAAGGCGTCACCAGAAACAATGGTTAAAGTTTATATCTGAATAAATTCCATTTTAATGTTGAAAGGTACTATTTCAAAAACCGATGCATTGATTGTTGGAATTCATTACCCCCAAGTATTGTAAACGCATCTAACTTAAACTCTTTTAAAAAGAGTTTAGACGGTATCGACCTTAGCAAATATTTGAAAAGTTAAGGAATTATATTAAAAGCGTTATCTCGTTATCTGTAAAGATTTCCTTCATATAATTACTTTTTTTTATTCTAAGTACTCTATTGTTTTTATCTATTTTTAATATTGCCATTTATGACAACTGTGTGTAAAGTAATCTGTTTAACTTAAATTAAGTGCCCGTATTTTCACGTTTATGATGTTCAATTGTGCAATATCCTAATCGTTTTAATATTTGAACTTGCTAAATGTACCTTTGTGTATATTTTAATATGATTACTTCCTTCTGCTTTTAAATTCGGAATATGTAAGTGCCACTTGTGGCCTTTATCTCCGTTCATGCGCTGATACTGTTTGTGTATAATTGTAAAGTCTATGTTTGTGACATGCGTATGATAAATAAATAATAATAATAATAATAATTTATATTGACTCAAATACGACCTAACTCTATTAGGACACAAATCTGTTAGAACACGTGTTAGACCGTATTTATTAAGAGGTCTTAAACTCAACAGTGGTTCAAACTATTTCGAACTAGAGATCTTATATCCCACATTTAATAATAAAGAGAGTCCCAAAACACCAGTCACACTGAGAGTTACACCTCAACAGTCGTTCACATCACAGAACAAGTCAAGCAGTTCCTGATAAAAAAATATTTGTATTCTCATTAGAACTAAGGATCAACTCATATGTGGACATGAAGAGTAAAGCCGAAGACAGTGAAGAGCGGAGGCGTCATATACCATGGACCTGCCATTAGGCAATGCACTAAGAAAGGGAGAGAGAGATAAGGATTAATTGTAATTATACAAAATAGTCACAGGTGTACGCTGACATAAAAACCAGAAGCCTTCTGAGTTCTGACCCATAACTTTATAGGCCAAAATGTTACCGAGTCGTCGCCAACACGCTGGTCTGTGAGCATCATTCTATGAGCACGGTTGTTGTCTGCGTATAGGTTGCTTTGCCTATACGTGTGCTTAGCATAGTGGCTTAAATTGAGTCTGTAAGATTTGAGGGTGTATGAACGCGTACACGGTTGAAACAGAAAGGGCTTTTGAAACAGAGAGAGCGAAACAGAGAGAAACAGAGAGAGAGAGACTGAGAGAGAGAACTCACCGAGTCTGACTCCGGGAATGATCCGACCTTTAACTTGCTGAACACCTCACGTCCGTTGATCTTTATCTCAAACGACGCTGTTTAGAAAAAGTAATATTTTATTCAACATCTTCATAGTATCATGCATTATCTCTTTTCAGAATATTAAGAATTATATTTCAGTAAACACCTTTAAAACTTTTGTGAGTCCAACAACATTGGTTGGCCTAACAAAATTACAAATGAAGAAGTTTAAGAAAGAATGGGTAAATATAGACAGTTAATATATGCGGCAAGAATTAGAAAGAAAAGCTGGATAGGACATATTATAAGGGGACATGTTTTGCTGAGGGATGCAACAGAAGAAATGCAGGGGAAAATAGTTAAAGGCAGACCGAGACATGGGATATTGGTGATTTGATTTAAAATTCATGCATATATAGAGAAGAAATGAATAGCTTAGGTTCGGATCATTTGGAATAATTATATTCCATGGGCATGCCGTTACGCAGTGCTCTTCAAGAAGAAGAAACACAACAACAAGAGTTTAATCATTTGATAATGACGTAGTGAGGCATATTCAATATTGAATATCAATGCTCTTAACTTGGCGATTTTTATCAATTAATTTACAAATTGTACAATTTTTTAAAAAAAGCAAGAAAGTGTTCTTTAATAGATTCAAGAAATTCATAAGTTAGAAATTCAGAGTCTGAATATAACATATTGCTGTTAAAATATAAAGCCATATAAAAGTAGTATTAAAAGATGACTTCGTGAATAATATTAAAAGATTCATAGTCTCAAAATATTTGGTCGTAATTAATTTGCTAAATAGTTCTAAGTTCCAAGCCGAATGCTTAGTTCTTGTGAACAATCAGATTGACATTATTGGTTATATTAATATTTTACCCGCGTTGTGTCCGATTTACTGAAGACTAGACCAATCGTGGACTGCACGTGTCGTAAATGGTGACGAAAAACTCAGATTCAAACTAATTTCAGAAAGGGCATTCGGTTGGTGAGCGCCTACGCTCCAAAAATTGTTACCAAAGTTTTTAATCCAGACCCTAGATAAACTGGGATTTAAGGAAAGAAGATGATGTTCTGAATGATATTAATAACATTAATAATATGCGTTCATTCAAAAGAATACCAATATCTATTGATTGCGATTGTGCTATTGACAGGACATGTATTTTTCTGTTAAGATTTATTTAAAGTAGGCTCTTTTAATGTGTCCGAAATACACAATTAATAATGACAAAGACGATGATGCTGATGAAGATAATTAGGGTGATGATGATGATGAAAAAATAATGATGAAAATGATGCAGAGGAAGATAATGATGCTAATGCTGATGATGATGACGAGACGATTATTTCTGGTCCATGGTGTAGCAATGCTTTATTACTGATACATAACATAATAGGCATTTTAAAATTTCCACTCTTATTCTTCTAAAGTATGTCTATTATTTGGTTTAAAAACAGAACCTGACCTAAATTTCACCTAGTAAATTGCTCATTAAATTTTAAGAAGAGTCCTAGTACATTCGCCTTTAAGTTATAAGGACAATGATGAATTTGTTGTTAAATAACACTGAGGTTAATTAGTACACTCAATCAAAGCATTCCAGATAGGACATTCATACGGAAAGAATCCAGACCTTTCATTCTTTCAATATACTAGAGACTTTATCATTGATTACAATTTCCAGAATGAATAAAATATACCAAGAATTCACAGTCAATTAGCTTCAGTGCAATATTACATCAATTTAACAACTACACAATTGCTCTTTATATAGCTATGAGGCTGGACGCATAATCAGACATTTGGCTCTCTCTCTCTCACTCTCTCAATCTCTCTCTCTCTCTCTCTCTTATTCTCACACACACACACACTCTTTCTCTCTCTCCATCTATCTACGTATCTAGTATCTACCTTCCAACTCTCCTACCGGGCTACCAACCTTCTTACCTACCTACCTATCTATCTACTTATCTATCTATATCCAGTTCAGTACATAAATGTTTTTCTTCAATACCTGTTGCTTGTAACCTGAAAATTAATCACTTTTGAGATAGATTTTCTTGGCTTTCCTCAAAGTCTCTTACTACATGTTAGGCTTTTCAAATATCTATACCCCACAATCAATATCAATCTTATAGTTTTCAAACCTACACTAATTAAAGAGTAATGGCACACATAATGGGTATAGTATTTGTGAGTTGCATAAAAAACATAGGTAGAGGAGCAAAATCTTTATGTTTGTTTTAAATAGATCTCTTAGTGCACTGCCTACTGGCAGGTCCATGGTATATAACTCCTCCACTCTTCGCGGTCTTCTGCCTTCCTCTTCATTTCCAGATATGAGTGGGTCTTTAAATCATCTAACATACCTAATCTCGGCCTGCCCCTGCTTCTTTTTCCTTCCATTCTACCTTCTATGACCTCTTTTAATAGACCTTCCCCCCTTAGAATATGTCCTATCCATCTCTTCTTCCTATTTCTTAATACATTTATCAACTGTCTATCTGAGCCAACTCTCTCCAGGACTTCCTCATTTATAACCTTTTTAGTACAGCTAATCCTCTCCATTCTTCTCCAAATCCACATTTCCAATGCCTCCAGTTTCCTAATATCTTCCTTCCTTAAGGTCCATGTTTCACATCCATACAATAGCTAAATTGATATTAGAAGAATATTCCGAGGCCAAGAATTTAATATGGTGTTAAGAGCATTTGACACAGTCCAGCGAGATCTCGAGAGGGACCACATGCACAGGGTATGAAAGAATGTAAACTTCACTAAGCAGAGTTTTAGCAACAGTCGTCGTCTTAAGGAGAGGACAGACACGCTAAATACTGACACGCTCACTACCAATGAACAAATGAGCGACTTACTGCGGCGACCCTTCGTTCCCGTCACGTCAGTGTTGGGATAGACCGCGAGGATCTCGTTACGAAGCTTCTCGTAACGACTTCCGTACCCTCATCCAGAGCTAACAAACAACAACAACAACATCTCATCCAGAGCTAACAAACAACAACAACACCTCATCCAGAGCTAACAAACAATACAACAACACCTCATCCAGAGCTAACAAACAATACAATGTGGATGTCAATAATAACAACAGCAACATCTCATCCAGAGCTAACAAACAATAGTTAAACAATAGTGAATAACAACAACAACAACAACAGGTCATCTAGAGCTAGCAAACAATACAATGTGGACTTGAACAACTACAACAACAACAACAACAACAACAAGGTCATCTAGTGCTAGCAAACAATACAATGTGGACGTGAATAACAACAACAGGTCATCTAGAGCTAGCAAACAATACAATGTGGACTTGAACAACAACAACAACAACAACAACAACAGGTCATCTAGAGCTAGCAAACAATACTATGTGGATGCCAATAACAACAACAACAACAGGTCATCTAGAGCTAGCAAACAATACAATGTGGATGTCAATAACAACAACAACAACAACAGGTCATCTAGAGCTAGCAAACAATACAATGTGGACGTGAATAACAACAACAACAACAACAGGTCATCTAGAGCTAGCAAACAATAGCATGTGGGCGTCAGTCACTAGTAATAACAACAACAACAGCTCAACCAGAGCTAATAAATAAATACTAAATGCTTAGTACACAAATACAATAAACAAATAAATCAATAATATAAAAAGCTGCAGCACTTATTTTTATATAAAATCAAATTTATAAGCCTCTAAAATATAAAAAATTATAATCAGAATGTCACGAAAAATGATGAAAACTGAAACAGATATATTAACACACCGATATTAGGGTGCCACTCAGTGTAATGGCAAAAAAATAATTCAATTCTTCCCAAGTGTCACCCCCTAATTTTGTTCCTTTTGTGATACATAGTAACTACGCCAAGTTTCATTCAAATATAATAATAATTACTGGTAGCTCAATGGCCTCAAATATTTTCATGAAAATGCCGATCTCGAAAAACTGTGACTTTAATAAAAATTTGTTAGGGGTGCCAAAATTGCCAAACGGCACTGGACAGGCAAAGGCAACTGCAGTTTTCAATCTCCTTCAGGTATGCAATCTCGCTGATCGCATAAAATTCATGTGCTTTGACACTACAGCTAGCAACACTGGAGTTCACGCGGGGGCATGCGTACTTCTTGAAGAAAAACTGGGTCGGGATGTGATTGGCTTGCCGTGTAGGCATCACATCATGGAACTAATCGTTGCTAAGGTATTTGATACACTAATGGGACCATCCAGTGGGCCAAATATCAAGTTGGTTCAGAGATTTGGTGAAACTGACAGATCCAGCTATAACAGTGGGCTTTAGGTGGATTTCATTGCATTGACTCTCAGCTCAGTTCGAGATGATATCATTAGGTTTATTCGACAACAACTTACCGAGTTTCAGCCCAGAGACGATTACCGTGAACTTCTGCAGCTATCGCTTTTATTTCTAGGAGCAGAATGTAGCACAGACATACAATTCAAGCTCCCGGAGCTTACCACAGAGCGCGATAGATGGCGAAGCTGATTTACAGTCTCAAGATTTTCCTTTTTTGCAATCAATTCCAACTGACTGACCGTGAACTGTCTTCTCTCGGCCACTTCAATACTCTTATAATGAAAGTTTATCTGAATGTGTAGTTCAAATGCCCATGTTCCTCATCTACTGCGCAGAGTGATCTTTAGCTACTCCGTGAGTTGAAAAGTTACAAGAATACACATGAAGCAGTTGCCAAAGCTGCAATAAAGTCATTCTCTGGGCACTTGTGGTACTTAAGTGAAATCCTGGTTGGTTTAGCATTCTTTGACTCTGCAGTGTCATCCGATATAAAGTCTGCCATGGTTACAGCTCTTGACAAAAAAACAGCCCATCCTCGAGGAATAGCCTTCCACCCCATATTATATGCCAAGCAGCTGCCTGATTTTGTATCGCATCACATTAGGCAACGTTTCACTGCATTGGATATATCACACACATTTCTCACCCACAATCCAGAGACATGGATCTTCAACAAGGATTACGTTGTTGGACAACAGAAGGTAAGAAGTTTGAAAGTAGTCAACGATGCAGCCGAGCGCGGTGTGGCCTTGATTCAAGAGTTTAATGGAATCCTCACAAATCAAGAGGATCAAAAGTAATTTTTGCTCCAAATTGTAGAGAAACAACGCCATGACTTTCCGAAGCCGAACAAGTCCTGCTTTACTAAAGTTTGTGCATCTGTCGCAGCAGCAACGTCCACATTGGCAAACACACAAAATATGACTTTATAACATTTTCAGGTAGCTGTTTGATTAAATACTGCAAAACTGGTTATATTTACACTACAGCACACGTCTTTTGTATGAATATTGAATAATTAATACTTAGAAGATAATCTAAATTACGAATTTAAAGGTAACAAAATATGATAATATACTGGATAAATGTTGCGTAAATTGCACAACTTTGACGGTTTTGAGGTACCAGTAAATATTATTAGAATACATTCAAATTTGGCAAGCTTCTCTCTTTTTATATTATGAACAAATATTAGGGGTGAGAGGACGAAAATTGCATAATTTTTTAAAATATTCGGCATCGCCACCAGCTCCAGCCGGTGGCGGTGTCGGTAAGATATCTGACCAAGAATCAGTATGTGTGGGTTCAAATCCTGGTCTCGCCTGTCAATCAAATCGCAATCGAGAGATTAAACTGATGTTAACATTGGCTTCTGAGCTTTTACAGCTTTAGTATTTTTATCATTTATTACTATTATTTTCTTACTATGTATTCTTCAGCTTTCTTCTTTTAATCTATACCGTACAGCATTGCGAAAATCACTTTGAAATGAATCCCACAAAAAAATTTGGAATTTGATATGAAATCAATTTTCAACAATATATTTTGTCAAACCCTCGTAATCTAAAAAAAGTCAAGCAGAATGGAAGGAAAGTGAAGCAAGGGCGCTGAGATTAGGAATGCTAGATGATTTAAAGTTTCACTCTTATGTTGACATGAAGATTAAAATGGAAGACAGAGAAGAGTGGTGTTTTGAGAGCGAGAGAGAGAGAGACCCTCTTAATTTGCATATACAACATATAAAATTGTAAATAATTAACCCTACTAACCCTGCATACCACTAACTCTATTAACCATGCAGTCTGTTCCAGCAACCAACCATTGTTTTTGCAAATATAAAGAACATTTAAAATTGCAAAGTTTGCATAAAGAGGTCATCTACCAGGAATTGAAGTTGACCTGGAAAAATTACCTCAGAGTAGGTATTTTTCCAAAGATGAAGGTTACCTTAAAATTGCACACTCATAGCTTTTGTGATGAGATAAACAAGTTGAACAATAGATTGTTATTGAGAGTGTGATCAGTAGACCGTGACTAGAATTAGACAAGCCATTTAAACTACTAGCAATGCACCAGAGTTTGGGAAACAAAATGCATCCAATAGTGGAAAGCTATTTTTAATATATGTATATAATATGTATAGAATTTATTTGTATATATAATATATATATATATATAAAATATATATATATATATTTATATATAATATATATAATATAATGTATAATATATAATATATATATATATATATATATATATATATATATCTAAATATTATATCTATATATTATATAATATACTATATTATATAATATACAATATTATACATATATATACATGTAGCTATATATATATATATATATATATTAATATAATTAATATATATATATATATATATACAGACTGGGGCAAAAAAAAAATCCCTTAGCGAAATCTCAATAACTTCAAGAAAACTCAAAATATCGTTACTAACTTTTTGGATCTTCTACGGGAGGAATTTCTGCGTATATCCTGCAAATATGGTGAAAATATTTTCAGTATTTGTGAAAATACAGCATTTATACGAAAAAATTGCAAAATCAATTTCATCAAGGCTTTTTTAAATGTCAGTCGTTCCTTTTAAAGAAAGTAACGACCCTGAAAAGGGCTGCTAACTTAAGTGGTGGAGTATAAGACTATACTACCTTGTTAGCTGCTCGAATAAAAGATGCTTAAAAGTCTTTCTTCTGTTACAATTATTCCTAAATTTTGAAGAAAATTTTCGGTACTTTTGTTAAAATAAGCCTTGTTAAAATTGATTTTAACACTTTTTCCGGAGAAACGCTGTATTTTCGTTAATTTTGAATATATTTTCACCAAATTTTCAGGATATATGAAGAAATTCCTCCTTTAGGAGCTTCGAAAATTTTATAAAACTATTTTGAGTTTTGTCGAATTTATTAAGACTTTTGATAAAAAAAGCCTTGTTAAAATTGATTTTTTCACTTTTTCATAGAAACGCTGTAATATTGTTATTGCTCATTAGATTTTCGTCATATTGGCAGGTTACATGCAGACATTCCTCCCCTAGAAGCTCCAAAAATTTTGTACAAATATTTTGAGTTTTGTTGAAGTTATTGAGATTTCGCTAGGGGATTATTATTTTTTGCCCCAGTCTGTATATAATATATCATCATCATCATCGTCTTCCCTTAAATCCCAGTTTAACCAGGGTCGGGATAGGAATAGACTTCAAGTTTATCCATTCGTTTAAATTTTTGTAGCAATTTCTGGAGCCTAGGTGTTCACCAACCGAATGTCCTTTCTGAGATTGGCTTTGATCTAGTTTTTATGTCGCCTTCTATGACACATGCATATTTACACGATTGGTCCATTCTTCAAGCAACCCGGACACAACACAGGGATATATAAATATATAATATATAAAAGAGATATTAAAGCTTCATTAAAAATTCTATTTGTAAAAGTATATATAATATTATATATATATATATATATATATATATATATATATATATAATTTATATATATATATATTTCAGTATCTTCATCCTTGTTTCTTTCTTTAGACTTTTTGTTAAAAGTTGATAAATATATATATATATATATAATCTATTAGATTATATATTATATATATATCTATATATATATATATAATATACTATATAATATTAATTATATATTATATAATCAGATATAGATCTATATATTATATATATTATACATATATATATATATATATATATATATATATATATATATATATATATATCAACTTTTGACAAAAAGTCTAAAGAAAGAAACAAGGTTGAAGATAGTGAAATCCTTGAAATGGACCACGCTATTATACGGATGTATGGATGTGAAACATGAACCTTAAGGATGGAAGATATCAGAAAAATAGAGGCATTGGAAATGTGGATATGGAGAAGAATGGAAAGAATTAGCTTGACTCAAAGGCTTACAAGTGAGAAAGTGCTGGAGAGAGTTGGTACATATAGACAGTTGATAAATGCATTGAGAAATAGGAAGAAGAGTTGGATATGACACATTCTAAATGGAAAAGTCTAATAAAAGAGGACACAGAAGACAGAATGGAAGGAAATAGCAGCAGATTAATATATATATATATATACATGAGATATTAAACTTCAGCAATAGTTTTACTACTCTGTTCGTGGCGCTCGTAGATACCTTGCATACTGCAAGCGTCAAGTATATTAACCCATTGACCTATTTTATCTCTTGTATATCTGGCAACAATTTCTCCGAAAGGGTGACTTCTCTGTGTACTCAGTCGTCATCGTGTGTCTTAAGTGCCTGTTTGAATGGAGTCCGCTTGAATATAGACGTCTCTGGCATTGCCTTATGGCGAGGAAATGGACGTTAAATTCATATTGACTTATTGAATTATAGAATTGATTTCAAATACCAGCTCCATGGTTAGTTGAAAACAAATAGATCATTGTTAAGCAACGGTCATAAATTGTAAAATCAACCAATTTTAGGAAAGAATGCCTAATACAGTTCGTAATGTTTATCTCAGACAAAATGTAGGACAAGTTTAGATTCTAAGACTATCATTATACAGCAGTAAAATAATACATGCCAGTATTCAACTTCAACACGAACGCCTTTTCCAGTATTGCCTTCCATTGCTGTAGGCTAGTAGACAAGATCAAAGCTATAAATTGAGATCTTTTCTGATTATGAAAGATAAATCCTGTTCCAACAACTGATATAAAGCAAAGATAAACAATTAACAGCTGATATACCATCAGTGTTACCACATACTTTGGTTTTTGTTGATGTTGACCACTTCGCGAAAATCTTTCTTGCCATTTAAAAATACTAAATATAGCTCTGAAAGCAATCTCCAGTTATAAACTCCCTTTTAATGAAAAATCAAAGAATCTATGCTCATCACCTATTAGTTCTAATGATTGAAGTCGGCAGCAAAGCCAAGGACTATTATTGGGTCTCTTTAAAATTAATAATTAAGTATCTTATCTAAAATACACAAAGATCTTTAAAATAAGTTTCCTTTGTTCTATGAAAATTCACATTAAGATATGGATCAAGATTTCCTAGTTGATCTCCAACTGCTGAACCGGGAAAAAATTGACGGATACTGGATAAAAAAATCCAGACAATTTAATTTGGAACTGAAACAAGTATATTTAGTTAATTAATAAATCAATGTTAAATTAATTATCTAACTATTTGATTTTCACAAATTTACAGTCATCCATTGAAAATCGACCATAATTTACCGCCTATGACATTCAACTCTGATGCTTTAAAATGTTATAAGATTACATATAGCCTAGGCCTAGTTAAAATTTTGCGCTTAAATTCTTAAACATACATATCGTAATACATATGCATAATTAATGCAAACTTAAAAGTGATTAAAGCATGCGGTAATTAAAGAAATTTAAGTATTTTCAATTTTACCAAACCATGGCATAAAGCAAAAAATTATAGGCCTATGCGTAAACTAATAAACTTTTAAAATAAGCACGGAAAAAGATTGAACCATTTGCTGTTATCTCAAGTCATGCCATACAAAAAACCTGAACGATTAGAACCTGAACAGAAAGCAACGTAAAACAAACTAAAAAATAAAACAACAATTAAAGCTTTAGGACAGTCTACAAGGCATCAGTAGACAGTAACTGTCTATCTGAAACGTGAGTAATTCTTCAAGGCTAGGGACCTATGCTATTGTAAACTGAAATTTGTTGTTAGTGATGAAAATTACTTCGCTTTTCTTTCAAAAAATCATCTTTGGCGCAATTATTAAATCTCTGTAAGTGGCCAGCAGCGCAAGACCTGTCAGCCGCTCATCACACATTGTTGAGAGCATGCCAGATTAGGAGCCGATGCAACTGCGAAAAATGCGTTAGGCTGAGGAGTTGGTCACTAACTGGGTACCCGAAATATTTAAAAGTATATTTGGAAGTATATTTACATTGGGGTAGCGATGTGGGCACTGAGCGGACGACTCAACTGTATTGACTGGCTTATCGGTTGAATTATCCCACAGCAATGCTTACCAAAGTTAAAATTCTCCTTTAGTTTCTGGCGTCCCACTCCAGGGTGAATACAACCATACAAGTCTACGACTGCATCCAGGGCAATATTGCAATCTCGTCAGCAGAACGTATATCCTAGGCACTAAATTTTTTTAAAGAAAACGCATTGGATTTGAAACCAAAATAGGTTAAGAATATACCACTGTTATCTGAACATGAACAATCATTGAACATCTGTATATTACCACGCTACTATATGGATAAACACGAGGAAGGAAAATATTAGGAAAATAGAGAAATGTGGTATGGAGTAGAATGGAGATCAACGTTGGAAAGGTGGATATGAAGAAGAATGGAGAAGATTAGCTGGACTCAAAAGGTTACAAATGAGGAAGTTCTAGAGAGAGTCGGTTCAGATAGACAGTTGATAAATGTAGGCCTATTAAGAAATAAGAAGAGTTGGAAATGGCATATTCTGAGGAGGGAAAGTCTATTAAAAGACGTCATAGAAGGTATAACGGAAGGAAATAGAGGCAGAGGCAGGCCGAGATTAGTTATGTTAGGACTAGATGATTTAAAGACCCACTCATATGAGAACATGAAGAGGAAAGAGAGGAAAGCGGAAGACAGAGAAGAGTGGAGGCGTTTAAATCACGGACCTGCCAGTGGGCAGTGCACTAAGAGAGAGGGAGAGAGAGAGAGAGAGAGAGAGGGAGAGAGAGAGATCTTAACATGTCGTATGTAGTGACTATAAGTAAGAACCGAGGTAAGTAACGGGAAACAAGAAATAAGAAGAGTTGGAAATGACATAGACGGCGGGGTTAGCGCACGTGGGTTTAGTTGTGCGTCAATTATCGAAGTTAAGCTGCATCGACCTCGGTTAGTACTTTGTGGGTGACCACCTTGGAAGACCGAGTGTTGGTAAAAGCTTAGGAAGGAAAAAATCCCAGGGTGATGGAAGGTTATTCTTAAATCCGCGCCGGCTGCAATTGATGCGCCATCGATAGGCAACGATTACTAATAACCATGGAGAGGAAGGAGGAAATGTGTCTTAAACAAGCATCTGTGCTTCCTGACCCAGTGTGCCGTTATGTTTATGTAAACGATCTCCGAAACCATATATTTGCTTAAGATATAGCCTATAATATATATATATATATATATATATATATATATATATACAGAATAAATGAAACTACTCTGAAGGCTAATAACTTTGACGCTTTTTATCCAATCGTTTTACGTGATACATTAATTTAAAGACAATTCCCTTTTCTATTAAATTGCTAAATATATAAGAGATACTACTACACATGTTTGAGAAATTATCATTGGTCGCCGATATGTAATTTTCATGTCATATGATCGCCTGTATGAAAGTTGTCGTGAACAGCCTTGCTGCCTGTTCGTCCTCGAGCGGTTGTCTATTTCTGGACTCGCTCACCGGTCGGCAGTGCTTCGAAACGACAGCTTTTTCGTCGAATGTTTTACTAAGGGTACCGCTTGTCAGGAGGAACCGAGTTGCTGCGTCTTCGGATGATACTTCTTTCCCGGTATCATCCGTCCCGATAGGCATTTCTTGTTCATTTCGGACTGAGTAGGCCAAGGTCCAACCCCCCTTGCCTACTTCGTTATTGGGTTCTCGGGAACCCGGTGCACAGCATCGACGCTGGACCGAGTCGTGAGTAGAAGCGTATTCCACGTCTTCTACGTATTTAGGCGATGAAGGTTGAATTTCTGCCATGCTCCCTTGGTAGATTCTATTCCGTAATATACGTGGTTCTCGGGGCGAAGTGATATGTTGACCCGAACCGGGAGTGGAAGCGTACTCCAGGTCGCGTTACTTTGGGCGATTACGGTTTAGTTTCTGCCCTGCTTCCTAGTTTTACAAACTGGTATAGTAGATAATTATATGATTGGTTTGTTTTAACTGCGACGAACTTTATCTTCTTTACCCTATTAAAACTTCCCTATATCCCTATTTAGACTTATTCTTCCCTATCTATTTCCTATATTGGTCTTTCCGTAGTTTCTACTCTCGCCTTTGCTGAAGGTAGTATAATTGGCCTTCCGTGCAGGCGATGAGAAATTCGTTGATAGTCAACTGGTAATTGGTAATCCTACTCCCGCTGCAGAGACGAACTCGACCCAGACAATGCCGTTGTTAGCCTCCCGCCCGCAGAGACACACTCGACCTAGGCTCTTAGCAATAATAATAATAATAATAACACATTATAGTGAAATGATCAACTATGATGATATCTATCACTTTTAGTACCATATGTTATATCCGTTAGGAAATTTAGTCCATTTTCCGTGTAACCAGTCAAGTGAATGTCCGAGATTTTACACTCAGATCAGCGCGGCTGGGATTCGAACCCACGAGAGTTCCATTCACCGCAGGGTCTGTCATTTAAAACTTCATGACGTTATCTACACCCTTAACCATTGCGCTATTGAGACATTCAAATACCCAAAAATAAACAAATATCAAATTCCCGCAGAGACGGACTCGACCCGGGCAATGCCGTGGACTACCAGCCTCCCGCCTGCAGAGACACACTCGACCCAGGCGCTTAGCAAATACCCGCAGAGACGGACTCGACCCGGGTATCGCCGTGGACTACCTGCCTCCTACCTGGGCCTACCCAGGGGGACGCCAACACCACAATACAACAAATCGATACAATAACAAGACAAATACCGGGGGCTACGAGCCTAGGCTAACAAGCAAGCTTGAAAGCTTTCGGCTAGACGAAGACCAGATTTCTGTATACTAATCGTACTTTTGCCTTGGGATTGGGATATTACGTACTATCCTCCCTCGGTTCCCAGTACTTTCGCGTAGGAGATTCTGGCCTCCCTGAGTTACTGCGCAGACGAATCACGCAGAACCCAATCTGATTTTCTATGTATCGATGGCCGCTTTATATACTACTCGAGCGATCCACTTCAGCCAACCACAGCACTTCTCGCTTACTCGATTTACGCGCCAGCTGCGTCACTTTGGAAATTCCCAGCGCAATAAACTAGCTATGCCCACTTACAACCTCGGCTTATATCATCCATTATAAATCTTTGGAAAAACCCTACGTCACTTGTTATATATAAATAACTGCTGTATAATGTTTGCTTTTGATCTATAATATATATTTCTTAATATATAAATTGTGAACAAGGCGTGTTCTTTACAAAAGTAAACCTGACATAGTTTATTGAACCGTAGAACTGGCCATCTCACAGCCCACCCCCTGATTTGAACCCGATTTACTATTCGTTAGTTTACTATTGTCTTCAGCAATTCGTCTATGGTGAACAAATTCACGACGTTGAACATTTGAAACGAGTCATTGTCCTCCGTTAAGCTGAGATCAGCAGGCCTCCGTGGACTCGCGGCAATTGATCAGTGGTCCCAGCGGGTGAATGCAATTATTCGGGTACATGTTGGACACATTGAACATTCGTTAATTTAATTCTCAATTAAATTGGACATTGATAGAAATTGCAATGCGTTTATTGAAATAGTTAAGTCCTAATAGATAATCTTGAATTCTTGATTTTTAGATAATGAATTTTCACGCAATTTCATTGAAAATTACATATCGGCGACTAATGATAATTTCTCAAAAATGTGTAATAGTATCTCTTAGATATTTAGTAGGCTAATAGAAAAAAGAAATGTCTTCAATTGAATGTAAAAGTAAGACGATTAGATAAAAATTGTCAGAGTTAATAGCCTTCAAAGTTGTTTCATTTATTTTGGACCACCCTGTATATATACGGGGTGAGTAAAAAAAGTGATAACACCTGCAAAAAGTTTGAATATCTCAGACTATTGTTAATATTTCCAAATCAAACTTTTACCAAATACTAAAGGACTAATTTCTGATGGGGTGGCCAATTTTCAACAATTTTAGTACATAGATTGGCCAATTATGAAAGTTTCGGCAGAGCAACCCCCCATTTTTGAACGTAATGTAAATAGAAATTTTATTTTATTTTATTTTTATTTTAGCTCTGAAAAAAGGGTCGTTGTAGTGGTTCAGAAAGAACCAGCTGTATCTGCTAGCATTACTGCCTATTCGATATGCTTCCCTCCAGTTGCTTTTCAGGACTGCAGCAGCTTTCGGAACGCTAGGACAGCCTTGTTGATTCCAGTTTGGGGCAGTCTCTCCCAAATTGATGGTAGGCAGCACTTCCTGCAGTTCTGCCTTGTTTTTAGGCTTCGACTGGTGTTTCTGATAGAGATGCAGCATGGTTCCCCAGACATGGTAATCCAGAGGATTTTGATCGGGAGAGTTTGGAGGCCATTCAATCTTCATGATGAAATGCGGATTTCTTTCGCTGATCCATTCATGTGCATGGCGAGATGCATGAGTCGTAGCATCATCCTACTGAAAGACGAAACCATTTGGTAGAAGAGCATAATATGAAATAGCTCGGAAAGTAAAGTATTGACGTAATACTGAGGGTTCACCTTTTCCTTCTCGCCCATGAAGTGCAAGTTGCCCTTACCGTTGTAGCAAACGCCATTTTTAGGTAAAAATGGAGGGTTGCTCTGCTGAAACTTGTATATCTGGCCAATCCATTGATTAAAATGGATGAAAACTGGCCATCTCATCACAAATTAGTCCTTAATTAATAAGTCCTTAATTAATTGATAAAAGTTTGCTTTGAAAATATTAGAAACAGCCTGAGATATTCAAACTTTTTGCAGGTGTTATCACTTTTTTTACTCACCCTGTATATATATATATATATTTATATATATACACAGGTATATATATATATATATATATATATATACAGTATATATATATATACAGTATATATATTATATACATATATACAGTATATATATATATATATATATATATATATATATATATATATATATATATATATATAGGACATAAGGCGTGGATAGCGTATAGCGTATTTGTGGTGTATTACTTATAGATCTCTCTATGGAGTGCTCTAATGAAGCATGAAAGCAGATTCTGATTTTAAACAAAATAAAAACATGTAAGATATGAATCTGCTGATTGGAAGAACACTAGAGAACATGAAGATATATATATACGTATATACATGTAGATATCCTGTGTATATATATACATGCATACATGTATATATATAGGCGTATATATATAATGTATGTATGTATATATATATATATATATATATATATATATATATATATATATATATATATATATACATGCAGATATCATTTTTAACTTAAGGCGCTAAGAATAAATAATTCTCAACGGAAGTTGATTATCTCTCAAGTATTTTATAAAGTTTAATACTATTTTATATTGTATTATCAAGGTACTCTCAAAGGTATTATATTTTTTACTATTTTCAAAGTACTGTTTAAAAATTTTCCTAAAGTATTTTAAATTTTTTTTAAAATTATATATTTTTCCCATCACTACAACCGACCCACTCTTTTCTTGATTTCACTGACGTTACCACTTGAATAACGTGATCACCAAAGTAGTTTTGGCTTTACAGACCTAACATTGTGATCTTAATTGACTCGTCCATTTCTTTTATGAAAATTTCATTTCCATTGCGGCTCCAATAGTAGCGTTGGTTGTTAACCTAAACACTGGAAGATCTATCGTTCAAGCTGGCAAACTACAATTACTCCGCTTCTGATCCCAGGCCCCAAACAATGAGCATACCCAACCTCTTGCAGTTCTCTTTCTAGCATAGTGAATAGGAGATCTGTAACAATCTGTCGTATTTCTTCTAATTCTTCTCATCAGTCGTACCAGGAGAGTCAATCTCACAAGAGTAACGAAGCATGCTTATTGTGCCACCTAACTCACAATACGAAATTTGTCTATACTTCCCTTATTTTTAAAGCACCGTACCTTTTTCCAACCACCCCCTTCCTATTTTCCAAGACACAACTCGCGAAATTGTTAATTATTAACGTGACGTCAAGTAAAGCATGATACAAATTAAGCAATTACTTTACTTGTTATTGCTCTTACAATTTTAAAGTTCTGAAAACTCTAAAACTAGTAAAGCTCTGGCAAAAATTAAGTTCTGAGAAAAGTAATTTTAAAGTTCTGACATAAGCAAAGCTCTGACACAAGTAAAGATCTGACATCAGTAAAGTTCTGACACAAGTTAAGCTCTGACACAAGTAAAGCTCTGACAAGTAAATTTCATACACAAGTAAAGCTCTGACACAAGTAAATTTCATACACAAGTAAAGCTCTGACACAAGTAAAGCTCTGACATCAGTAAAGTTCTTGCACAAGTAAAGCTCTGACAAAAGTAAGGCTCTGACACCAGACAAACTTTAACGCAATTCTGAAGAGTTTAACATCATGGTTAAACTCGCTGATTTGAATCTCGCACGTTCGACAGAACGTCTTGAATATAGTTCATGTTCGGAAACACTTTATACGCCCTGTGCTACTGGATACACACCTCTCTGTTTACTTCACATCACTCGTCTAAAACACTCGTTTTAAAACTGAAATCGCGCCGAGAGCTCTAGTGGTTAATTCACAACAGATGCTTGGCTTTTTATTATGGCATATCTTTCTCGCTCGTCAACGTTTGACGAAAGATGGACTCGTTGCTCTTCAAACAAGTCAATTATCTAATAACCTGTTGAGTGTCGAATTTGGGAATTTCAGATTCCGTTTATAGAAAGATCTTTTTTATATTTAATCCTGCAATTTCACTCTATTAATGCAAACCTTTTTCAATCTTGTGAATTCACATCTATTCACAGACGTTCAGTTAAGCTTATCTCTTACCACGAGATTTCTTCCTACAAAACTATAATTGTTATCGAAGTAAGAAAAGATGGTGAGCAATCTGGGTAACTAAAACTTGAACCTACACCCACTGATATTTCTATTGATATCGATGGGAACAAACAGTTGTTGCTTGCTGTGGAAAAAAATCTTCACTGGCGTTAATTGAGATTTGCCGGCTACACCAGGGTTTAAAACTTTGTTTGTTAAAGAAATCTCTCGAATGATCCGGGTTCAACGTTTATTAAAGATTCAGACTACTTGTTTGTTGCATGTTCTGAATTAATTGAGTAAAGCGAAATGATTCTTTCTAAAGTATCCGTCAGTGCAAGTAGAGGATGGCCAATAACTTTTTACTAGGTGATCGCATCAAGAACAACAAAAGTTACAATAACTTACTCATACACCACTGGAAGGGGAATTCAAAGCTGAGTCTAGTGATTCCAATTGGAAGTTTGTTTGCAGTTCTCCACGTCAAAAATCGCCTTCAAACGAACAGGGCATGAGCAAAGCATACTTTCAAACAGCTCAACTCAATTTTCCAGACTTTAAAGAGCTTATTATTATTATTCTATATCTAATATTATAATATTATCATATTATAACATTAAATATATAGATATTTAATATTATTAAATTATATTATAACTTATTAATTATTAACTTATTAATATTTTTAAATCAAGCTTATCTTCAATGGTTTGACCGAATAAAGGTTACGACCTGGACCATCCTGGCTATCACTTCTTCCTTGATGATTTTTCCAAGGTACTCTGCAGCATTGAGCTCACGAGAGTTTCCTGGCCAGATATCTTTTCCCAAATCTCAATTCCTCGCTCTCTCTCTCTCTCTTTCTTTCTCTCTTTATGTGTGTGTGTGTGTCTCTCTCTCTCTTTCTTCTCTCTCTCTCTCTCTCTCTCTCTCTCTCTTTCATTATTCATCATTTCTTAAACCTGCCACCATCAATGAAGTCTTCAACACCATCCTGGCGCTTAAAAAACTAATTCGACAGGTCCTGATGGCTTATCTAATAAAATTCTACAACTATCCTCAGAATTTACTGCTGAACCATTAACACACATAATTAATCGAACTTTTATTACTGGTGTGTTCCCTACTAGAGTTAAGACAGCCAAAGTTATCCCAGTTTTTAAATCAGGAAAAAGTGACGATGTACAAAATTTTAGACCTATTTCTTTGCTAAACAACCTCAGTAAAATTTTTGAAAGACTGGTACATAACAGAATTATTGAATTTTTTGAACGACATAATACACTTTCTGAAAATCAATTTGGTTTCAGAAAAGGGCACTCTACAGTAGACGAAATTTTCAGTAGTTTAAATATGATACGTTCTCAGAAAGTCAGTAAAAATCATACACTGGAACTCTTTCTAGACCTCAGCAAAGCATTTGACACGGTCGATCATGACATCCTCCTAAATAAATTAGAAAATTATGGTATAAGAGGTCTACCACTCAGTTGGCTAACCTCGTATCTTACAAAGAGACAGCAATATTCAGTTATAGGCGACTCAGTTTCTTCCACTAAACCAATCTCAGTTGGAGTTCCACAAGGCTCTATATTAGGGCCTTTGCTTTTCCTAATATATGTCAATGATATCCATCATACGTGCCCGGACATTTCATTCAAACTTTTTGCTGATGACTCAAATGCCTTTATTAACGGAAATAACTTGATAGATTTGTTTGCATGTACCAATTCGGCAAGTAAAAAAATTTGTAACTGGTTCCAAAGTAATCGTTTAACTATTAATACAGCTAAATCAGCATATATTGTTTTCTTTCCGTCTACAAATGACGAAGCGTATATACGTGATAACAATCTTACATTATTTATGGACCATAATCAAATTGCAAGAGTTAATTGTATTAAATTCCTTGGTGTAGAAATTGACGAACATTTAAGTTTTAAAAATCTTATCGAAAAAATTACAAAAACTGTTAAAAGTGCTAACGGATTACTCTTTAATCGAAGAGAATTTATACCAATGTCCTCTCGCAGGAATTTGTATCTCTCTATGATATATTCTCGTGTAAGATATTGCATTGAAATTTATGGTTATGCTACTTGCAATGTTTCACAACCACTACATATTGCTTGTAACAGAGTTCAGCGAACCTTGCAGGGAAGACATCATTACTGTAATGTTAAAGATCTTTATGTTTCTTATGATATTTTGCCAGTTCATCTATTGCATAAATACTGTATGGCCAAGTTGATTCATAAATGTATCAGCAGTAATGTACCTAAGTGTACAGTATTGGCTAATATGTTTGATCTCAACCACTCTAACCATAATTATTCAACTAGACTGCTTGACTCCAACTATCTATCTGTTTAAAAAATCCAATGTGACATTCTATAAATCTTATGTAAATGAGGCGTGTACGGACTGGAATAAAATTCCAGCAATATTACGCAACATCAAATTGTACTTCAATAAATATAGTTCTCTCTCTTTCTTCTCTCTCTCTCTCACTCTCTGTCTCTATCTGTCTCTCTCTCTTTTCGCTCTCTCTCTCTCCCTGTCTCTCTATCTCTGTCTCTCTCTTATCTCTCTGTCTCTGTCTCTCGCTCTCTCTCTCTCTCTCTGTCTCTCTGTCTCTGCCTCTGTCTCTCTGTCTCTCTCTCTCTCTGTCTGTCTGTCTGTCTGTCTCTCTCTGTCTCTCTCTCTCTCTCTCTCTCTTAGCAGTGTTGAGTGGCAGTTATTCTCATACAAGGAATTGTGTCGTACACATAAACGGCCTATCTATATAACGATTAGAACAACCCCGGGTAAAGACTTCTAATGGGAATCACTGGACTCAGCTTTGAATACCCTTCCAGTGGCAATATGATAAGTTATTGCGACTTAATTTTCCTGCTGAGACCCCTAGGAAAATGCTACTGGCCACCTGTAATGACTTATTCAGTCACCCACTTAGGCAATCCAATTATGGCTAAGTAATTTTGATTATAGCAAGATCTTCTACTTGATTTGATCGACTTATATTTCAAACAGTGCATACATGAACTACAAATTTCGCAAAATATCTATTACTAGTTGAGTAAAAGATAATAGCTCGTTCGCCTCCGAGAGTAAGGGTGATGAAAGAATTATTTACAACGTAGATTGAGAATGTCTGAGAGGAGGGTGTATCCAACCAATCTAGCTGATCTGGAGGTTTAAATGTTGTAGTTATACATGCATATATTAGACGCGGCCTTAAAATAAAGGCTATTAGATAATAGACTATGGTGAATATTATGACGGACGATTTAAATCGTTGAATTATCATTATTACTAGTATTATTGTTCGTTTTTATTATTTTTATATACCGGGTGAAAAGAACTGTGGATTTAAACAAATGATTCGAGTAATCTCTCTTTCTCTCTCTCTCTCTCTCTCTCTTAGTGCACTGCCTACTGGCAGGTCCATTGTATATAACGCCTCCACTTATCTCTCTCTTATCTCCCGTTTTCCTCTTCATATCCATATACGAGTGGATCTTTAAATCATCAATAACATCCCTTTTGATATAACATAATTCTAGAAGGATTCTGCTCATGACGAGGCGGACTCTCTTTCTCAGATTCGATTAAGACTTACTAGGCGGGAGCGTCATTCTCAGAGAACACAATTCGAGTAATTATTAATTCTAAAAATAGAACGATTCGAGTAATATGCGATGAATAACCGTTCTACTCCACGTCATCCAGCTGCTTAAGAGTAAATAAATATTACTATTATTATTTATTATTATTATTATTACTATTACTATTATTATTATTATTATTAGTAGTAGTATTACAAAAACAAAAAATTCTCGAATTGTCTAGCCCAATACAGAATAGATCGACCGTTAAATGCACATAGCGTAAGAGTCGAATGTAGCATAACCCGAAGAAGGCAATGGTAAATCACATCAGAAGCTATATTTTAAAAGTTTATATCTACATGCGGTTTGGTAAAGGCTTAGTCTTTGCGATAGGATCGGCCTGTACGTTAACGGAGTGCTCTTACTGAATTTGCAAGTAGACATTGATTAGGAATATGTACCTTGGACTTGCCATTGGGCTTAGCATAAGGAAGAAAGAAGAAATATAATATCGATATACTTAGGCCTATGGACTAACTGATAAGGTTTATAAATAAATCTTCTATAGCTTCACTAAAATTATTTTAAAAGTCCCACGATTCTTCAATTACATCAATAAGTCAATTAACTTCTCCAATTTTACAATTTATTTGACATTAGCATCATCATCATCATCTTCCCTTGAATCCCAGTTTAACTAGGGTCGGAATACGAATAGACTAGCTCAAATCTTACATCATATCATCAATCATTATCATCATATCCCTATTTGAGACTTTTCCCTTCGTTTTAATTTTTGTAGCAATTTCTGGAGCGTAGGCGCTCACCAACCGAATGCCCCTTCTGACGTTTGTATGGATCGTAGTGCTTTAGTCGCCTTATACGACACGTGCAGTCACCGGTTGGCTAATTCTTTAAACAACCCATACACAACACGGGGACATTAGCATAAAAAAGATAAAATAAAGGAAGTCAATTTCTCACAGTCTCTCTTATCGTCTTGCACACAAAACTTTTAACGGGTCTATTAGTTTAGATATCTACAACAGGTCAGTCAGTGCCCGCAGTAAAACGAGTATATCAACTGTACAGCTTGCAGCTGCTGCAGAATGTCTTCAGCCATTTTGTCTCATGTAACTCAAACGAGTGTTATGTATCCGAGACTTACTAATCTGGAGTATATCAGTTCTCAGTCCCCTTAATTATCACTCGATTGACTACTTTTCCATTCCCTTGCAATTTTCTTAAAACCATTAGGGGATATTTTACACAAACTCTGCATCTTCGTTTATGAACGCTTGGTTTACAAAGTGGTCGATTTATAACTCCATGTCCAAAAATTTCAATTTTGTAATAATGTGAATTCAACCAGTCTCTAAATTATGCATAATTTTCAAATATTCTATTGTGCCAAATAATAAAATGAATTAATCTGTAAAAATTGTGAATAAAATCGGGTATCGTTTTTTAAAATTGTCTTCAAACTAACAGCTATTTTTAATATCGCTTATATTGCGTAGACAAAGATACATAATATATTCTTTATTATATTCTTTATTATATTCTTTATTATATTCTTTATTATATTCTTTATTATATTCTTTATTATATTCTTTATTATATTCTTTATTATATTCTTTATTATATTCTTTATTATATTCTTTATTATATTCTTTATTATATTCTTTATTATATTCTTTATTATATTCTTTATTATATTCTTATTATATTCCTTATTATATTCCTTATTATATTCTTTATTGTTTATAATGTAATGCATTTAATTTTTGTTTCTATCCGGTGTAAAACACATGAGTTTTAAAAACCAGCTGAAACCTACAGTAATAAACCTTTACTTTATTATAATAATATTTTATGTATTGATAACAATTGAATAACATTGGTACAACCGTACAAGTTAGGCAAGTTGCTCAAAAGTGTCACAATTTTAAGCATATCCAAGTAGGCCTACTTAGTTAATTTCTACAAGAAAACTAAGCTTGTCCAAATGTCCATCACCCGGCTGTATTTTTCGGCGCTGAATTGATGGGACTGAAAACGAATCCAGAAAATCAGGAATGAAGCTTTTATTCATTAATGTGTTTGCTACTGCAATCTGTGCAAATGAGTTCAAAAACTCAACAAGGAATTAATAACAAATGGGACAGCAGCTGCACAATATTCATCATCAGGTCCTTTAAATTCCAATTTGTAGATATTTTAATATAAAGCAGCTAAGGAGTCAGCTCTAGACGAAACGTTTAGAATTTTAAATATTTAATTTTAGTTAGGCCTACGACACAAACCTGAATTTCCAAAGCAATATTAGATTAGGATTGTAAACAAATTCTCTTCACCTTAAATACAATATACGTCCGAAAGTTTGGAAAATCACTTAACGGAATCCTTGCGAGCGATGAGCAAGCTGAAGAAACTTGTACTTTGAACTAGATAAACAACGATGTAGTTAGAACGTTGATGCGGTTTTAATACTTGAGAAGACGTAAATATTGCCACTTCCGTTTATAATGACGAACGATTTTCCGAAAACTTCTACCAAACAAAACATACGAAACATATGAATCAATGGGTGCATGTGGGATGAGAGTAGCGGAGCCGGGTAACTGGATGTAAACGTGAAATCGGACACTACTTGAAAGTGTTTACGCGCAAACGTGAGCTCATGGATTCTCGTATCTAGAACGTATCGCTCTTTCGTAATTATAAAAACTTGAAGAAACCCCAACGAACCAGTTCAGTCAGTCAGATTCTACGTGCAGAATTTGAGATGATATATGTTATAATTAAGAATTAAAAATTTCAACTGTGAAGAGAGAAGAGATAGGAGTTTAAAAGAACGAATACCGCCAAATGTCTTATGGATATCCCAAATCAAACTAATCAGCACTTTGTAAATATTTTTTGCAATTTCAGATACAATTTACAGGTTAAAAAATAAAATAGTAAAATAATTGTACGTATACACGCGTAAAGAAACTTTAATTAGATTGTAACGCTTACATCCGGGCTATACATGCAAATTCTACATGCTTCGTGACTATTTCGTTAACATTTGTAGTACTTATACTTATATCAATTAGTAACATCTACGAGTCTGCTTCATAATTAATAATAAATTAATAGATAATAATACCAATTATGAAGCCGCATTCTTCTAGTCAGGGCGGTAGGCAGGACGGGAATGAGGGGGGGGGGCATCTTCGTCAAATAAAACTTTATGTTGCACTCCGATTTTAGAATTTTTTAAATTTTGGAAGTAGTCGCCTCCTTCAAAACATGCAAATGCTAGTTTGTCTATTTTGGTTTTTCATAATCCAACAAGATAGCAGTGAAACGAGAGTTATGTTTTACAGTAGATCTGACTTTGATTCCTTGCATCAACGTATTAACGTATATCCTTTCTCGGTAGGCCTATCTGAAATATGAAGATAAGAGATGGTCTAAACGCTCGAAACACGCAGCTTAGACTTTCTCTGTAATCAAATAAGTTTTTCTTTAAAACTATTTAGAGTTCCCCATTCAGAAATTTTCTAGAGAGGAGTTGCGAAAAATAAAATCCTAGATGAGAGCTTGAAGCTAGGCCGGCATTAAATATAAGCGCAGATTACTTCATAGAGCATTTAGGATAGGATTAGTAATGAATGACGTAGATTACTACAGTGAACATTTACAATATGAGTTGTAATGAATGGCATAGTGAATGGGTCAATTAGAGCACAGAATTACTACACTGAACACATTAGAGTAATAATAATAATATATAATATAATCGTTATTTCACCAAAGTCATGGCAGTAAACAAAAACGAAAACAGACAAACAAACAAGTATAATCTACTGATATAATATAAAGACATTCCTTGTGATCACAAATAAAATTCAACAGAACTAAAATTCTTATTAAATAGCTAATTGTTTAAACCAAAATTTACCTATTCAGTATTTAAAATCAGACTTTCAAAATATGACGAAAATCTAAACCGAGTCAAAACTGGTGAATCTTTTGTCTGGAGTGCATATTTTTTATAACTTTGTAATCCAAATAGTCGGAGTTGTCTACTTCTATTTTATCATTAAAACTGATTACAAGCAATTAATTTACTCAAAATGTTATACCTAATAAACTCATATAAAATCATATTATATTTCAAATGGGCAGAAACAACAATACCATAATACAATAAAAACAATAATAATAATAATAATAATAATAAGATCCAGCGACGTTGCGCTGTCAGTTTGGTCCAAAAGCCTCACATCTAGTGCTCCACCTTCTACCTCAGTCAGTAACCAGAAATCATGGGACCGTCCTATAGTGGATCGGATTTGCAACAGTCTGTTAGAATCCCAATCCAATGCAGTAGACAGAGCACGACTCCTAGCTGTATCAACCAAAAGAAGCAGTGACTGACTTCACTCTCTCCCTGTTGCTTCTTGTGGGCTTTTTTTAGACAATGAGGCGATTCGAGTAGCCGTTAGTTTCCGTTTGGGGGCGAAAACTTGCGAGCCTCACATGTGCCCCTGCGGTTATGAAGTCGACGCTTTAGGTCTCCACGGCTTCTCCTGCAAACGAAGCTCAGGTAGAATGTCTCGTCATCACAATTTAATATGGCGAGCACTTTCAAGAGCAGGCATCCCTTCCTCTAAGGAACCAAGTGGGTTGTCCAGATCAGACGGCAAGCGTCCGGACGGCATGACTTTAGTGCCCTGGTGCAACGGTAAATGTGCCGTATAGGACGTCACGGTCATTGACACTATGACAAACTCCTACCTGAATACGACTTCAGTCACAGCCGGTGGAGCTGCTGTTCATGCCGCCTCTAGGAAGTTGGATAAATACCGAGATCTGTCCTCAGGATATGAAGTTGTTCCGGTTGCCATTGAAACCATGGGCCCGATGAATCCCGAAGGAGTTGACTTTATCAATGGCATAGGCAGACTATCACAGAGCAAACCGGCGATAAGCGAGAGACATCTTTTCTTTGGCAAAGGCTTTCCATGACTTTGCAAAGATTTCATGCAGTCTGCTTCAACAATTCTTTTAAGCCGATTGATGACCTCGAGTAGCCGGGCGGTGATTCAGCACGTATTGCTTGAATCGTTTTTATCAAACCCCAGGTTCTTTACACCGGGGTAAGAAAAATAATAATAATAAAATAAATAAAAATATTAAAGGTTTAAAATCAGTTTCCTCATCCGGGGATGATGTCAAGGACGTCCCCAACAGCACACATCACTACAGAACAATTCACCCAGACCAATCAGAAAAAGAAATGTGCTGAGGAGAAGTAAGGTCCTAAACGAAAGCCAGTCCGGTGATCAAAAATTGTCAGGGTAGATTGATTATGTCTATGGTGGAAAAGGTAAGTCTTAAGCTTGCTAGAGAATGTTGAAAGAGAAAAACAAGAAGGAAGATTATCAGGTACAGAGTTCCAGATTCTGGGTGATGCGTAAGAAAATGAATGTATGCCCAGTGATGTGAGAATATTTGGAACAGAGAGAAGATTGGATCAGTGAAACGAAGTGCACGTGAGGCACGATAGGGAAGAAGAATTTCCGATAAATTAGAAAGCTTGCCAAATCGCAGAGTTTTGAAAGTTAACAGAGCTATTTTACATTTTATGCGTTTATTAGCAGGGAGCCAATAAAGACTGAAAAGTAGAGAAAGGGAGCGAAATTGAAGTCGAGAGGACCGGCAAACAACAGGTGCAAGAGAATTTTGGACGTGCTGCAAACGATTGAGAGAAAAAGTAGGCAACTCATGTAATAATGAATTACCGTAGTCGACCTTTGAATAAACTATAGAATTAGCAAAGGATAGTGGCTAAATTTCTAGTAAGGGATGGGCTTATTTGACTAATCTGATGAATCTGAAAGAATGAAGCGCGACAAATAGAAGAGATATGGGATTTAAAGTCAAGGTTTTCATCAAATATGTCTCGAATGGTTTTGGCGGATCTAGAAAGTGAAAGAGCAAGATTCTGAAAATTAACAGAGTTATCTATGTAGATGAGTTAGTTTCTGATCGGAATCATGATTAGAAAAGGAAATATATTGTTTGTGTGTCGTCTGCATAGAAGTGAAAATTTATGGAGGACTGAGCAAGCAGGTAGCTAAGAGGAGTGATATGTAAAAAGAAGAGCAATGGATCTGACACTTAACCTTTAGGAACACCGCGTAGGAGGGATATTTCAGAAGAACGATTTTGACCAATAACGACCGATTGTGTGCGATATGAGAGATATGATGTAGTAGTAGTGTCGTGTTGTAAATTAGGTACGCTGTTCGTACTGACTTAATTAGTTGTTGCGTTTCATTCAGGTCTCTCTGCAGTTAGCTGAAGTCATCAACGATGACGCATTCAAGAATTATGAAGTTATGAACGCATCTGCAATTAGATAATTCGTCGATTCACACACGGAACGTCACGAGCGTTTGTGCCCTCACACGCCGGGTTGAACGTTAGTGCAAGCTTCAATAGGGAACAAAAGTATGACGATCCGTCTTGTTTCCGGTTCATCAGTTATAGACAAAAAGCAAAAAATCTTTATCTTGAGATATATTTTAGTTAATATTCCTAATTAATTACTTGAAATAAATCAAATAGTAGTCCCTTGCTTTGCTTTGTTGAAAATACATTAAGAGGAGAGGCGGAGAGTGCAGACACTAAAGGAAACTAGTGGAAAACATCCCTATGGGAGATGGATAAAGAAATGTGTGATTTGGCTCTGATATTTCTCATCATAGTCGACTCAGTCCTCATTACTGGTCCATCAAGTCTACTTGAAAATAAGGTTGGCAGAGGGGCTGGTATGGCAGTTTTTAGTACCACTGAAAATTTAATATTTCTGAGGTTTAAGTTGTAATTAGACCAAATAGATGCAATTAAGATAGCTATTTAATATATAAATAGCACGTTGCCATCTAAAATCAGGAATTTTATAATTAATAATAATAATAATAATCTATTCCTTTTATTTCCATAATCAATCTGACAAACTGCAGACTGTAACAATATGACAGATAACATAGCAATATAACAGATACAGGCAGAAATTCAACATAAAATCAAAAATAAAAGATTGAAAATAGTACGATAACATTAAAAATATTGACCAAGGCAAACTTATCCTACTTTAAGAGTCTAAAGTCACATATAGCTATCTAAGCATTATTAAGCAGTAGTAGAAGACAATTTCAGCAGTTTAAAAATAAACAGGTAGGCATTGTAAGTTAAAAGTAAATAATTTATAGCATCATCAAGTATAATACGGGTAATAAAGTTCTTGTCACTTTAACTATTTCGTTTAGTAGGAAGTGTGAAATTTCTACCGGCAACGTTTCTTCCAGTTAGATATGGGTGATACGCAAGTGGAGGCAAAAGTGGGGTAAGTAGATGGGCACTATCACTATATACATTTTTAAAAAGTTTACAATCAGCTGAAGCACACAAATCTTCAAAACTGGATTCCAAGTTGCAGAAATTTGCCTTTTTAGCTCTTCTCAAAAAAGCTTCAAGTCTCTTTCTATCTTCCATAGTGGTAAAACCCCACCAAAATTGGGATGCGTAGAGAAGCCTATTTAATGTAGATGCTTGAAATACCCTCTGAATGAGTTCGTTGGATAGTCCTTTAGTGCGTAGACTATACAAAGCAAAAATATTGCTGGAACTTGAGGATAAGAGATTATTTATGTGAGTAGAAAGAGACAAATTGGAGGAGATTGTAGCATCCAAATATTTCATATCTGACACGCGTTCTATGCCTTCAAGATGAGGGGCTGCAGAAGCCTGCCTCGTATTATTTGGGGAGTGAAATATAATTTCTTTAGATTTTATTCTATTTAATTTTAGATTGTTAATTTTGGCCCAATCTTCAGTATGGGCAAGTTCGACTTCTGTTAGATGAATATTGGATGCAGGCACAATTAAGTATGTGTCGTCAACATATTTAATTGGCGCGTTTGATTTACTCAAAGTCTTGAGATCTGATGCAGTAACAACGAAAGCAGGAGGTCCAATGGCAGAGCCTTGAACTACACTAACATTAATTGTTGTACAAGAAGAAGTATGACCGTCAAAAATTGTCTGATGACAGCGATTATTTAAAAAACTAGCAATCCATTTCGTTATAGGGCTTGGTATGTCTAGTGAGCTAAATTTATCAAGCATGTGCGAATGTCTGACAGTGTCAAAAGCTTTACCAAAATCTAGAGCAATCACTCTGACAAAAGGTTGTGATTCTAGTAGTGAACATATAGTATGAAATAGGAATATAAGAGCAGCAGTAGTGGATCCAGTAGAGCGCAAACCAAATTGGTTAGTAAAATCAAGATGAGAGGTTGGTGATGAAAATGCTCGATATATGTATCTTGAGGTAATAATTCGCTCAGTACGACGAGAGAGAACGGAGGTTATGAAAATAGGACGATAATCTGATGGTTCCGTTGGACACGAGACTTTAGGTATAGGTTTGATTATGGCAGATTTCCATTGAGTGGGAGCATAGGAATGAGCGATTGATAGGTTAATTAGTTGAGTAATAGGTGAAGCGGAAATTGGAGCTAAAAGTCTAAGAAACCATGATAGAAGACCATCTGTCCCTGTAGCAGTTGGTTTCATTCTGTCCAAAATATTGAAGATTATTATTTCTGAAACTAAGATCATTAATAATAAGGCTAACATTAAGTTAAATAAATAAATCATTAATAATAAGGCTAACATTAGGTTCAGTATAGTGTGTGTCAGTTGATACTGATGCATAATGACAGGTAAGCAAATCAGCATTTATTTTGGAGTTGGTAAGTGTTTGTAAGTTTCGATTCCTGCCAGTGACTTTTTTAACTGAAGACCACAGGTCATATGCATTAGAAGTCGAGTTAAGATTAGTTAGCTGTTTAGAATTACATTACAATTACAGGTGTAGATGACAATCTCGGAGACACTCTCCTCAGCAATTCAGTTTAAATAACATAGTTAAATGATAGTTTAAATCTAAGTTTTAAAATGTAATTACGGATTCTCTTTACATTCAGTGAATTTTTTGTTACAATTTTAGTAATATTTTTGTCGTATGCTTGTATACATGTACATGACAATCGATTGCGCTGCAGTGTTTCCTTTATAAATTAATTGTTGCGTTTGTATTTTTCGCTATTTCCTCTTTTCGTCTTCATGGTTATTAGTAATCGTTGCCTTTTGATAATATGTAGGCTACATTGTACAATGATATGCAAATACTAATGAGTATGTAATACTTATCATGCAATATTTGCATAAGGTGATAATTAAGCGTAACTTTAAAGATAACTGAAAGAATAATTCGTAGCTTCGATATTTCTACACGTTGATTAATCTCAATGACGTTGCAGCAAGAAACTATAATGAATGCAATGGAATTTATATTTTAAGAGTACTTCAGGTCATTTAACCGTATGAACTTGAGATTTGGGTCGTAGCATTCCAAAGTACTTAAATGAGAAGCCAGAACTCTAATGCATTAAATAAAATCAAAGGTACTACATAGCGCGAAGGATCCATACAGTGTAATTTATGAAATGCAAATGCAGTAGAGAAAAAGCTAAGCCAAGTTTAACGTCAGTTTCCTGTTCGATTGCTTGTCAGTGGCGGGGACCGCACTGTTTTTAAACCCTGCACTTACTGATCCGCTTCGAATAATATGCCAACAAGCCACCGGCTCAGCTCAGCAATTATGCACAGTATTTAAAATGCTCCTGCTGTTTAACGTCAGCCATTGAGTGTTTTACATCATAGCTGCCATTTCATTGGCGCGAAGTTTTATCAGAGCGCTTATCAGATAAATAATTGAGTTCGTGTTGACGCTTAATTTTTCCAAATGAATGTGGGAATGACTCAGTTACATAGCTCGTACTAGTGGGCTAACATGCTCCAGTCGTCACGTAGGTTGACCTTTGGAGTTTGGAGCGTTGTTCCGTGCTCTAGGGCCACAGCACAACGTGACTGAGAGCTCTGGAGGGTACTCCCTCATTCATTGATAGGCTGATAGCCATCTGACTCAGGTCAGTATTCGACACCTACGAAATTGTTGGCTAACATTGTTAATAAACTAATTTACTTAATTTAAGTTTAATTTTCCTTAATTAAGTTAGTTTTACTTAATTAAGTTAATTTTCTTTACGGTTTCAAAATACGATCTTAAAGAAGCCCATAAATCATGTTCTTTCATCTTGAATGAGCATTTTGCTATATTTGGGTTTAATATATTTGTATTACTCGATATGCTCAATCACATGCAGCCATTATGTCCCAATTTATACTCCAGCGAATCATTAGAGAACTGGCGTAGATCGTGCCTCGGGCTACCCATGTACAGTAGACTCTGTTAAAATAATGTTAAACAATAATTATAAGTTATAGAGCAATTTACAAGGACTACGTGACAAAACCGTTTGTTATCTAATAATTAACATCATCGGCTGATACCATGGTTCGTTTGTCCCTCGTTTTAATACTATTCATGTAGACATATTTAATTAAATTAAAATATAGTAGCATATATACACCGATGCAAAAGTGAATGATAATCACGTTAACGAAAGTAACCCTATATGACACAGGGTACGAAACGAAAACAACAGACCAATATGTAGACATTGACTATATATGAGTGTGTGTGTGTATGTATGTATGTCTGTATGCGTGTATGTATGTATGCATGCATGTATGTATGTGTGTATATATGTATGTATGTATGTATGTAATAATACAAAGAAAGATGCCAATACACATACATGCATACATGCATACATACATATATACATACATATACATGAACGTACGTACGTACATACGTACATGTATGCATGCATGCATGCATGCATGCATGCATGTATGTATGTATGTATGTATGTATGTATGTATGTATGTATGTATGTATGTATGTATATATGTATGTATGTATGTATGTATGTATGTATGTATGTATGTATATATGTATGTACGTATGTAAGTACGTACGTTCATGTATATGTATGTATATATGTATGTATACAAGTATGCATGTATGCATGTATGTATATTGGCATATATATTCTATATTCGTATTCTATATTATTAGTATATATATTCTTTGTATTATTTGTATGTTTGTAAGTACGAATTTACACGTATGCATGCATATACAGATGTAAGAAAGTATGATTTTTTCATTCAATGTGGTGCATGTAAGTAGTACTATGTATAATATTTGCATATTTCAGAGGAGTGACGAAATGCTGTAAATAATGATAATGATAATAATAATAATAATAATAATAATAATATCTTTACACCGGGATAAAAAATAATAATAATAAAAAATAAAAAAATAAAAAATAATAATAATAATAATAAAAATACTACTACTACTACTACCTACTACTACTACTACTACTACTACTACTACTACTACTACTACTACTACTACTACTACTACTACTACTAATACTACTACTACTACTACTACTACTACTAATAATAATAATAATAATAATGATAATAATAAATGCGCGAAAAATCTTTTCTGTGGCAGCGACTGTCTAAGTGGCACTTTGGCTAAAGCCGCTTCCCAGAGTGCAGAGGAATTATTTTAATCGCTTTTTAAAAAACTTTTAATTAAATAAAGTCTCTTTTATCTTATTTTTTAGCCCAGGGCCCTTTACAGCCCATGGCATTAATAATAATAATAATAATAATAATAAAGGTTTAAAGTCCGTTTCCTCATACAAGGATGATGTCAGGGACGTCAAAATATAAACACGATTAGTATGATATTCTCTCCCTGAAAAGGAATTTCTTCATGCGCCCTCAGAGTTTTGGCAGCTACTGATGCAGCAGCCGCTGTGCGCTGCGCTCTTTAGACTGTAGAGTGACTGTTCAGTCAATCATAAGCCAGCCTGACGTCAGTCTGAGCTTAGAATAAATACCGGCGTTCAATCTCCAGAGCTGCAGTGATGCGAGTAACTATTGTCTGTTAAATGTTAATACTGCTTGAATAAAACTAATCAGTAGATGTAGTAAAAATGTAAAATAGTTTACGCAATAGAAGATTATGAAGATATGTATAAAACTAGGCTTATATGATGCTTATAGATGCATATTGATTCGTATGGATGTATATAGATAAGCATATAAAAATCAATTATGGAAATGTGTCTGCAGAATCTCATGTTTTAACTGACATGGAATTATTATTTTTTAATGTTTGTTATAGCAACCATTATCTATGATTAGCAGATAGATCGTTAAATGGATGGTCTTATTCTAATTAGAATAACTCCTCTCTGTCCTCCGCCTTCCTCTTTATGTGGAAATGAAGAGGAAGGCGGAGGACAGAGAGGAGTGGAGGCGTTATATACCATGGACCTGCCATTAGGCAGTGCACTAAGAGAGAGAGAGATTCTGATTAGACGACCATTAACATTAAAAATATCTTTCGATTCAGTTGGTTAGTTAGAAAAGAAATGGATTCCGTTTCAACTAATTATGAATAGTATCTCTCTCTCTCTCACTTAGGGCACTGCCTACTGGAAGGTTCATGGTATATAACGCCTCCACTCTTCTCAGTCTTCCGCATTCCTCTTCATGTCCATATTTTGACTGGATCTCTAAATTATCTAACATTCCTAACCTCGGCCTGCCTCTGCCTCTATGTCCTTCCATTCTGCATTCTATGTCCTCTTCTGGTAGACTTTCCCCTCTTATAATGTGCCCTATCCAACTCTTCTTTCTATTTCTTAATACATTTATCAACTACCTATCTGTACCAACTCTCTCAAGAACTTTCTCTTTTGTAGCCTTTCGAGTTCAGCTAATCCTTTTCATTCTTTTCCATATCCACATTTCTAATGCCTTTAGTTTCCTGAAATCTTCCTTTTCCTTAAGGTCCATGTTTATAAGTATGCAATGCCTCTATTGTAATCATTGTTAGTCATTATATTGCTCCTAGTGATGGGCGAAGGATAACCGACCACTTCCACTTCCTATCTGGACATCTTTCAGTCCACTCCATAAAATGTGACATAACGGCAGATTAAAGTGAGTGTAGTACTTGTCTTCTGGTATAGGCGTATCCTATATTTTTTACTTCAGTAAACAACAAATTCTCCCCTTTTTCACCCTGTTACTTATGGGCCAAGCTACAAAGGCATTATAATGTTCCTATATTATTAAGTTTGATTACACTGTAGACTGTCCTATTGCATTATAGATTGTCATTACATTATATACTTATCACACTATAGACAGTCTTATCACTGCTTTTATTCAAACTTAAGAATATTTTTTATTTGATATGAAGTTGAGAAAAGCTTCACTTTGTAGAGCTAAAACTTGTACAGATGATACTAGTTTGCAAGGTTTAAATTAGGTCTATGATAAAGTTAGATAGCGTTTTGTAGATTATAGTGTTATTGTCAAGAAGTGCTCTCTATTAACGACCCCAATAACTTATGGGTCGTTAATAGTATTGTGGTTTAAAAAAAAGAAATAGAATAAAATAATAAAAGAATAAGGAATACTATTAAAGGTTGGCTTAGTTGGTTTGGATTTGGCTTCGTTAGTCAGTGGTGTCGGTCAGCGGATCGGCACGCAAGGCAGGGTTGTCAGTTCGACCATTGGTTGTGCTTCGCGTGCTCCTCCTTTGTAACTAAGACAGCACTTGAAAAATAGAATAAAATAAAGAAATCTCTAAACACTATGTTTTCTATTAATCTCTACAAATAGTGTCATAAACACTAAATAATGTCTTTAAACACACACATACAGTAAAATGTCAAAAAGGGAAATACGACAGCGATACTGGTTACCGTTACTTGATTCGGTTCCGTGCCTCTTCTTCTAGTACCGGAAAGTTATGACTAAACTAAAGAAAATGAACTAACTAACTAACTGGAATGACTGACTATTACTAGAATGAAATGAACGAAATGAACTACGAATGAAGAATCCCACCTAAGAAAAGACCGAATCAATATCCCCCCACTGTCTTATATAGTAGCTATCTAATTAGCATAATTAGCCAGATTTAAATTTGAATCTGACCGAACCTAATTGAGAGAAGCCTCGCGGTAAGTTACAGAAAGGATTGACCTACAAATCAGAACTGCTTCAAGCAGGCTTACGTGGTAAAGTTTACATTGTATCAAATGGCATAGCCATTTATTACACAATATGCCCATTCATCCGTTTAAATTAAGATGGAAAACATCTTAATTTAGAGCAAAAATCGTTCAAAAGCGACAGTACTACACAAAAAATCGCAACGCGAAAGTCAAATGTTCGCAAAGACGTCACAGAAGAACGGCAAAGCAGAGGCTCCGGGAGATGAAGAACTGCTGAAGCACTGTCGAAGCGGAGACTGATCACACATCATCACCACCCGATCTCGTGCGTGTAAACAATAAAAAAACACAGTATTAGAACAAATCAACACTGCAGAAAACTGTAATACATCTAATTTAATTAACTTTAACTGAATTACACGAGCCAGAAATTAACCATCCTGGAATTCTTCAATTAGCTGGTAGTTAATACTAGTTATCAACGCCGTTATCAATAAATTAATAAATAACGGTAACATTTAAATATTTAAATAAATAGGAATAAATATTTGCTAGGTGAACGGTAACAGTTATTTTTGAATTTTGTATCGCGCAATTTCAATATGTTCAGTGTGCCGAAATGTCTGGAAGTTGCTACTGTTTATAACTACTTCAAAGTTGTACCTTTTACAGCTTTGAAGAATTAACCTTGTATTAACAGCTTTCTTAATCGCTATGGAGTATCTAGTCCATTGTTAAATCAACCTCGTTCATATGATCGCTGGTTTAAAGAGATCTGCTTTGATTGATTTATTTATTTTTTGGTTCGTCGATTTGAAAACTCAGGTGTGTTCCATATAATTCCTTTTCGCATCGGCAAACTTGAAGGCAACGTTGCATTACGTGAAGACTACATGAAAATACTTCAATAGGAAAAGTGCTCACATATAGATTAATTAATAAATAAAAGGCAATATAAGAAAGACTTAAGTAGGTCTATACTAGATATCAAATTCTCTTGCGGATAGTGATGTACAGTGGATGAAGAGGGTAGGAGAGACTACTCTAGTGGTCAGCAAATTGATGCTAAATGGAGCTCAATGATGATACGTTGCATTGCTGTTAATTTCAATTTTAATAAAAATTATTCAATAATCCATTCCAAAATAAAACGAATTACTTTGTAATAAAATAAAAAATTTAAAAAATAGCAAATCACATAATAACTGAAAGTACTGATCAGGTACAGCCATTGGAATTACTCAGCGGTGAGATCTAGGCTAAGTATTAATTTCTTTTATGATGCATTCGAATTATGATGCATTCGAATACGAATCTTTTATGATGCATTCGAATTATGATGCATTCGAATGATGTGTTTGATAATCCAGAGTTATTTACGAGAAGCATGAGAAGATGAAAAGAGATCGACCGAAATCTGTTCCTGTTTCTTAGGAGCGCACTAAGAAGGGTATATAAAAAATCGCCATATAACCTAGTTTTTGTTAGAATATGTTAAAATATATATGTAATATCATAAATCTATTGGCAAGCATATATAGAGTGAACATTGGTGAGTTTGGTGGCCTATGCTTAGTAGGAATATGCTATATAGACTTGCTATTTCCCAGAACGATGAAGAGTGATAAATTTTCTAACAGACTGGAGTGATTGTTGAAAGACCAACCTAATCTCTACCGAAGCTGGGCTTCTGTAAAAACAATCGGTTAATTGAGTCGCTTTACTCAAGGGAGCAATATGCAGCGATTGCTTTTCTATATTCTACTCTTTCGCTCTGTTGACTCGCCGAGTTAGAACAACAACAACAACGTGATGAATTAGGAATGTGATTGTAAGGATAATTAGTGATTGGTATGAGTTTAGATGTTGAATATAGTGCCTTACTTGTCAAGATGATGGTGAAGTTGATGTTGATGATGATGATGATTGTGGTGATGATGATGATGATGATGATAGTGATGATGATGATACTATGTAGTGTCCCACTTGTGACGATAGTGATGATGATAATAATAGTACTATGTAGTGCTTCACTTGTTATGATGATAATGCGATTGATTTATTAATAATAATAATAATAATAATAAAGGTTTAACGTCCGTTTCCTCATCCAGGGATGATGTCAGGGACGTCCCCAACAGCACATATCACTACAGATCATTTCACCCAGACCAATCTGCGAAAGAAATGTGCTGAGGAGAAGCAAGGTCCTAAACGAAAGCCAGTCCGGTGATCAAAAAAATGGTCAGGGTAGATTGATTATGTCTATGGTGGGAAAAGGTAAGTTTTAAGCTTGCTAGAGAATGTTGAAAGAGAAAAACAAGAAGGAAGATTATCAGGTACAGAGTTCCAGATTGTGGGTGCTGCGTAAGAAAATGAACGTCTGCCCAATGACGTGAGAATATTTGGAACTGAGAGAAGATTGGCATCGGTGGAGCGAAGTGTACGTGAGGGGCGATAGGGAAGAAGAATTTCAGATAAGTAAGAAGGCTTGCCAAATCGCAGAGTTTTGAAAGTTAATAGAGCTATTTTATATTTTATGCGTTGATTAACAGGGAGCCAATAAAGACTGAAAAGTAGAGAAAGGGAGCGAAATTGAAGTCGAGAGGACCGGCAAACAACAGGTGCAAGAGAATTTTGAACGTGCTGCAAACGATTGAGAGAAAAAGTAGGCAACTCATGTAATAATGAATTACCGTAGTCGACCTTTGAATAAACTATAGAATTAGCAAGGATAGTGGCTAAATTTCTAGTAAGGGATGAGCTTATTTGACTAATCTGACGAATCTGAAAGAATGAAGCGCGACAAATAGAAGAGATATGGGATTTAAAGTCAAGGTTTTCATCAAATATGACTCCAAGGTTTTTGGCAGATCGAGAAGGTGAAAGAGCAAGATTCTGAAAATTAGCAGAGTTATTGGTAATTTTACTTCTTTGCAAAGGAATGATTATTTGTACTAATTAAATATGATGATGCTGGTGATGGGCTGAGCCGGTGGTGTGTTGGCTTGCTGTTCGAGTGCGGATCAGTAAGTGCAGGGTTCAAATCCAGTGCTCGTCCCGTCGCGATATTGGTGTTAAAGTGATGATGATGCTATGCAGTAGTTACAATGATGTCAGTGTGATGATGAAGCTGCACTGCACACTAATGCATCACTTGTGACAAAGATGTCAGTGTGATGATGAAGCTGCACTGCACACCAGTGCATCACTTGTGATAATGATGATCTAATGTTGATACCTGTTGTTATAAAGTATATTATTTGTGGATGGAGAAATCAACGTCGAATCCTCATTGAGGTTTCCATGTTAACATTCTCGAATAATTCCTAATTGGTTTGAATCTCTTGGTACGTGAACATTGACCGTATGTAAACTATGACTCGTATTTGCTGCTGGGAGATTTTATGCAAACTAAACGTCATCTAACGCAGATAATTACTGTAGTTCTTTGCTACATTCAATAGTATATTGGATTTATTGTTTATAATATTCAGCATAGATTACTGACTGATATGAGTTTAGATGTCGAAAGCAATAGACAACAGTTAAAATAAGCGGTTTATGAAATGACTATATATAGTAAAACATTGTTAACATATTTCAAGGAATAGAAACGAAAACATAACCCGAAAGTACGTGTGTTATAAAACTCATTAAGATACTTCAGTGATTTTCAACGTGCAACATGAAGTCGACCGAGGTGCGTCCAAAGACGTGCCTGACATTGTTTTTTGTTCTCCTCAGTGTGTCATGGACGACAGCGCAAGATGCGGGGTAAGCTAAAGTGACACTATTATCTGTGTTATTACTATTAATTCTTAGTTAGCTTTGGATGGTAAGTAACTGAAGAAGGTAACGGGAAACCACCCCAGGAGCCACACACTTTTCCCAAACTATAGACTACATAAGGTGTGGATAAGGCATAGACTTTGTGAAGGGATTAACTTGTTGAACTAAGGAGTGCTCTTATGGAGCGAGAAAGCAGACTTTGAGTATGACTATGTACCTTGAACCTGCCACTTGGCAGTGCACTGAAGAGAAAGAGAGAGAGAGAGAGAGAGTTAGCTTTGGTTATTAATTATTAATAATATGTTATTTATCGGTTTTGAAGAAATTCATTCTCTCGTCATGGACGCCGTATGAAACGGACATGACAGGTAAATGTATTAGTAGAGCCTGTGATGCTGAATCTCTGACGTTGAAATGGGACGAAAAAGTTGCTGCCGAAGACTCTACAGGCATACAGGCGATGTTAGGTTGCATTTAATAGGTATTTCTTTCAGTTATCGTTGGGCTTCTCATTTTTATAATGTATTCGTACTGTGCACTGCAACTTTAAAACATAATAGTTTGTTAAATGCTGTTGAATAATATCAGGATTGATAGATCGGTTATCGCCCGTGTTGTGTCCGGGTCACCGAAGAATAGACTGCATGTATTGAGCGACTGACCAAGAACTGAAGACGGAAACGGGAAGCCATCTCAGAGTCCATGTTATTCCTAAGCTATTGGCTAAATTAAGGTGTGAATAAGGCATAGCCTTTTGTGAAGAGATGAACTCGAAAAGCGATGGAGTGCTCTTTATGAGCTGAAAGCAGCGTAAGCGTCCAAATATGTCCTTTAGACCTGTCATTTGACAGAACGCGCGCGCGAGAGAGAGAGAGAAAGAGAGAGAGAGTTTCATTTGAGGAACTAATTAATTAAAGCTGACCTACAATTGATGTATGTATTTTACTATATTTCCTACTGCGTCGATTAATTGATTCTGGCACGTCTACATTATATTGATAGTATATTGATTACGTTAATACATTTATATTAATAATTGGCTGGAGCCAGTGGCGATGTCGGTAAGATAACCGATCGCGGATCAGTATGTACGAGGTTCGAATACTGTCACTGACATCGCTTTCGAGTGAGGAAACTGACTTTAACATTAGCCTTATTAGCCTTAGCCTCAGTACTACTGTAATAATAGGATTATATTGATTGATTGATTGATTTAGCACGGCTGGACTCATGGTGACCACGCCCATGTCTTGGGTCAGTAACACCAGTGAAAAGATTTGTCTCACCTCTCGTGTCAGCAGTCCTGATCTACAGGTTCAGGTCCTCGTTGTCAGCAAACAGGATAACAAGACTCTACAGGACTTGAACACATCCCTTCAACCAGGTAGACTCTCTCTCTCTCTCTCTCTCTCTCTCTAGTGATCTGCCATATGATGTCACGATGGTGTGCTCCATACAGAGCACACCATCGATTAACGAGTTAATCCCTTCACAAATTGCTATGCTTTATCCACACCTTAATGTAGGCTATAGCATGGGAATAGTATGGCTTCTGAGGTGGTTTCCCGTTGCCTTAATCAGTTCTATATGGGATTAACTGCCATTTAATCCTGGGAAAAAAATTCATCGTGAAGTGGGTCCCCTGTCTCGTAGACAGGTAGATTATTTAAAGCCAAACGGTTTACATTATACGGGCGCTGTGTCTGTGCCTCTGCTTAATAGACCAACTGTTTACTGTGCGTGTCGTACGAGACAAATAAACATAACTTAGTAAATATGAGAAAAGCCATCCCATCTATTTATTTAATTCGCGTTAATGTCAAACAATTTTAAAGTAGAAAGTTTGATAGTAACAATAAAGCTACACAAAAAGACAAAGAAAGAAAAGTATGTTTGATCGCTTGAAAAAGTAGAACAGTTGCAGGAAGTTCCTAGAGCCTGATTTTAATACTCAACTCACTAAAGTGAGTTATAAAGAGAGGATTTGTACGTTATAGATTTACTTTATTGCCTCACTGGAATGCGGTGTATACTATATAGTATTAATGACTGTTATATTTTGAGTTGTCAGAGTTTCTATGTAATGGACGAGAAGTTAACTGGGCATATCGTAAAGGCCAACAACTGGTTAAGCTAACTGCATGTATCGTTGGAGGTGATTGCGTAAGACCATTGAAAACCACATACCTTAAAGGATTGATGAAGGTTATCATTCGAGATTAATAAACCTGGTTTGGTCGATGGAGTGCTCTTGAAGAGCAGCCAGTGATTAGAAATATATATTTTGGACCTGCCATTACGCCGATGTAGAGGGAGTTATTGTAATTCCCATTATATTTAGAACGCCTAATCTGTTATAATGATGACAACGTTTATGTTTTTTCGGTTTCTACTTAAATAAGTGTGACTCCTAAATTTAGAGCGCGAAGATTTTTGTCATCTTGTAAGCTGATCTATCCTATACATTCAAATGATTTATTGCGCCTCAAAAAAAGTAAAGAATAATTAAAGATTAGCTAAATTAAGAGAATAAAAGTTATAAAACTAATTAACGATTAATATTGATTTAAGATAATTACAAATTAATTTCACCTTAAAGATTGTGTCTAAAGATTTTTTCTTAAAATGTGTAGGAGCTAATTTTCATCAGATGAACTTTTTACCTTGAATAGAAATTCTTTCATATAGTTCTGGTGTCTTTTTGTAGCCGGAAGAAAGTGTCTGGATATTCAGATAGCAGAGGACTGGAACACAGACGAGATATTACTTCAGGTTAAGGCTGATAAAGATGGTGAAAACGTCTTCAACAAAAACTCCACCGTTCAGATATATCGCAACAATATCATGACATTCGTACAGACTGATAAACCAATCTATAAACCGTCTGATACCGGTATGCACACTGCTTTTTCTTTGTGAAAATTGATAATACTGCATAAATCTCAATCAAAGGGGAGGCTAACTAAGCTAGTATCGCATATCGAAAAATATTTTTTTATTTTTTTATTATTCAATCGCTCAATGAGTTTCTATTCAATTGGGATTCCTCTCTTGAGTTTGATTTCCTGCAGAGAATGTTAATAGTTTTAATATTCTGCTCTCAAAATGAAATTCTTCTTGCTTCGTAACGTTAGTTTATAGATTAGTCAAATGAAATTTGTTTCTTAAATTAATTTATGTATTTATGCTTATTCATCTGTCTGATAGCGCATAGTTTTTTTTAGATTGTTTCCATCTGCTTACTGGTTAGGTTAAGCTGAGAATAAATTACTGAAGATGCTGCGGATTCGCTGTGTCCGTCTTCTCTGACTGATCTAAATATGATCTTTAATTAATCACCATATATCAACAATTTGGATAAATCGCCATGATCAATCACTACTATCAAATGTATTTAAATGATTCAATCATTGCACACATTACAGATATTGTTTATTTGTATAGACTGGACAAGGACAGCATGTTTGCCTGATAAGCAAGCTGCCAGGATTTTTATCATAGCCTGACAGAGTCTGGCAGTAAACTTTTGTCAGAGAAACAGAGGCTATACTTGGCTTTCTGGCATTTTAAAAAATTTTACAATCAATAAAATTTAAAATTATTATTTCATAAATTCGATAAAAGTATATTTTGCTTTGTTTGAGTAATAAATACTATTAGGCTTAACAGTATGTGCGCCGTGTTTGTTTCAGTGAGAATAAGAATTTTGACTGTTGTCGGCCCTGATATGACTCCAGTGGTCGAGCCGGTGGGTATATCATTTAAATCATATTAATTAGATATTTAATTGTAGTGTTTTATTTCCAAAGCTTATCGTTTATATAAAATAATAAAAATTAATAGCTATATATATATATATATATATATATATATATATATATATATATATATATATATATATATATATATACATATACATATACATGTATATATATATAATATACACATGTATATGCATATCTATACATGTATATACTGTATATAATATATTTATATAATATAGAGTAATAACTATATACAGGTATATAGATCATATGTTATAGAAAGCAATGCAAAAAGATCGAAGCTTTACGAATATACGTGCTTAATTTAACTATCTGTGTCTGTAATATGGAGCCTGTCTATGCACCTCCATTTGTATGTCTGTTGTACATTCCGTCAAACAACGTTGTTATGTCGTCTAAGATATAGGCTCTGTTATTATAGATAATTGCATGTAATGCCCGTTATTTGTAATAACGTTATGGTATTTATTTAGATCAGCAAAATCTACATCGAAGATCCGGCTAAAACCCGGATCATGCAATGGGCGGATGTCAACACTACGTTAGGTAATGTCACTTATCTAAATAATATTCACTGTGTGTTCTCACTGATTGAGTGTTGCTGCAAAATTTGTCGAGAACAATATAGAATTTTAGTTCACTCCGCAACATATAACCGCAAATAATATGCATACCGTGTGAGTCATGTGCTTGATTACGATATACTTATGCCAAGCCGTTATTGGTCATCATTATCATCATCGTAGGCGCTTGAGTACTTTTTTAACTTCGGCCGGAATACAAATAGACCATTCGTTTTAGACAATTTTGTAGCAATTTATTCCTAGGCGCCCACTAATCGAATGCCCTTTTTGACGTTGGTTTGGATCTTAGTGCTCTGTCCCCTTTTACAATACGTGCAGTCCACGGTTGGTCTATTCTTCAGCAAACCGGACACCTCTATGAGGCGTTAACAGTGGTAACAGAAAATTAAAAACAGCGATCTGCTCTTGGTATCCGGATTTGGCACACCTTAAATTAATTAATTTAATTAATTAATTTAATTAATTGTGCTTCTGTTTCTTGTGGCAGGAAACTGTCTGTCTATGATGTAACATCCAAACACTATCTTATCGTTAGTTTAATTTCTCAAAAAGACCTTGTCAGTTATGATCGAGCACTGGGTTTGAATTATGTTCCTACTGATTCGCAGGGGATGGGAAACCTAGCCTATCATAGCACTGTCCCAGCCTAGGATCATTCGATATGACATATGCCATTACGTGAAGGTTTATTTATGTATAATTATAAATTCTTAGTTCTAATTAGTGTATCGATTTAATAGAGGACTAATATATACATGTACAGTATTGTGTCTAGCCTGGTACGACGTCTGCGGCTTTTCTATATCTCGAGATTCTCCGAATCATTAAACCAGCCAATCTTTTTGCAAAGGTTCATGAGGGATTTTGTTTCTAATCCTTCTTAAAGAAAAGAAAAAACAACAGTTTCGTGCTTTATGAGGTATTAGAATTGTTAGGGAATTGATAAGTAAAAAAGGTATAACATTCATTCGTTCAACGACGTAACCCATTGCTCAATGTAGATGCTTATAAACTGTCTCATTGCTCAGCGTCAGTTAATGTCAGTCTTGTCAGACTTTTGTTTGCTAATCTAGTACTGGAGAAAGAAAATCTGTAGAAGCTAATGGGACATCAGCGCTTAAATGCTCAATTTATCTCAATCTCTTTATTTGTTCACAACAGGATTGGGAAGTGTAGAATTGCATCTATCCAGCGAGCCACCTCTGGGACGCTGGACTATCCACGTCACTCTACGTAATCAATCAACAACTCTGAACTTTGAAGTGAAGGAATACGGTAATGCATTGAGCTAGTCAATAGTTGATAAAGATTTGTATTCGTCAATATCATTTCTGCTGCAGAATTTAGCAACTTCTAGTTTTAAAATGTTAGGATTAAAGTTGGTTGAAAGCAGGGGCGTCCATAATCTTAGAGAAATTTGCAGGCTTCCTAAGCCGCCAACATGTCATATACAATTTTTCCACTTCCCGTTAAGGCTCCGTACTTTTTTCTACTCTCGTCCTGTTATTCCAATGACGCAACGTGCGGCATGGTTATTGGGGACGCCCCTGGTTGAATTATTATGGTTTTGACAAAGCTCGGAAGTTTGAGAAATATTCGAAAATACCAGCATACTAAAACTTCGCGTGAAAAGTTTAACTCCTAGTTTTTTCTACGAATTCTATGAATACGTTAAATAATGTAAGCGCTACAGGGTAATGTTTCAAAATTAACTAGGGAGTTTCAATTTTATTCGAAGATAACATTTATTTCGGATCGTTTACCGATTGGGTGTGATCTCATCTGGTAGCACTCTTGTGATCAGAGGGCCTTAGACTCTAATCATAGACGAACCGCCTGTGACAGTACCGAAACAGGCGCCAAACCCAGCTATGAGGCTTACATTATAACTTGGTCTGTATTTAATTTCAAGCTGTCAGTATAATTATTGTTGTTATACAATTTACATGAGTTGCTTTCGCCAAGTTGACATACATAGATATATAATATGCTGGTAAGTTTATCTCGTTGAAAAGTTAATGAGTTCGCAGAGCTCTAACGCATGTTATTGTAATTTTAGTTCTACCGAAGTACTCAGTTTCCATTACGAACGACGCATATGTTTATCTACATGGAGAGAATATGACATGGAAAGTCTGTGCCACGTAAGAGCATACATTATTTCAAGTCAGACGTAATCTCTATCTCTCATACGCTGTTTTTCTTTCTAGTGCTCAGTAAAATGATAGGCTCTAGTGCTTTGCCAAATGGTAATTCCCATTCCTACAGATAGGTTATAGGTACCCCTCCTAACTGTTATAACAACTAGCTTGGGTCAATTATCGATACTACGGTGGGTTACCATTGCCGTTAAACAAATCTCTCGGAACTCTAATTACAAAAGATAATTTAAAGTCTTCTTTGACATATCAGGAATGTAGACTGCATATTAGAACGGAGTAGTTCTATTAGACTAGACTAGCCTTGCAAATTATTCAGGTTACGGCCACGAAGTGAAAAATTAGAGCTCTAAATTCCAATTTCATTACATTTATGCTAATTATATATGTTCAATATTCATCATCATCTTCTCCTTAATCCCAGTTCAAATGCGGTTGGGATACGAATAGACCTCCACTCCTCTCTGTCTCTTACCGTATCATCAGCCAATCCCCAATTTTTCCATTCGTGTTAGACAATTTTGTGGTAATTTATGGAGCCTAGGCACTCACCGACCCTTGCAGATTAAATGTTGGTTTGGATCTTAGTGCTTAACAGTCACTTTCTACGACACGTGCAGTAACCGGTTGATCTATTCTTCAAACAACCCGGACACAACACGGGGATAAATTTTATACAGTAAAATATGCTAATTAAGTATGTTCTTAATTTATGCTACATACATGCGTTATTGATAGTTTTAGATTCATCATCAGCTTACAGGTTTTGTTGTCGTCTCATCTTTCTATGACTAGTAGTTGTCATTTATTTCGATTTTTCGTAGTCATATTGAATCCAGTGTAACCGTTAACGTAGTAATTTTTATTGGGATGTTATTCTCTTCTGCTGTTGGTACTGTGGATACTAGGCCTACATGTATTTCTTTGCTATTGTTCATACTGATAACAGTGATATGACGTCACAAATGTTACGTCGCGTCACTGATATCAGTGACGTGACGTCATATCACTGATATCAGTGATGTGACGTCATATCACTGATATCTGTGATGTGAGGGCATATCATTGATAGTGATGTAACGTCATATCACTGATATCAGTGACGTGACATCATATCACTGGTATCAGTGATGTGACTTCAAGAGACCAGACAGTCTCTCGAGATACTGAGATATTAGCAATACATTTTCTAACAGATACACATTTGGAGAGCCAGTAACTGGCAATGTTAACACTTACGTCTGTACAAAACCTTATCCTTGGAACAACGTGCCCAAGAAGTGCGTGTGGCATAACAATACGCAGGTAATGAAACAAAATGATCGCTATAATTACACACTAAAAATAAATGCCATTCTAATTACACTACCAAAAACAATTACTACTCTAGTATTTATTAGAAGGATATAAAATGTCAAACCATATGTTAATTACTTCTAAGGTTACGAATGAATTTTATTTAGAAACTGAGCGTTTCTAAATAAAATTTAGAAACGTGAAGTGAAGTGACTAACGCTTCTTCTTAGAACTGAAACGAAATAAGCAATGTAGAATTGCAATTGAAAACATAATTATCTTGGTTTAATGGTATCACAGAAATTAATGCTAATGTGAGAACTAAGGAAACCACATGCAATATGAACACATACAGGTAATACTATTGTTTGTACACATTAGTGAGGAAATTGATGTAATATTATTCAATTTACCTGTGTTTATCGTAACAGTAGTCTCTCTCGCTCTCTCATACTCGTGTAGCAGAACCATTTAGTTAAACAGGTCTATTCAACGACTTATTGATACATGTATTATATTGTATATAGCACCGAGGCTATGTTAGACGACATTTATCTAGGGTTCCTTGATCTAGTACTTAATCTTCGGTCTTTGGTGCATAGTAAATATACGTATACATACGATATTTCGTCATTAGCTCTTCAGGCATTCACAACTGTTACATTCAAGAATAAAGTCTTACACCAGCATTGTGTGAGTAAATTCTCTTTAATCTTTAATTCCATTCATTTCGGGACTGATTTTCTTGATATTGGAATTTGAACCGTTTTTGGGTTTTCCTTTTGATCACTGGCTTGGATTTGTCTGTATAGTGCTCGATGTTGTCATTGATGTTGTCATTGATGTTGTCATTGAGAGATAGCACTTTAATTGTTGCTATGTTATGTTATGAGTGTCAATGTTATGTTAAGAGTGTCAATGGCTTCATACCTGCATACATTCTTTTACTCTTCTCAACATGACGTCACTCTTTGAGAGATTTCCTATCCACATATCTTCTTTCTTCTCAACATACATCATCAGTTGAAATCCAATTTCCTGGCTATCCAACTTCTTATTATCCACTATTTGCTAAAAAGAAAAGTAGTAATACTACACAAAACTGCACAATTGTTGATATTGCTAAACTAATTAAAGTAATTGCAAATAGAGCGTTGATGAACTTGTTTTAGTTGGACAAAGGTTGCTATGAATTCTCGGCGAAGATGAGTGAACTGGACCATCCTGATAACAGATATGGCAGTCGGAATTTAGATCTCTTTGCTGAGGTAGCGGAAAAAGGAACAGGTTGGAATAGTACTAAATAAATAATAATCCATCGTACTCTGACTGGTGTTCCAAATGTTTGATTTTTATCTTTTGCAATGGATCGTATATTCTACCCATCAGCTTGTGGTTTTCTGTTGAACGGTCAGTGTTGTCATGGACGACAGTAGAACACCAGTTGTGTTGTTGTTAATACTTTTTGTGTTCTCCATTAATTATTATTAGTGTTATCTATTAATTTTATATAAACTTGTTAAAATATTTGTTTAAGAAAAACTGTAAATGTGACTTATTTAATGTAACCCAAGCATAACTCTCTAAACGTCCTACCGTGTAGTGGCCAGTTTTTAGTTCAAGTGAAAATTTTTCCCTCAGAAAAAAGTGACGAAATTTTGTGCAGTCGTCGTGTCTTGAGTGAATATTTTGCCAGCTTGGGCAAATCACTGAGGGGCAACTCGCTCTTACGGGAGGTGGGAGCAAATTCTCTTACTGTATTTGGCATTTGCTTCCCAGACACCATGGTAAAGGAAGCTATGGCATTTATTGTTTTAAAGGCGATTAAACATGTACTGAGATTGGCATTAGAAGCCAAATATTTTCTAGATAAAAGCAAACGTAAGGATTCTGTAAAGCATGAATCTTATGATGGAATCACTAAGGGAGTGCTCTTTCGGGAGCGTGAAGTGAAATTGTGAAACGTGGGAGAACACCAGAAAAATGAATTGCCATTTTAACTCTACTATACCAATACTTTGACTGAGGGTCAACAGCAACAACAACTACAAGGATAATAGTTCGTACAAGCATGCTGTAAATGCGAATTTGTCGAAGAGCTGCGATGGTTCTGTTTTGATCTTTGCAGGAATTGTACTAAATGCTACTTCTCAGAGCGAGACGAGCATGTACAAGTACAAGATTAATCTGAAGGACTCTCCCTCTACCTACAAGCCTGGTCTCGATTACTTCGGAAGGGTTCGGCTAATGTTTTCTATACTCACGCCAATCTAATCGTTAAGTTCCTCACCGAGAATCAAAAGATTAGATTAAGGATTTGATTCGTTTAGTTATTAATATGTCGTCCATTTTGTTATTTTGAGCAACCCTTTAAGTATTTAATTTCAATAAGTGGTTAATTCCTCTTTAATAGATTCTTCTTTATCGCAAATATTTGCAGTCGATTCGTGAAGGTTTTTTTAATACACATGCTGTTATCGTCGAATCCCTTCTCACTTTTATCTTCGCTAAAGTCACTTATTGAGAAAAATATCAGTAAGTATATATAATGCTTTGAAAAGAAGTTCTCTTCAATACTTTAAAACGAATACTAAAGTAAACACGCATTATAGTGAAAGATCAACTATGTTGATATCTATCACTTTTTAATACCACATGTTTAAACCGTTAGGCAATTTATACCATTTTCCATGTAACCAGTCCAATGAATGTCCGAGATTTTACTCTCAGATCAGCGCGGCCGGGATTTGAACTCAGGAGGGTTCAATTCGCCTCAGGATCTGTCATTTAAAATTTCATGACGTTACCCCTACGCTACTAAGACATTCTACTTGGTATACTGTATGTTAACTGTTACGGCATGGTGTATTTGATATATGTCCTTACTGCAGGCTCAGTTGAACGATATAAATGGAAAGCCCGTGCCGAACAAGAAGGTGTACTTGACATTCAAGGTGTACGGCAAGGAAAACGTTCACCCGATTCATACATCTGTGGAAACTGATAGGAACGGTTTTCTACAGTACAACATATCTGCTTGGTATACCAGTATTGTGGAAAAAACTATGATAAACGTCGAGGTAATAATATTGATTTTTCTTGAAAATATTTGGTGTTTTTTAGTATTTCAGGTGCATAGATTGTTGCATGTTTTAACGCAATTTTAGTTCTTTCTAGTCTACTGACTTATCGAAAAGTTGTGAGTCCTAACAAATCGAAGGTAAATTTCCTACATTATTTATCCGCGCAAATATATTGAAGTTAATTGATTTTTTTTTAAACGATGCTAGTACGTGTCACTGTGAAAAGAATATTATCAACGCTGGTACCCGCTGACACTCAGACGTCAACGGCTAATTAAGTAGCTTAGCGTAATTTAAATCTACGTTTTGATGATTTACTAGCTGCTTCGTATTAGTAAGCTCAAATGTCTTTTAGGTTTTTTTCTGGTAATTTTATGCAGGCTATCTGTTCGAATGCCAGCTGCGCGGTCACTGGCATTACCTTTGTTTTGCGGGAATGATCATCAAAATTAAATTGTTGGTTGTTATTTAAGTTTTCGCTATTTAGTGAATTATCCTTAAAATCTGTTGTAGAGATTGAATTGTGGGTTATATATTGTTCTTATTGGGATCAATCGATACGGGGTTTAACTTCTTTTTCTCATCCGTTACTCATAATCTTTGGATAATTGAAGCTCCTTTAAACACGGATTCAAAATGCTTCTTTAGAAAATTGAACCATAAATCTAAGATGTACTTTTGGAGACGATTTAGCGTGAATGTGATGGAATTTATATTTCCTGTGTAGGCGGAAATCAAGAACACAACCCAAGAGGAGGAATCATATAATACATACGGTCGCCCCATGGACAGAACAGAGCTAGACTACCCGAAGACCCACTCGATGAAGGCCTGGTACTCGGCCTCTGATACCTATCTACAGGTCCAGCCACTCGCTCAGAGTGAGACCACCTGCAAGATTCCTTCCGTTGTTAAGTTCACTGTGGTGAGTCGAACTCAGATCCCCGAGTCTCCGGAATTTCATTTCCAGGTAGTGCCATTATTAAACCACTTCAATCATATAGCTCCAGTACGCTGTCATAATAGTGTGATGATTCTTTTATTGTAATTATTAATTATTTATGATACTTGTAGTCTGTAAAGTTGTAGCTTTGCAATGCAGTAAACCTGAACGTTTGTAGTGTGTTTGTGAATGAGTTTAGCTGCAGACCACAAGGATGTTTTTGCTATGAACCTGCCATTTCACAGAAAATTAGAGAATGAGCGAGATTCAAAGATAATGCTACGTAAACTTAGTTATGTTTATTTAGAAAATGGTTAATTCAAAGGTTATAATTTTCTCTATATCCTTAACTTATCTTTTATTACTTTGAGTAGATTCGTAAAATATTCTGTATTAGAAAACATTGAAAAGATATTAAAGTATCTTAATATTATTTAACCTCAAAAAACTCTTTCTGCAGAGGATGAAGCTAAGCATATCAAGTATGCGGAGTATTGAAGCCACAATATGCATTGGGCATCGCTTTTATATAATTATACTTGTTGATAATAGTATAAAAGTAATTGTTAATATTGTAAAACAAACTATTGAACAATTAATTATAAAATATTAACTACAAATTTTCATTACCATAATTAATTCTTTGATTGAACGATGAAATATATGAAAAATATTTGTTCAGTTTAACGGTTGAGGCCGTAATTGATTGATTATGCAGTATACTTTCGAGTAAATAAATTACAGAAATGTCAGTACTATCATACATTGAATTTTCTTAAAGTATCGAGAAGCTGTTTTTTCATAATTCAGATTCGTATGTTTATTATACTACACATATTTGTTTTAAATAGCACTTAATCTATTAGTATATAATATGTTGAATTTTGTATTAGAAATCGACCGCAGTTAATATTCGGATGAATTGTTGGTTCATTGCAGATAACGTCGCACGGAAATCTTATTCCAGTTAACGGCGAGAATATCAGAAAAGGTAGGATCTGTTTAGCCATTTCATATCTCGTTTTCAAAACACAGTCTATAATAATATTATACTACAGTAGTACGGAAACGTAATGTACGATAGACGTTAATAATGGTCTGTTCCGTCATTGACATCGCTTTCGAGTGAGGAAATTGACGTTAACATTAGCTTTACCAGCTTTAGCTTTTTTGTAAGTTGGTTATTTTTTGGCACAGGTTAAACAGGACAACTGGGATTTTCTTCTGCCTCTAACTTAATTTTCCTTTTTGTTGTTTTAATTTAAAAGAACAGAGCTTGAGTGCTCGATATTGCATATGAGTCATTTACAAAATTGTGAATCCAAAATTATGTTCTTACTCATGAAATAATTAATTACTCGATAGTTTCTTTCATGAGCCTGAATTCTCAAATTTCTATAATTTCCCGTCTGTATCGGTGAGTGGCGATACTTTTTTTCGACACCGATGGCTTGATATGACGTGGCTATTAATATGTCACTGTAAACGGTTACAGTAAAGCTTACGTCGTGCTGACGACTTCCAGTTTTGGTGAAGTTCGCCATCTTCCGCAGCAGTCATCCATTGTACGGGCTCACTTAACGATAACAAATATTGTAGAGAAGCGATCAAGCAGAGAGCCATTTATCAATCCTAACGGCAGTTATTAATTTTTCGGTCCTGGGAATGTTCAAGATTTGACTCTCAGAAAAGTCTGGCCGTGATAATAACCCATGGGATTTCAATTGATCTCAGGATCGGTCATAAAAATTATTGACATACCTTCAACAGGTGGCGGTTTGGATGTCCAGTTGCACTTCAATGTTAGAGTTGAATAAGAATCGAACCCCGATTCTCTATCCAAAACCCTTAAGGTTAACTGGCCGAACCACCTTGCCAATAAATGTTTGGACTTTATTTTGGACTTTAATATGTAGCTTAATTAACTATCCATTTCTGACATTTTCTTTGCCAATTACGTTACATCTTATAACTGTTCTACCATTTGTTGCATTGTAACAATCTGCGGATGTCAGGTTGTGACAAATTTAAGTAATAGATAATTGTTAGCTATTTGCGTACAACCAGCCATATAGACCTCGAGGTACTTATTTTCTGTCGATTTTAATGTACTTTTTTAATTAAAACTTTACGAAGTATCCTTTAGTCTTAGAATTAGTTTCATTGACAGCTGCATTTATTTGAGTGTAGAAAACAGTTCTAACATCAACGGACTGTTTGCCAGCACCTACTCTCTTCAACTCAACAAAGCTACGCAGGAAGCCATACAGGGAAATGTCAACATCGTCGTCTTCTATATCAGGCCTGATGGAGAAGTGATCGCTGATGCGCTTGCGACGTCATTTGTGCACTGCTTTAAGAACAAGGTGAGGCAAGCGTTAGATTTGAATCTTTTGACGAGAGTTGGCTAGCTCCCGAGGGAATCAAATAATTGGAAATAGCTACGAAAATTAATGCGTCTTTTTGACGAATAATTTTGTTTCAAATTGTTCAACTTTAACCTTTGAGTTACACATTCATGCGCATCTCTTGAGTTTTTCTATATTGAACAGGTGAAGTTGTGGAAATTTACCTTTGACCTCTATAAACTACTTAAATTGAATGTTTTCCTTTCCTTACCGATGGCTTTATCCAGGGGCTTCAGGGAAGCGTGTACTACGGTGGTGATCCAATTGATAAAATGTTCTACATGTCATTTACGAGTATTATCGTATTAATTTATGAAGTGACTAAAGTTTATAAAGCCAGCGATATTTCAATTTTTCAACTGATAAATTAATCATATGACGAATTAATTATCTGCTTGAGTTACTTAGATAATCATTTCTGATTCTTGGTCACATTTGGTTCCTGCACCGCGCAGTAGCATAACCTCTGGTACTCTAATTTACACCGCACTCTGTTGTATTACTGGATAACATTACTGATTTTTCTAATTAACCGTGAATTCTAGATTATTCTTATTGTTGATGCCATGTTGATGCTATAGATTTGATTGTTTGATACATTTATTTTATTAATAATTGATCGATTGAATGGTTCTGATATAGTTTAGTGATAGCAGGCTCTTCCAAGACAATAGAGTGGCCGTTGTCTTGAGTGGAGCCATTGAAAAACTGATTTAATAATTGGTGTATTAAATGATTGACTGATTGATTGATTGATGGCTTAAGATTTTATTATGATAGATTGACAGATTTCACTGCAGTTCAACGACAGACTAGCTTATCACGGACACGTGATAGCAGTTTTGATGATCGATCTATTGGCTGATTGAATTATTGATTGATCAATAATTGACTAAAATATCTATTGATGAAATTGATTGATTGATATAGGTATCGATGCAGTTCAGTGACAGTAAGGCTCGCCCAGGTCACGAGACGTCGTTCAGTATCTCCGCGGACTCCAAGTCTCTCTGCTCCGTCGTTGTGGTGGACAAGAGCATCAAGCTGATGGGAGCCTCTTATCTCACCTCGGCCGAAGTATGTCCACCATTCTACTGTAGATTCAACATTCTACTGTCCACCATTCTACTGTAGTATTATCGATGGCATGATGGCCGTGATATCATGTGGCAGCTAATATATAGACACTCTGTGTGTGCTAGTAATATGATGTGATAGCTACTATGTAAAAATTCTGTAGTATGCTAATTAGACCTGTTGCTAGAATATTGTTATTGCAACTGATTTTTGAAAAGATTGATACCTTTTAAGCTGGTATTCTGATTTAGTTCTCTCGTGTATTTGTTTTATTCGAAACTTTTACCCATTTGTTATATATCTCCCGTATTGTGCTTTAGGTAGGCCTACATCAATTTATTTGCGATATGTTTTGAACAAATTTTGTGTTTTTTAGTTATTTATAGTCAACTTATACCAGAGCTGAGCCTGTAGCAAGTCGGTAAGTTGTTCGCGGGCGGACCTGTAGGTCCATGTCTGAAGGGTTAAAATCAAGTGCTGGTCCCGTCTCTAACATGCTTTCGAGATAGGAAACTCACGTCAAATTGTGCTTTAGGCCAATTTTAGCCCTTTGTATATCTCACTCGCATGATCCTTTAAATGACAAATTCATGTCAGACAAATTTTCCATAAATATTTGTTCCATAATATTTTGTTCAATGTAATTTGTGTATGCAAATAATTTATCAGATCGTCTAACATCCCTTTGGTATGCTCTCCTCTTTTCATTCTTTTTTACTACTTCTTTTATCATCACATTAGAACACTTCATATCCAGCTCCTATCCTGTATCTTATATCGTATCTGTTAACGTTTTCTATATAGGTTCAGAGTATGATGAAGTTACGTTATGACATTAACAAAGATGCAACGGTATACTCGCATTTCTCACGTAGTAGAGAAAACTGTGTGGATAAAAGTGACGGTAATGACTCAGGTGAGTAGAAATCATTAATGAATTTCATATTTGATTTTTAAATGGACATAGTTATTTATTAGAACTAAATAGATTCTATGCTATTTAGAGATTGATAATAATTGATATTACGGATATAGCATCATAATTGCTTTAATCATTATTAATATTATTTGTAAATTACGGAAGCCTGAGAATAATAGTCACTGAGCATTAAACATTTTTTTCTGACTTTTAGAAACTTGCTTGCGGCTCTCTAGAGTTGGGAACTTCTCTCTCTCTCTCTCTCTCTCTCTCAGTGCACTGCCTACTGGCATGTCCATGGTATATAACGCCTCCACTCGTTTCTGCCGTCCGTTTTCCACTTAATGTCCACAGACGAGTGAATACTTAAACACGAGTTGGACACTTAAAGCCTTCTTATGAAAATGTTACATATTTTCTTAAACCTGTTGTCTAAGAATTTAGGTAGTATTTATTGAGTGATTGTTGTAAGTACACCTATAGATTTCATGCAGCAGATTTGTCAGTTAATGGTGATGATGGTAATTACTAATTTGGCACCCCAAAGGTTTGATGGTAAGACTAATAGTAACTGAAGGTTTTAGCTGAAAATTATTTTTTTAGTCATGACATTGCACTAAGAGTGCAATCCCTGACATTGCACTAAGAGTGCTAAACTGAGAGAGAGAGAGTTAGATTGAGAGAGTGAGAGTGAGAGAGAGAGAGAGAGAGAGAGAGAGAGTAAGAGAGAGAGAGAGAGAGAAAGAAAAAGAGAGAAAGAGTGAGAGAAGGATCATTATTATTTTTTTGACGGCATGTGTGTATGTAGACATGTTTTGATATTTAGATTCAGATCTGCGTCCCATGCCCCTGGGGAGAGGAGGGAGAGTTTCTAGATCCGTTATGATGTATCCGGGAGGTGGATACTCTGATCACGTGGACTCCAATAAACCTTTCGACGTATGCGATATCATTTGTTCCTCACCGGACGTTAAATTCGTATTGATTTATTGATTGATTGTTCATTGACAATTACTCATTATTCTTATTGACCGTTACCATTAATCGTTATTTATAATTTTAAACAGATTAGCGTCTAATTTCTAGATTATTCCTATTTCCAGAAATAAGATTTTAAAGTTAAGCTACAAATGCGCTAAATGTGTAGGATAAAATATTTAAGATATTTGATGTGTAATGAATGTTTTGAAATAAATTTAAACTTTGCTAGTATTGTAGACCTATGCCAAATTGCATTATGTTGCCCTCCGTTCTTACAATATTTTTACTGTGTACTAACTTATTGATTGATTTAGTTGATTATTGTTTGTCTTTATTGTAGGACACGGGACTGCTTACGCTAACCGATCTAACGCTAACTACTAAGCCATGCAGAAAATACTACTTTAGAACATATGGTAATTTCTCAATTTTTAAGTCTACTGTATAATCATCTCTCTCTCTCTCTCTCGCTCCCTCTCTCTACCATTAAGCAGATGACAGGTTCATGGCACATATTCTTGGACTGTTGTCGTAATCCTGGGAGAGTGAATCATCTAATTAACATACAAAGGTGATCCCGTCAGAGAGACGGCGCCTTATAAAAACCTTAGTGGAGCCTATAGAATGTGCAGATATATGTCAACTGAGGTTGTTTTCTACTGCCTAAATCGGTATCTGATTCTTCAGCTCTTATGACTCGTGTAATTTACGATTAGTCTATTCTGCAGTGGCTTAGGCTTAACCGATATATTTTAATACAGATTTAAAATAAATTTACAATGATAATCAGTTTACAATTAAAATTACACTATCACAAAGAAGAGATTCAAAATACAATAATCAATAGTCAATATCCATGATCAATAATCAATAGTCAATATCCATGATCAATAATCAATAGTCAATATCCATGATCAATAATCAATAGTCAATATCCATGATTCAGTAATCAATAGTCAATATCCATGATTCAATAATCAATAGTCAATATCCGTGATTCAATAATCGAGATTCATGAAACTTTTTGTACACCACGCACTCAATTTAAATCTATTGTTTTTTAATTCAATTAAAACTTATTTTTTATATTCTTTGCAGAATTCGTTTTGCTTCAAGAAGCGTTGTTACTGCGCTGTAAAGCAAAGTTGAATTACTTCAAATGTAGGAATTTAATACTGACATTAAGCTGATAGAGAAGTGTTAACAAATAAAATGCTTGGCATATTTCAAAGCATTGACCAGACTAATCTATATTCATATATTATTCACCGTCTGCTTCTAAGTTCTTTTGTGATGTATTATTCTATAAATTGTACTATTTGGCTTAATTACAAATTTTGGTTTATATCGTAAAGATCCATGTAATGCATCTTAGTGTCTCGTGCATAGCATAACTATGGCTCTTCTTTTACATGACTTCTTACAGAAATTAAGTCTACTGTTTTCCTACATAGATCTATATTCTAATGATAATCTGATAGGTAGCGATATGGTGTCTGTGTTTCTACATAGATCTATATTCTAATGATAATCTGATAGATAGCGATATGGTGGACCTGATAGACAATGATATGGCCGTACCTATGATGTTCGGGGTCAGAGAAGATGCTGGTGGTATCATAGAGACTCAGGCAAGGTTTTCTGAGGCGCAAGATTCTCAAAGTAAATCTGCACCAGCACTTCATAGAAATTTCTTCCCAGAAACATGGCTTTGGGATTTACACTTAACTGGGTAATTTTCGCCTACGTTGTATGCTATGTGACATGTATTAGTGTATCGTGGCCACTAGAGAAGGATTGCATGGAAGCCGGTGCCGAGATGGAGTTTTCTAAGCCTTGCGAATTTTCCAGTCAGTCAAAGATATGCGCCTGCTAAAGAAGTCTCTTTGAAGCGGAATCTTCATTTTCTTCTGCTGCCACACCATTGCGCGAAAACTTTTTTCGGAAAATATAATTTGGGTTTAATACGTGATTTTAGAAAACTTTTCTTTTTTAAGTTCTAATTTTTTAAATGTTAATTTAACCAGCAGCTAGGGGAGGTTTTGGCGGCGGAAAGGTTGCACTTTCATCAAATGGTATAGTAGGGAGGCCTACAGAGAGTGACGATGGACCCATTGCAATGAAGGAGACGGTTGTTTTAACCAGCAGTGGATCAGTTGCGCCGCCTTCCTCCGCTCCCCTGCACAGGAACTTCTTTCCAGAAACTTGGCTGTGGGACCTCAGGCTGATTGGGTAACTTTTTCATTTATGCAATTATTTTTTAATTTGCGGAGCAGAATTTGCTGCAAGTCCTGGAATGGCGATGCCAATGGGAATGCCTGGAATGCCTGGCCCTGTAGAAATTGCACCAACCATGGCGATGGATAAACGAGTGTCGTCTACATCTGCCTCTCCTCCTCTTCACAGGAATTTCTTTCCAGAAACTTGGCTCTGGGATTTGCAATTAATTGGGTAATCTTTCTTTATTTTTTATTTCAATTAAAACTTTTAGGAAAAAGGGGAATTTTTGACATCATATCTCAACATTAATCTCAACTTAAACGCCTGAATCACCCTTGCGAATGAAAAACGGAGCTGTCGTCTACTACATCCTACGTACATGCATACTCCCTACGGAATCTTCCTCTGCGCTGCCCCACAGGAACATCTTTCCAGGAACCTGGCTCTCAGTCCTTCTGCTAATTGAAATCTGATATTAATATTAGTTAATAGTGCTAATGATACTAATACTTAGTTAATATTCGTTTTATCTATAATTCACTTTTGTTTATAATATCCCCTATCAATACCCATGCTTTAATTAGTGATAATAGAGGACTTAATAATTATCTCAATGAAAGTTGTGATAATCTCAGCTTAATCTTAAGATATGACGCAGAGTCGTCTGGCGAGATGTCATTATGTCTGTCACTGTGTCACTATGTTACTATGTTTGACACTCTGCCACTATGTCTGTCACTATATCACAATGTCTGACGCACTGTTACTGTGTCATTATGTCTGACACTCTGTCACTGTGTCACTATGTTTGACACACTGTAACTATGTTTTACACTAGGTCAATATGTCTGACACTCTGATACTATGTTAATATGTCTCACACTGTGTCAATATGTGTGACACTATGCCAATATGTCTGACACTATGTCAATATGTCTAACACTATGTCAATATTGGTAGGATAAATAGCCTGTTTGAAGTACGACAATCTGTATCAAATACTCTTGATTCATTTTAGTGCTTCTTACGTCCACTTGTACTGCCAATTTACTCGACGTTCTTAGTAACTTCTTACGATGTTCTGTCTTTAGCTAGACGCTCCTCTTTTTGTTTTTTAATTCTTTCCCTTCATATTTCAAATCCTAAACGTAAACAAATGTTAAATGTAAAAATAGTATACGTGAGAAAATACGTTTCTCTCAAATTTAGATATGTGTTAAATATATCCTTTTATCCTTTTGAAAGCTCATTTAGCGAGATATTGAGCGTTCAATTCTAATCTCCATAGTAATAACGGCAAGCATTTTCTGCTATTTACTACTCCTATGTACATATTTGCTAATAGAAAAAGTAATTGAATTATATTATATGTATATGGATAACTCAGAGATAAGTTAGATAAGTTAGTCACGTGGTAGTATTTATTTTTTATCAGAGACGAGTTAGTGACGTGGTAGTATGTATTTTGTATAAGAGATGAGTTAGTCACGTGGTCGTATGTATTTTGCACTTACAGAGATTCCGGTGAACTTAAGGTACCGGTGACTCTTCCACACACGATCACTGAGTGGATTGGCAACGGCTACTGCATCAACTCCCAGTCAGGCCTCGGAGTCTCTCCCTCGTTCTCAGTCACTGGCTTCCAGTCCTTCTTCATGTCCTTCACCTTGCCCTATTCCATGATCCGTGGCGAGACGGTGGCAGTACCAGTATCAGTGTTCAACTATCTGTCAGAGTGTCTCAAGGTAAGAGTACAATAATTCAATGCAATAATGCTGTAGTATCATTTAATACAGTGTCTTTTTCTGGAGTTCTCTTTGTGTCAGGTCCAAGGTATATAATCCTATTAGCAGTGTATTTGCGCAAGCTGTAATCACTGATTTGACTTTAACTATTTTCTAACGGAGTCGTCTATAGTCAACTATTATATACTCAACTATAAAGGCAAGTTGTTTGACAGCGGATCAGTAGGTTCAGAGTTCAGATGTTGTTCTCTACCATCACTAACATGCTATTCGAGCAGTTAACTGGCGTTAAAATTAAAACTAAATTATAAGTTAAATTAAATGTTTTTAAGCCAAATCTAAAGCTGAGGCTTTAGCGTTGGTTTTAGCAACTACATATAGTGTAGTATTAAAAAAACTGGAGAAAGTCTCTTCGTATCCAGACCCTGGTTAAACTGGGATTTTAGGGAAGATGATGATGATGATGATGATGATGTAGTGTATAATTATACTCAAGAAGTTATTGTGTTTATTTCATCCTGTGCTGCAACTTGTGTATTTTCTGCTGCCGGCTCTGTTTACCCTATGTAGGTGACTCTTACGGTAGACGATAGTACTGAATTCACTCTTCTTAATTACACCAAGTCAGCCAAACCCAAGCTGAGTGTCTGCGGGCAGCAGACTGAGGTCTACACGTTCTTCCTGGTGCCCAGGCAGTTGGGCAAGATCAACTTCACCGTCAGGGTATTGCTTTTTTGTTTTACTATCAAATATACTTATATTGAAATACAATGATTAAAGTTTAATTTTCGTTTTCTCAACCGAATGCGATTTCAAGATTTTTTCTAGCGAAATGTATTATTTTTAAACAGCTTTACACCATCAGAACTGTTCGAAACAGTTCTGCGCCACCAGAACTCTATCAAACAGTTCTACACCACCAGAACTCATTCAAACAGTTCTACACCACCAGAACTCTTTCAAACAGTTCTACACCACCAGAACTCTTTCAAACTGTTCTACGTCACCAGAATTCTTTCAAACAGTTCTACACCATCATAACTCTATCAAACAGTTCTACACCACCAGAACTCTTTCAAACAGTTCTACACCATCAGAACTCTTTCAAAAAGTTCTACGTCACCAGAACTCCTTCAAACAGTTCTACACCATCAGAACTCTTTCAAACAGTTCTACACCACCAGAACTCTTTCAAACTGTTCTCCATCATCAGAACTCTTTCAAACTGTTCAACACCACTAGAACTCTTTTAAACTGTTCTATGTCAGTAGAACTCTTTCAAACTGTTCTACCCCATCAGAACTCCTTCAAACAGTTCTACACCATCAGAACTCTTTCAAACTGTTCTACACCATCAGAACTCTTTCAAACTGTTCTACACCACTATAACTCTTTCAAACTGTTCTATGTCACTAGAATTCTTTCAAACTGTTCTATGTCACTAGAACTCTATCAAACTGTTCTACACCACTAGAACTCTATCAAACTGTTCTATACCACTAGAACTCTATCAAACTGTTTTATGTCACTAGAACTCTATCCAACTGTTCTATGTCACTAGAACTCTATCAAACTGTTCTATGTCACTAGAACTCTATCAAACTGTTCTATGTCACTAGAACTCTATCAAACTGTTCTATGTCACTAAAACTCTATCAAACTGTTCTATATCACTAGAACTCTATCAAACTGCTCTGAACTACCAGAATGCACAGACACAAGACTACACAAAAACATCCAGTAAATATGGCGTTAAAGCAATTGCAAAGGTGTTTCGCAAACATTACCATGCACACTCGCCTACATTTCATTATGAATGCAAACACCCGTATCATTACTGTTATAATCTAAACTCACAAGTGTCAAATTCGGGTAATTGCTGTTGTCAAACATACTCAATTTATAGGGAAATTGATAGTGAATCTGTGATTTGGTCCTATAAGTACGTATCTAATGCTCTGCTTGTTTAGGCGTCTTCTACCGCCAAGAAGTCAGACAATTCAAACTCTGTGTACTCACGCGACGAGACGGACGTTGAGGATATCGTGACCAGAGAAATCCTTGTCGAGGTACAGTTAATATACGATTAATCAATCTGTTTAATTTCCACATCTGTCGCTCTATTCATCAATCTGGTTTTAAACTATCATTGAAGGAACGTTTAGCCAGATGCAAAATTCTGCGGCGTATCTACGCATGTACATGTACTCGTATTAGTTGCGTTCAAATTCATGTGCGTATTGTAGGCGATCAGTAGTTCCAATACCTGTGACTTTCACAGCAATGTTCATGCACCCTATTAACATACCAAGTTATGTTGTCCGGAGAAACAGCTTCTGGATCATTCTATAGTTATGAACTGCATCTTGAAACTGCGGATATGAAACATCTACCATTAATGGATAAAGTATTTAAATATCGATGAGAGTATTATTTGATATAGTATTTAAATATAGATGAGATATATTCTATTATTGGATAAAAATCTGGATGAGATATTTACTATTATTGGATCATCATCATCTTCTCTAAAATCCCAGTTTTAACTAGGGTCGGGATGCCAATAGACTTTTTCTAATCCTCTCTGTCCCACATCATATCATCAGTCAATCCCCTATTTTTCAAGTCCTTCTTAATTATCGCATCCTACGTCAGTTGTGGTCTACCTCTCTCTAGCTTAACATCCAATTCTTCCCTCAAAACTCTATTTCTATATTTCACAACTCTAAAACTCTATTGGATAACGTGTTAAAATACATATGAGACGTCTTGTACTATTGGATAAAATATCAACCTGCCTTCATTCGGTTTGAGAACTGAATCATTATCCTTTCTTTATTCTATCCTGCTATCAGCCGGGTATTTTTCTCAATTGGAGTACTATTTAAAATTATAATTTTGATCTATTTATGTTATTTGTTTTAAAAATCCTTGCACATAAGAATGTAGTTAACACTTGTCTAGCCGTTCTGGTCATACACAAAACGTTAAGTCATTGATTCACCAGTGCATTTATATTCAGGCTGAAGGAAAACCAGAGGAAATATCGAAGAGTGCATTCGTCTGCGGTTCAGGTAAGGGCAATTTTTTATTCTCATTTTCTTTATATTTTACTTATAAAATATAATTTAATTTGTATTATTTATCATTGTATTATTAGCACTGTGTTAATTTTATGAAGTTAAAGACTTAAGACTAATTAGTGCATGAATTTATAGCATTTAATTAATAATATTCATTGAACTGTTTAGTGAATCGATCATTTAGTTTTGTATATTGAATTTCCTGCTTCATTTTTAGAGTTGTGTTTTAATCTCGATCTCTTTTCAGTTTATGCATTTGCTAATGCATTCAGGTGGTATTGAACTGACCAGTCGCCACCGTTGGAGGTGGTGACCGGGTAGTTGTGTGTTCCGTTTGAGACTTCCCTGACATCCTGCCCCGAGAGAAGACGGACGTTGAATCTTCATTGGTTTATATTGTATTGTTATATACTGGTTTTTGCCGGATGGAAATTAATTCGTTAGAGTAAGTACTAATGTATAAGTAATACTAATTGCTGATAACGTAGGAGGAGGTGACTGGGCATTTGACTTGCCTTCAGATGTCGTACGTGATTCAGAGCGATCAGATATCAGTGTTATAGGTTTGAGACTGTTGTAATATTACTAATTAAACACGCTGATCTGTTTTCTGATTACATCAGAAGCGGTCATTAGATGTTTATTATGTATATATAATATAAAGGTTAATTAAATATGATTAAAGGTTAATTAAATATTAATTCTTTTTTTACCAAATCAACCAGCCTCCGTTCAGTCTTCGTTTAGCCCTTTTTCTTCAATTTTACCCTGATTTCGGCTGGAGCCAGTGGCGAAGTCGGTAAGATACTCGACCGCGGATCAGTAGGAGTGGGTTCAAATCCTGGGCTCGCCCGTCACTGACATCGCTTTCGAGTGAGGAAACTGACGTTAACCTTAGCTTTAGCTTTACTTTTTAATAATAATAATAATTATAATAATCATAATAATAATAGTAACAACTACAATTAGAGTGCTACAGTCATCAATGAAAATATCGAGCACTATGGAGGCAAAATGAAGCCAACATTTAATAATAATAATGATATTAATACATATAAACTAGACAGCATATTTTCTGCCAAATGGTTCACACATGACACTCACATGTATTTACAAAGTCTCCTTTCTTTGTTATTGTTTTTGTGCTTTTCGTTACGTCCGCCTTCCTCTCCGTGGTTACTAGTAATCGTTGCCTTTAATTGGGCACTGGTGACAGCGGGCGCAGATTTAAAAACAACCTTCCGACACTCTGGATATATTTTCCATCCAAAGCTGTCAGCACTCAATCTGCCAAGTCGGTGACCCATCCATGCACTAATCGTAACCGATGAAGCTTAATTCAGTTCACTGACGCGCAGATTTACCAGTTTCGCTAAATCTGTTCTCAATATTACATTATTTGCCACAGTGTTGCATGCGTTATGGTAGCTATTCAAATTAATGCGCAATGTATTTTAATTTTCAGCATTTTCTGAATCATCGTGGGATGTAAATGGCCATATCAATTATCACATGATTTTAACATTGCTCGAGACAGATACATTGAGACAGCTATATGATATTGATTATATAATGCATATTTTGCATTATTTGCAATGCATATTAAAGGTGTGTGTAATTATTAAGAAGTACACGTATTATATTAGTTTTCATTTATTTAGTAGGAAATGATTGATGATGCAGTATGGGACAGAGAGAAGTTGAAAAGGTCTATCCCGACCGTAGTTAAACTGGGATTCGAGGGAAAATTATGGTGATTATTACATACAAGTATTCGTAACAAAAATAACCACAATTAATAATAATTACTAATTAATATTTATTTAATTTGTGGCTATATAATCTGCTTATTTATATATTAGGAGACGTGATGGGACCAGCTCTCTCAGGATTGGACTCACTGCTGAGAGTGCCTACGGGCTGTGGAGAGCAGAACATGCTCGGGTTCGCTCCTAACATCTTCGTCCTCAAGTATCTCAACAAAACGAAACGCCTTACACCTGTGACAGAAAGAAAGGCTCTTGACAACATGAGAACAGGTTTAACTCTTATTCAGTCAGTGTCTTCTTTCATTTAAACGACGTATTTGCGCTACTTAGTAAACTACAAGATATTGCTGCATGACACGAGTATCAATACCATGCAGTTAGGTACACTGCAAAATTTAATAATAGTGCGTTTACTCAAATAATTACACTGATCAATTACAAGTTACATTGCACAGTTAATACCATAGATTAATTAGTCACATTGCCTAATTAATTCCATTGATCTTAAATGAATGTCTTAATAGCATAGGGGTAACGTCATGAAGTTTTTAATGACAGATCCTGAGGTGAATTGAACCCTAGTGGGTTCGAATACCTGCAGCGCTGATCTGAGAGTAAAATCTTGGACATTCGCTTGAGTGGTTTTACGGAAAATGGTCTAAATTTTCTAACGGTGTAAATATGTAGTATTGAAAGTGATAGATATCAACATAGTTGATCATTTCACTCCAATGCTTGTGTACTGTTTACTTTAGATGAATTAGTCACATTGCACAATTAATCTCCTAAATCAATTAGTAATTAATTTCATAGATTAATTTAGAGAGTAAAATCTCGGACATCTACCTAGAAAAAGACCGGCGCTCGGACCGGTTTCTTGGAGAACTAAATTATCCAACGGTTAAAACATGTACCACAACATCGATACACGACATAAAATATGATCATCTCACTTTGAAAGTATGTTTAGCATTTTAACTTCGACTCTTTTGGTCTAATGCTGCTGGCCTGATCTGATGTAGTTTCAGTGTTTCTGATCTGTTTCTTGTTAGTGTTGTTATTTTTCTCTGTTGCTATTTGTTATTCGTTGTTATTTTGTTAAGATATCAGCGGGAACTAAACTAATTTCAACAGTCTGTGAACTGTTTCTTCTTAATGTTGTTATTTTTCTCTGTTACTATTTGTTATTCGTTGCTGTTTTGTTAGGATATCAGCGTGAACTCAACTACAGGCACGACGACGGCTCGTACAGCGCATTCGGTAAGTCAGACCCTCAGGGAAGTATCTGGCTGACCGCCTTCGTCGTCAAGTGCTTTGCCCAATCCAAACCCTACATAGCAATCGATGATAAAGACCTCAAGGTCAGTGTGGACTGGATGATACAGAAACAGCAAGAAAATGGCTGCTTCCCTCAGGTTTGATATGTCATTTAATTACTTAGGAAAAAGTTAAATTTAATCAAAATCATTTTTGTCTGAATGACGATGAATTAAAAAAATAGAAGGATGGAAACCAACAGTACTCCATCATTTAGTGGTCGACATCATTTTGAATAATCTCTTATTGTACCGTATTGAATTTGAATTATATTTTGATTCTTGATATGAATTGAAATTCATGTGATTAATGACAATTAGCTTCCGTGGCTTCACAGGATTAAATTATGGTAAGCCGTCGTATCTGTATGACCTTTTATCAATCTATCAACTCACTCGTTGTCTTCGCTCCTCCGTTAAAAATCATTTTACTGTACCAGACATTAGATCTGTCATTGACAGACGCTCCTTCATGTTTTCTGCTCCAACAATATGGAACTCGCTGCCACAAGATCTTCGATCTTTTAGATGTATTAATACTTTCCTAGGCAAGCAAAAAACCCATTTCTTTCCGCCGAAGGTCCAAATTTTCACCCCCTTGCCTTATATTTTTGACTTGCACTGTATTGGTCAAGCTTTCTCATGTAGTCTTTGTACACTCAGTCGTCGTAGCGTATCGTTTTGGAGTCTGTTGTACAGAATTTACAAGAGACGTCCCTGACATTACCTTATGGCGAAGAACCGGATGTTAAACTTCTACTGATTGATGACAGGTTGCGGCTCTATGGTAACAGGGATCACGCCACTCCCACAGTGCTAGATACTACTATGGATGATCTTGGATCAGTTAATAAAATTGTTGTGTCGTAGATTCAAATCCTGGGCTCGCCCGTCACTGACATCGCTTTCGAGTGAGGAAACTGACATTAACATTAGCTTTACCAGCTTTGATTTTAGATTTGAGAGCGTGATCATAGCGTCAAGGGATACAATGTGGTAGATCTAGATATAATTATGGATTATCCAGTATCATTTTATTGCATTATAGTCTAATTTGAATGAGATCTACACCTGCTTGGGTATATCGGGAGAGTACAGAGTGCTAGACACAATTGTGGATGAGCATCTTAATATGGAATATTGTAACGTTGGACTGATTTTCTGGATTTTGGAATTTTCACCGTCTTTGTACCTTCTTTTTGGTCGCCAGCTTGATTTTGTCTCAATATTTCTCGATGTTGTCATTGATGACCGTAACACTCTAACTGTTGTTATCTTATGTTATTGTCTCAATAGTGCTCGATGTTGTCATTGATGACTGTAGCACTCTAATTGTTGTTATGTTATAGATTGGAAAAGTGTTGCACAAGGGCATGACTGGTGGGGTGCAGGGAGACAGTGCTGCTCCTCTCACTGCTTTCATCCTCGTGGCCCTACTGGAGGCTGGAGTGGATCCCAAGGTACATCAGTATCTCTGTCTGTCCCCCCTCTCTTTCTCTCTCTCTCTCTCTCTGTCTCTCTCTCTCTCTGTCTCTCTCTTTCTCTCTCTCTCTCTCTCTCTCTGTCTGTCTCTGTCTCTCTTGTTCTCTCTCTAGTGTTCTGCTAAGCGAGAGGTCTAAAGCACATATTTCTTTTCACAGAATATGTACCTTAATATCTCGAGTTGTAATGTTTGATAGGCTTGATCAATTATATTTCTGATAATAATATTTCATATTTTAATTAAATTTCTAATGATTATATTTCTATTAAATTTCCATTATATTTTATTGATTATATTTTTAAAGAATTTATGTTATTTATTCTATGGTCGTCTTGAGCGGAATTTGAATTCCCAGAATTTCTCTAAAACTTTGAGCGAGTCTTATAAAAGTCTGTGGCCTTACATAATCTCTTAAATGCTGAATTATTATATAAATGTTAGACAATTTCATTTGGATGTTTTCCGCTTTAACTTAGGATAACAATGCAACGGATTTGTTGTTTCAATGATTAAATTTCCAAACACCCTAATATTGGTTAATTAGGTTCACTATAAAGGCTTAGGTTTTTATATTGGTTCTATTGGTATAATAATTAATTGACTATTTAATAAATTCGCAATTAATTGATTTGGCTGGCTAATTTAATTAGTTAATTAATTGACTGATTGATTCGTTCAGGAGCCAGTGATAACTAACGCAGTCCAGTGCCTGGACTCGCACAACGTGGACGACGTGTACACTCTGTCAGTCATGTCCTATGCGTACAGCAAACTCGATAACGCCGGCTCTCTCAAAGCTGACGTCATGGCCAAGCTCGAGGAGAAAGCGATATCTGAAAGTAAGCAGAGCCAGTCGTATCTGATTTTATTCTTACCACATTATCTGATTTTATTCTGTCTGATATAATTTTTACCGAATGGCGATGTCGGTAAGACATTCGACTGCGAATCAGTATGTGCGGGGTTCAAATTCTGGGCTCGCCGTCATTGACATCGCTTTCATGTGAGGAAACTGACGTTAATCTGAGCTTTACCAGCTTTATATTATATAATATATATATATATATAATATTTATATATATATATATATATATAATAATTATTTATATTAATTGTAAACTTATGAGTGAAGTAAATTAATTAGCAACTGTCTTATCAATTTTTACTTAATTGATTAACTAATCGATTAATTAATCGACTAGACGACATGAAGCACTGGGAGTCGAGCCCTGAAGTGACCCAGGACGTCTACTATCATTCCTCGCCTGCCAACATCGAGGCCACGTCCTACATCCTCCTCTCTCTCCTCCAGGCTGGCGACGTCTCCGTGGTTCCCCAGGCCACCCCGGTGGTCCGCTGGATGTCCTCACAGAGGAACTCCCTGGGCGGATTCTCTTCCACCCAGGACACGATCCTGGGCCTCCAGAGCCTCGCGGAGTACGCCGGGATCGTTCATTCCGACAATATCGACCTGAGCATCCAGGTGGCGGCTAATGGAGTCACGTTTGACTTTGATGTAACGTCAGAGAACAGTCTGCTCCTGCAGAAGCAAGAGGGCCTGGCTACGCACAAGAGAGTTCACTACAATGTGGAGGGGACGGGGTGCGCTCTCGTTCAGGTGTGATGATTTGTGTCCCTCCTAGTAATTTGTGATGCTGGCATTTGAGGAGATATCTACATTTTTATTTGTAGTTTATGTTGGTAGTATGTCTGCAAACCTTAAATTATAAGATTTAAAAAATTAAGTTGTTGCTTGAATGAAACCTCTTTACGTGTTACTGTTCCAGGGCATGCCCCCCAGCCCCAATTAGCGCCATTTGTCCTCTTTATTTGTCCCTTTTTGTAAAATAAATTCCAAAAAGGTTCATCACTTTAACCGGGAATATAGGGAAAGAGGAAGAAATAGGATGTGTTGGACAATTGTAATGCCCTGCAGTGTCGTCCATTACAACTTAAACATTTTGCCCACCCCTCCGTTCCCCAGTACACATTTCGTAAAAGAGGCTATTATAAAGAACATTCTAAAATCAAATCTGTAACAGCGTAATATCTTGCTCTGATCAATCTTAAGATTGGTGCAGTTTTCAACTGAGGTACTGCGTGCGACGGACCCCAGATTCGCTCCATACTGGTATTAATTGAGTAATGGGAGTTACGACTCTCTCTTGATACTCAACTTTCCTATTTGAATTCTTCGCAATTAAAATAGAAATTCTTGCGTATAAGCCTAAAAGATAACAACAATTAATTACTTAATACGACCTAGTTTAACTTTCTTTACTTACACAAGCTGCACTGTGATTGTCTAAGCTGAACCTGCTTGCTCTGTCTCGCGCAGGCTGTACTCAAGTTCAACAGACTGAGCCTGAAGGAAGCCATTCCTCCGAGCTTTGAGTTGACGGTCAGCGTGAAAGACTTGGCGGAGACGAAGCAGAAATGCAATGAGAGGACACTTAATATCTGTGCTAGGTGAGCTGATAGCATTGTAATACTATTACTATAAGATACTAAACGTCTGTACTAGGTTTACTGTTTAATGTTTAATAGAGTATATCATGCAAAGGCATATTTATGCTTCATTACAATTATGTACATAAAAATAGGTTAACATTGAAGCATTGTAGTGCTATTACTATAAAATATTATATCACTTTGTATTATTGTTGTTAAGCTCATAGTATGTGAATGTTCTTTGCTGCGTAACGATAGCTATACGTTTTGTTTATTTACTACTAAATCTTCTGGCATCTGTTACATTATACAACGTGTACGGGTTACTGCGATCTTCTGCTATTGTAATGATTAACTGTAATCCTCTGTTGTAATGAGCAACCTTAATGCTCTATTGTAATGATTAACTGTAATTCTGTACTGTAATGATTAACTGTAATCCTTTTTTGTAATTGATTTAGTTCTTTCTTGTAACTGTGAATTGTAGTCCCCTGTTTGAATAATTAATTGTAATCCTGTGCCGTAAATGATTATCTGTAATTTGTAATTCACTCGATGTCGTGTCGGTTTATCTTCTAGACTGCTACTGTAGTTACGTTATGCAACATTGCAGGCTCATATTATGAGTATGTTCAATGTTACTGAAAGTTTTGCGATGTCGGTAAGATGCTCGTACTAGACCGCGGATTAGTATGTGCGGGGTTCAGATCCTGGGCTCGCCCGTCACTGACATCGCTTTCTAGTGGGGAAACTGACGTTAACATTAGCTTTACCAGATTTTTATTCTTCAGTCTTGTAGGATCTTTGACATAATTTTGTTGAATTTTAACACAATTAAATTTATGCTTCTTCCAAAGACAAATTAAATGCGTTTAATGTAAATAAATAAGGTAATATAAATAAGGAGACATTTTTATCAAAATTTCATTAAAATACTGTAGATATAACGGTACTGAGTCGAAGTCGAATATGGCTATCATTGGCGTCAAAATGGTATCAGGATGGATTCCTGTTAAAGATTCCATACACAAGGTAAGTGTTGTGCTATTATGTAAAAAATAATATGCTCTTATGACCTATAGTTACTCATTATGATCAATGTAACCCTGTATAGTGTCCGGTACATTGAGGAATAGATTAAACGTAAACTGTTCGTGTCGTAAAATGCCACTGAGCAAGATCGGAGGAAGGCAACGGGTAACCATCTCAGAAGTCATATTATTCCCGAGTTAGAGGCTATAGTAAGGTGTCGATAAGGCATAGCCGTGCTTTAAAAGCTAAAAATGCAAAGCTGGTAAAGCTAATGTTAACGTCAGTTTCCTCAATAGAAAGCGATGTCAGTGACGAGCGAGCCCAGGATTTGAACCTCGCATCTACTGATGATCCGTGGTCGAGTATCTTACCGACCGTTAATGTGAATTATTCCGTTAATCCCTACACAAATGCTCTTAATGGATCGTGAAAAGAGGACATGAATAGAAATGTGTACCTTGCACCTGTACTCGGCCAATCACTAGAGACAGAGAATGAGAGAAAGAGAGAGAGAGAGAAATAGATAGCAAAATGATATTAAAATATTTAGTAAATTTTATTTATGACATTTATTTTAGCCTATAAACTGCAATTACTATTATATGCGAAATTAATTTCAGAAATAACTATTGTATGTTAATGTAGCTGTATTCTCATCAACAGCAATATTCTAATGTATATGTATTTTTATCAATTAAAATATTCTAATCTTCGATCACATTAATAATGTTAGTATTCTATGAAGAAACTAGAGTTAACCTTGATTATTATTATGTTCATTGTCAGTTTATGACATTTATTTTTAGATTAGAAGTTGGCATCAACGGCAAACTTAATCTATCCATGTGTCGTCATCCTGCATACTCGTATTATTAATATCCATTAATTGCAATTCTATAATCGAGGGGTTCAAAGAATGTTCTATGATAATTATTTTTAAACCACCTTATGAATTATAGATCTGTATCATTGTTGCATATTTAGAAATAACGTTTAGGCTGAAAACATCACTTCCCGCCATAGATTTTTCCATCCTGCCTGACTGTTTTTGATCACATGACCGGCACCGTTTAGGCTCTTTTTCTTTCTCTTCAGCACATGTTTTTTTTTCAGATCATTTGGGGTGAATAGATTTGTAGTGACAAGTGATGGTGGGACGTCCCCGACATCATCCTTGTATGAAGAAAAGGAAGATAAACCCGTATTATTATTATTATTACTATATTTGCTATTATGTGTTCCTTCAGCTCAAGAATCAAGTTAGTCTAAGCCTAAAGAGATACGACATCGAAAAGAATTCAGTGCAGCTATACTTCGATGAGGTAGAATAATTACAAATGCAACTATATTCATACATTAGTTAATAAAAATTTCGTAAGAACTATCCATTTATTCATACACATGTCGTTAGTCTAAAGCTTGCTCAGACTCTATTTTGTCCTTATTCTTTATTATATCCCTTGTTATATCCCGGAAAATGAAGAATAAGCCTATCATAATCTGCTCGAATCGTAAAAGACGACTAAACGACAACTGAAGAAGGCATTTAGAACCCATCTCAAAATCCTTTTTTCTTCTCAATGTAAAGTTGAATTAAAGTACAACCTCTGTGACGGCTTTAGTCTGTTGATCCACTGATTTCTCCTTCGGGAGCACTCGTTGAATTGGACTAGGAATCTGTGCATTAGATCATGACACTTGGCAGAACCCTAGAGAGAGTGCGAGATACCTAGTAGCTCTAAAAATAATTTTTGAATTAAAATTTGAACAATTTTTAGAAATAGGGAGAGAACTATGTTTATATATCAGGCATTTATTTGTATATACCAATCTCTCCCTTCTCTCTCTCTCTCTCTCTCTCTAAGAGATACATGTATATAACAATATAATGCACAAAATGAACGCATGCCACACAGCAAGAGTACAAACGTGCAGCAGAAATAAACCTTGGTGCAGTGAAAGTTTAGCAATCCCAATCCATATAATTGGTCAATAGTGAGACCAGTGCTTTATCCAGCTAACCACCAAAAATTATGGGAAAATTATATGCGCATAATATACAATTTCGTGAATAAGTAAGATTTATATAGAATTTTAAAACTGTACAAATTTACAGCAGTTTTTACAGAATCTACTCTTCCAGATTTAGAAACTAGATAAAATGATCGAGTTATAAAATGCAAATTAAAAAAATTTATGAAGCTGCTAATTAAGTATTACAAAGTGAATAGAGCTGATTGCTTTTCTCTGCAATCTTATAATATGTTTATCATTGATCAATATTGTTTGCATTGATGTAAATATTTCGACCCCAGACGCATCTATGTAATATTTAATATATATTTTAGCTTACACACGGTTTTGTTTTGAGCGATCTATAGTGAGTCCTTTATATATATATATATATATATATATATATATATATATATATATATATGCATGCTGGATCTTGTTTTCACCAGATCTATGCTTTATTTGGTTTTGATTGACAAATTTGACCAACCTATGACTGCACGTGTCGTAGAAGGCGACTAAAGCACTAAGACCCATACCAACGTCAGAAAGGGCATTCGGTTGGTGAGCGCCTAGGCTCCAATAATTGCCACAAAACTTAAACGAATGGATAAACTTCAAAAGTCTTAGGACTGGAGAAAGTCTATTCGTATCCCGACCCTGGTTGAACTGGGATTTAAGGGAAGATGATGATGATGATGATGATGGTGATGATTGATAAATTCTTGATTTTATTTGGTTAGATCGACGGAAGAAAGAGGTGTTTTACTTTTGACGTCGAACAGGATCAGATAGTTCAGGACTCCAAGCCAGCAATAGTACACGCCTACGACTACTATCAACCCGGTATTTATGTCAATTTTTAATAATATCCTTATTTCATATTTCATACGGCTGTTGATGTTCATTGCAAGTTGAGCAGTTATTTGATTTTATGTATTAAATTTAAACTGTTCGTAACACTGCAGCTACTCTTGTTGTGTCAGAGTTGCTGAAGAATAGACCAAACGTGGTCTTCACATGTCGTAAAAGGTGCCAAAACACTAAAATCCAAACCAACATCAGAACATTCGGTTGATGAGCGCCTAGGCTTCAGAAATTGCTGCAATTTTTTCTTAAGTTATCCCGACCCTACTTTAACTGAAATTTAAGAGAAGATGATGACGATGAATATACAATTCAGTGCTCTTATCTGTAGCCTTTTCTGTCTTAAACTTAAAACGTTCAAGCCATATTGAACTCTTAGCCTAGTTACTTAGTGTGATGGTATTGTCTTGCGGTCGTCAAGCGGGCATTAAATCAGCTAGGCTGGTTGTTTAAGCATATTACTGATTGATTCCTGAGCTTGCTTTCTGATTGTATCTCTGTATATATTGCTAGTAGAGTGCCTCTTCAGATTTCATGATAACCGGTTCTGCTGCAGAGTTTCCTTTCACATTTGCTCTTTTTGTAGTCTTCATTGTTTCCTCCTTTCCTCCTCCATCGTTATTTGATGGTGCATCAATTGCAGCCAGCGCGGACTTAAGAATAATCTTCCAAAACCTGGGGATTTTTTATATGCAAAGCTGCCAATACTCTGTCTTCCAGTGTGATCACCGAACCATGTACTAACCGAGCCCTACGTAGCTTAACTTTGCGGAACTTACGCACAGTTAAACTGAGTGCACTAAATTCTGTCCCAATTATGTGGGGGCAGGAATGTCATTAAATTATACTTTAATGGAGCGCTTTGAAGCGATTTAAAAATCCTGAGCATCAGATCAATTTTAGTTTGATCAGTTCGACCAATTCAAATTCAATTCAAATCATTTTGTTAAATATCAATTCACTGATCAGTTTATACCTACAGAGTTCTTGTATTGGAGGTGTTACTTAATGTTACAGCTGCTACAGCGTTCTCTCAGTACAACATCACATCGACGTGTCTGCTGCGCAAGGGAAGGAGTGCAATGCTCGACGCTGAAGCGCCTTCAGCCAAACCCGTGAAGAGCCCAAAGCCTGACAAGAACGAGAAGAAAAAGAATCAAAAAAGAGACAAGAAGCCTGTAAGAAGAAAATGTTAATTTATTAATTGCTTTGAATGAGAATTACTGAGTAGTGGATCTAAAAATTCAAATGCGGATTAAATTAACGTTAAATATAATAATTAGTAGCGTTATAACAACCTTCACAGTAGTTTTGAGCGATGCATTGATGTAAACAATAGAAGCATGATATTATCAAGTTAGCAAGCGTGAATGTAATTTAATAGTTTTTGGCTCCTCTTAACTCACATTGACTCTTCTTCGCTCATTTCTCTTTTTTTCGTTAAAAAATATTTTGATAACGCTATATCAAATATGTACTAGGCCACTTAAAGGCACCTATATGCGCGCATATGCTATAATATACAATCAATCAATCAATCAATAAGAATTTAACATCCGGTTCCTAGCCATAAGGCAATGTCAGGGACGTCTCTTGCAGACACTATACAAACAGGCGCCAAAGCACCACACGATGACGACTGAGTGCACAGAGACCACAAGAGAAAGCGAGATCAAAACAGTGCAAGTCCAAGATCCAAGGCAAACGGGTCACAATTTAGATCTATGGCGGAAAGAGATGGGCTTTTAGCTTGCCAAGGAAAGTACCGATACAATTACAAGATCGAAGGTCTTGTGGCAGAGAGTTCCATATTGTGGGAGCAGAAAACATGAAGGAGCGTCTGCCCATGGCAGATTTAATATTTGGTACGGTGAGAAGGTTTTTACTAGAGGAACGAAGACTACGAGAGGGTTGATAGATGGATAAAAGATCAGATAGATAGGATGGTTTACCATAATTTAAACTTTTGAAGGTCAAGGAAGCTATCTTGAATTTTATACGTTCGGATACTGGTAACCATTGCAGCTTCTTAAGAAGAGGAGAGATGTGAGATTTGAGTACTTTTACATTACAGACGACTCGAGAAAGAGAATTTTGAACGTGTTGGAGGCGAGTTAGAGAGGTCTTTGAGAGATCATTCAGTAGGGAGTTACAGTAATCAAGTTTAGAATGGACAAGCGCATTAGCTAATACAGTGGCGGAATTAATATCAAGGGACTTACGAATTTGACGTAATTGACGGATATGAAAAAAAGAAGAACGACAGACTGCTGAAATATGAGCTTTAAAGTTTAGATTGGAATCAAAAATTACCCCAAGGTTACGTGCAGAATTTGTGGGTATTATGGGGATATCTTTAAATGTAATGGTTGTGCTAGTTATTTTATGACGCTATACAATATATACACTCATCCTTTTCTTATTTTTACATATTCTTGTGATGATTGTAGCTTATAATCTAAACTATAAAGTTTTACTGCTATTTGTAGTTACTAATAGTAAGCCTATAAGCCGATCAGAATAGAGGTTATATTTCCAGGCATCTTAAAGTGATTTTGAAGAAGAAAGCGGTCATTAAAATCCAATTTAAAATGTCCTGCGTATTAAATGTATAAAATATTTTATAAAAAATATATAAAATATTTGATAAAAATATATAAAATATTTTGCAGAAGCCCAAGAAGAAGAACACAAACTGCCCGGTGTGTGATGAAGAGGTGGACAACGCATCTCTGGAAGAATTCTGTAACTCGCCGTACGGTAAGTGAAGTAGACTGTTTCTCTGCAAAATGAGCTGAAGTGGTTTGATTAAAACGTTGCAGACTAAACTTAACACCATTTATCCAGATCCAAGATTCCATCACGCTCTGAAGGGTGAGCCTTTAAGATTCAACCATCTAAGCTTTCATATTTTTCTATAGTGGTGTGTTGTTTTATGGTAGTGTTGTGTTGATTTATGCTAGTGTTGTGCTGATTTATGCTAGTGGTGTTGAATTATGCTAGTTTTGTGTCGATTTAAGCTAGTGTTGTGTTGATTAATGCTAGTGTTCTGTTGATTAATGCTAGTGTTCTGTTGATTAATGCTAGTGTTGTGTTGATTAATGCTAGTGTTGTGTTGATTAATGCTAGTGTTGTGTTGATTAATGCTAGTGTTGTGTTGATTAATGCTAGTGTTGTGTTGATTAATGCTAGTGTTGTGTTAATGCTAGTGTAATGCTAGTGTTCTGTTGATTAATGCTAGTGTTCTGTTGATTAATGCTAGTGTTGTGTTGATTAATGCTAGTGTTGTGTTGATTAATGCTAGTGTTGTGTTGATTAATGCTAGTGTTGTGTTGATTAATGCTAGTGTTCTGTTGATTAATGCTAGTGTTCTGTTGATTAATGCTAGTGTTCTGTTGATTAATGCGATTAAATTCAGGTTTGCTTCCTTGAAAACTGCTCTACCCTTCTCAAACTTCTTATAAAATTTTAGATGCTTTACTATTTAGATATACTGTATATTGTAGTGTTCTGTAGCTTATGTCATTGCAATTTCCTTACTGTCCATCAAATATCTGTTCGCAGCGAGAAATTGACTCGCGTGTCGGAAATCAGTGAAAACCACCTCAGAAGCATATTTGTTTCTATTTAAAGGCTTCATTAGCGAATGAATGTTAAGGATATAGTGTACATGCCGGGATCAGTTGATGGGTTTGTTGAGGGCTCTGGAAGAACCTGAAAACTAACAGTCAACACCCAAGTGAGGATTGGTTTATGAAGAATATGTAAATTTCAATAAATCTAAGGTCAACCTTATTTTACTTCTCATATTCGGCGAGTTAATACTATTTAATTAATTTACTATTAAAAATAAAATTTCCTAAATAATTTAACTGTAAGAAATTAAACTTTGTAAATAATTGCGTCAAAAATAAACAAGCATATGAGTTATTAAGATCTGATCTGGATCTTTAATATTTTTCTCGACTGCAGTTTTCAAGGTGCAAATGGGACGCGGGTCAGGGATGGTGCTCAAGGCTGTCGTCAGATCAAAGTCCCAGCCCTCAAAACTTCCGTCTCTCGGCAGCGACCTGACGTACAAGCTGCCCAAGAACTGCCCTTGTGCAATTGTGTCGCAAGGTTCGACAGTGTTCAATTGTTTTGCTGTGACTAGTTTTAAAAAACATAAATGAATTCGATCATTATTGGTTTAGGCTTCTCTACTATTTCTATTTACTAATTTCCACTGGCTGGAGCCAGTGGCGAATTCGGTAAGATACTCCATGGCGGATCATTAGGTGCGGGGTTCAAATCCTGGGCTCGCCCGTCACTGACATCGCTTTCGTGTGAGGAAATTGACGCTAACCTTAGCTTTTTTTGCTTTTTATTCATTAAGTATTCTATTCATTCACATGATTTTTTCTTCGGAGTGATGTTAATTTGTTTCACGAAAAATTTCCTTCTTCAAGTTTGCATTGATGAAGTTAAAGTATTCGTTCAGTAGTTCACCGGGAAGTTTTATTTGTTTTTGCTAAAACTTTTGCTGTGTAATAAATTCACATGATGAGGATAAATGTATTGATGCTGATGTGGCAGTCACTTGAGAATGACTGATAGATTGATGATAATGTAGCGTTGATCTGGAAGTGACTGATAGATTGATGATAATGTAGTAATGTGATAAGGTCTGATATATTTAATGTTTTTGATTGAGTATTAGACTAATTAATCAATTGATAGATATATTGATTGATTGATTGATAAATTGATTGATCGATTGATTGATAAATTGATTGATCGATTAATTTATTAACTGATTGATTGATGGATTTACTGATTGATTGATTGACTTACTGTCTAACTGATTGATTGATTGTTTGACTTAATGACTGACTGAGTCACTGATTGACTGACTGATTGATTGATTGACTCTAGCTACTGCAGGCTCAGAGTTGTTGGTGTCGACGCCAAAGAAACCTCATCAGAAGAACGGTGAGTGGATCCTCAAGTTGAAGAAAGGCATGAACGTTCTGAGAGCTGAGTCTGGAACGGACTGCCCTGTCGCCTAAGAACCTCTTACTGTTTTATATTTCTTACCTGTTAAACACTGACTCGAATAAGAATAATCTAATTTAAATCTAATTTTTGTCAATTCTATTTGAGCTTGAGAACTGCTCGACATTTGACTTCGCAGCTAAGCTGAAGCTATTTACTGTGCACTTGATTAGAATATCGCGTGTAATTGAACTGCTTGTAGCTGTTTAACATTTACGCAGTAGTTTCTGGGTAACTGCGTTGAATGTCTTTTGTAACTAGCATGTGTTCGCTCTGTGTTGTTCTAGTGTATGGACAGTCCAAGGTACATATTACTACTGCTATCGAAGTAAAATGTTAAAGGCCTTATCGGACAGTAAGTTCATAAACCACCACAAGTTAAAGGGCTCGATCGCATGTAAGCTGAAAAAATTAGCTCGACAAATATGCTTCTAAGACGATTTCCGATGACGATTTCCCATTGCCTTCCTCCATATGTATGTTGGTCAGTTCTTTATGGTACTCGGTTTTCAATTCATTTCTTCTCGTTGCCATAGGTTACGGGATTACTTGACTGTGTATTAGCTTCTTCCAAGGTTCAATCGCTATTAAGCGAATAGGCGTTACCTAATTCTAGGCTAAAGATTCTATTTAAAAAACACACTTTGCTTAAATTTAATGTGTCCCATTCTGTGCATATAGATGTCCTTAGACGTTTACACCTGTACATAGCTTTCTGTGTTTCTTTTGAACTGTGCAGTAGAGACCTGCGCGTGGTTGAAATTTTAACCCAACCCCGCCCGGCGGGGTGAGACATGATTCCAACCCACCCCGTCCAGAAAAAATTGTTTCCATCCCCACCCCGCCCCTCAAGCTACCTACTTTATTACTATACGTGTAGTAATAAAGTAAGTCTTTATCATCGCAATGTAAGGTAAGCGGGCTTACTTTCAGACAAATAACGCCTAACCTCTTTCCGAACTAATGACTTAAATCTTCAATAATAAGGTATACATTTGCATTAGACCGTATTCCATGCTTACATTTTACATCAATTGTTATTCTGATTGCTTGAATTACTTAAGCGCACTAATTGTAGCCCTAACGATTTAAGCGTTATTAGTTAAACAACCAATATTATGCTAAAGTTGTTTTAAAATACGAGAGTTCATATTTTTGACCGACGTAACTGTTTAAATTAACTGCAAAGTCAGACTGAACGCAGCTTGACAAAAACATGTACATCCCTGGCCTCTTTGTCTTGTACCTCGCCACAGTCCGTTGAAGAGAGGTTGAATCCAGACTAATTACACAACATTAAGATAAGAGATTCAACTGAATGACAGGATTGACGGGTAGGGTAGGGATTATCTGAGATCAGATTGAATTGACATCTGATTTGAATTAAATACTGCCGGATTTACACTGTATTATTTTTCTTACATCTTTCATCATGAAGTAGTGTTAGCATGTTTCCATATCAGGACACAATCTGCTGTCTCTGACTAAGTGCTCCTTGATGTGCGAACGCACCGATTTCCTTTGGTATTTCTTCTTTACTGCACTTACCTTCTCTAATCTCATTAGTTATCTTTGCTCGCTAACGCTCATTTCTCATTGGAATAATGTATTACAGTCATTTTGTGTAGTTGTTAGTGGCAGCTAATGGTGAATGAGAGGAGGAGCGGAGAGGAAGGGAGGTGGGGGAGGTTGAAAGTATGCCAATTTGCAGTATTGAAGTAAAAAATAAATTATTGTTTCACAAATTAACCCCGCGGGGGCCCCGTAAACTGGGCCCCCGACCCCGCAGGGATCCCGCAAAACCAGCCCCCGACCCCGCGGGCCCCCCGTTCGAATTCCTTCCAACCCCCGCGGGAGCCCCGCGGGTGGGGGCACCGTACTGCTCTCTACTGTGCAGCTATCGCCTATTAGCGCTCAAGAATAGAATTGTCATATAGGCCTTACTTGTCAAAAAATGTTAAAATATAATTGAACTCTGAATTCTCTCTACTTAGATACTATTTGTATATATTTGTATTCATTAGAAGCAGTTACAGGATTTGTACAGTTTTGTTGTTTTTAGCACAGTGGTATTTTGACTATGTAGAATAAAACTACCCCTTGGCTGCTAACCATTATATTTTAACTACTTATGTCTATCGTTTGTTGTATGGTATATTTGGGCATACAAATGCACGCTACACCGTGTTTTCTGTCATTGATAATTAATTAATAATCGGAGCGTAACAAGACATCTGTTTTCATGAAGTACTAACAGTGCGTGGCCTATTTGTTATGAAATTATTTTAATATATCGAAGTATAATCCTACAAAGTAAATAAGTTATTGAAATGCTACTGTGGCTGCAGTAACTGTGAAGGCATAACTGTCAATAATTAGCTCATAAATCATGAACCTGACTAGTCTCACAATGAATACAGAGTCAATTGTGTCAAACCTCTTTAAATGTACCTAAGTCTAACTTACAATACAATATCTAATAGTAGAAATATTTGATAATATTCTCTCTTTCTCTCTTAGACCATAAGCCATGTCTTGCCATGTCTTTCTCTCTTAGTCTATAAGCCATGGACCTGCCTACTGGCAGGTCCATGGCTTATAACGCCTGCTCTCTTCTCTTCCGCTTTCCTCTTCATCTCCACTATGATTTGATCTTTGAATCATCTAACATACCTAATCTGATAATATGAACATAAATAATTAACTTATAACTTATATGCTGAATAAAGCAATATAATATGAGAGTTGTATAATGTTAAAGCGTTATAAACCAAATTGAGTTTAATCTGCTAAATAGGGAATTAAAACTCTATTTATTGAGAATAAAACGCTAAGTATTGGTCATAGCCTATAAAGGTAGGCCTACATAATTGTCTTTGAACTTCTGAATTATTGAAGCGATACAGTATCGCGTATATATATATATATATATATATATATATATATATATATATATATATATATATATATATATACAGGGTGAGTAAAAAAATGATCGTACCTGCAAAAAGTTTGAATATCTCAGGCTTTTGTCAATATTTTCCAATAAAACTTTTACGAATTACTAAAGGACTAATTTCTGATGGGGTGGCCAATTTTCATCCATTATGGTACATAGATTGGCGAGTTATGTAAGTTTCAGCAGAGCAACCCCCCATTTTTACCTAAAAATGGCGTAAAGCACTTCCTGCAGTTCTGTCTTGTTTTTAGGCTTCGGCTGGTGCTTCTGATAAAGATGTAGCATGGTTCCCTAGACATAATAATCCAGAGGATTTAGATCGGAAGAGTTTGGCGGTCATTCATTCTTCTTGATGAAATCCGGGTTTCTCTCGCTGATCCATTCCTGTGCATGACGAGATGTATGAGCCGGACCACCATTCTGCTGAAAGATGAAGCCATTTGGTAGAAGAGCATAGCAATCATCAAACAGCTCCGAAAGCAAAGTATTCACGTAATACTGAGAGTTCACCTTAATCTTCTCGTCAATGAAGTGCAATCTGCCCTTACCGTTGTTGCAAACGACATTTTTAGGCAAGAATGGGGGGTTGCTCTGCTGAAACTTGAATAATTGGCCAATCTATAGATTGAAATGGATGACAATTGGCCACACAATCAAAAATTAGTCCTTTATTAATTGGGAAAAGTTTCATTTGAATATATTAACAAAAGCCTGAGATATTCAAACTTTTTGCAGGTGTAATCATTTTTTACTCACCCTGTACATATATATATATATATATATATATATATATATATATATATATATGTACATATATATATATATATATATATATATATATATATATATATATATATATATGTACAGTATATAATAAGTCTGTTAACATGCGCTTCTGTCAGGTTGAAATTAAATAATTACTATATGTAAAGACCAGCATAGCGGATTTGAGGGAGGCAGTAAGAAATCGTGATGCATGGAGACAGATAGTTCATAAAGTGTCCAAGAGTCGGCTTCGACTGAATGGATAACTCATCATCATCATATGTTGAGAACGTGTTTAATGATAAAGGTATTAACAGTGTGTTTTGATATAAATGGACTTAAGATTGATTCTCATATTCTCATATGTGTTTTGTTGATCCTATAAAGTCTGCACCAAGTCATAATAGGCTAATTATTAGACTAACAGGTTGAGTAAGATTATCAATATGACAACATAGCCTACATAGAATAGAACAGCAATAGATTGTAAGCCTATTAGAAATGTACACTATAGAGTGTATGCAGACAGCTGGATTGGAATTAAATTAAAAACACGCATTATAGTGAAATGATCAACTGTGTTGATATCTATCACTTTTTATCACCACATGTTTAAACCGTTAGGCATGATTTGTTCCATTTTCCGTGTAACCAAGCCAGTGAATGTCTGAGATTTTACTCTCAGATCAGTGCGGCTGGGATTCGAACCCACGAGGGTTCAATTCACCTCAGGACCTGTCATTTAAAACTTCATAATGTTACCCCTACGCTATTAAGACATTAATTACAGTGTTGTAAGAAGTACTCACCAAAATAATTTAGTAAAAGTAAAAGAAAAAAGAAGTAAAAGTTCTAAATTAGTTAAGTTCTAGTTAACTTTATTTAATTCTAATTAAGAACGAATATGTTAAATTTGATGTTAGAAGTGTCAGAATTAAAAGAGTATAATATTATGAACAACATTCATGCTTATAGGCCTATTAGATTTTAAACTTTTTCATTATATTTAATTTTGCATTCACAAATGAGTTAAAAAATTAACATGGCTAACTCAGATTCGCCAATGTTCTATCAAGTAGCCTATGTAGCGGTTCCATTGCATTCATATACCTACTCACATACCGCCTTCACTACCTCCACGGTCCTTAAAGAGAACTCCACAGACCAACGATTGAGTTAATCACTGCTCAAAAGGCTATGAATTACTCACACCTTAATTTAGTCTACAACTTAAAAATGAAATGGCTTCTGAGGTGATTTCCGGTTGTCGTTCTCAGATCTTACTCAGTCGCCTCTTACGATACATGCAGTTTATGAACGATTTATTCTTCTCTGTTCCGAACACAAAACTGCTTAGACTCATTAATATAAAAATGATCGTTGACATATTGACAAGGTCCAAAAAGAGGCTATAGTTGCAGGTTCATGATTTATGATTTATATTGATGCTATCATTATTAAATAGTGCATATTTTGAATAAAGTAAATTGCTTATATTTTGATAATTATGTTACATAACTTTCACTGTGAAGCCTTCAGTTCTCTACTGAAGATTTTTAAATTAGTGTCAAATCAGTCAACCAAATCAAAATGCAAAGATGTACAGAGGCTATACGTGTACATGTACAGTATTCTGCAAATATATCTGATGATAAACAAATATATTTGAAGATGACTATTCCTACAGAATTATGCAAATAATTAAGTTTCATGATCGATTTTAAATTAATGTATCTGAAACTTTCAGTTGCTAATTTTTGGAAGAACCAGATTATCAAATAGTTTGCCTGTCATTCGAATTTTGTGCCTCATTACAAATTTAAGTTCGTTAGGATTAAAAGCCAAACATTTTATCCACGTATTTTATCAACGGTCGGGTATCGATCTTATATGTATAGTCTTATATTATACTCTATCTTAATTATTTACTGACATTACTGTAATTTACTGTCATCGCCATTGCATGGCTCAACACACATGCGAGTGGAGTTGTTTCTCTCTCTCTTAGTGCAACAAGAGCGTTAAAAAGTCATCGTGTTAAAAAGAGATATTATTATATTGACAGGGGCGGATCCAGAAATTTATACGGGGGGGGGGCGAAATTTCTCTTTTGAGAGTACACATATTTTGCTTACGCCTCGCCTTCTTCGGGACATGTGACGCAACCAGAAAGAATGCTGTGTGGGGGAGGGGCTCAAAATTTTTCAGCATACTGAGCTCGGCTCGTAGAGTGAATGCATCACGTATCCTACCCCCCCCCCCCCCCCACCAACTCATACCCTTACTAAAGTAGAGGCAAACCTACAATGCCTACAATCCTAAATTTGTTTAGGAGAAAAGTCAGTTATTTTTTTCACCTATGAAGAAAGTCAGCGGATCTAGGCCTATTGTAAAGTGACCTAATTTTGGCGGAAGGTGGGGGGCTTATGCCCCTCGATCCCAGCCAAGGCTGTTTGCATCACTGCTCCGGGACTGAGTTCACATTTTTTATTTATACCCTTTTTTCTCTTATACAGTGGTTAAAGTGAAAATTGTGAAACGGTCAACATTTTTCGAGCCCCCTTCAATTATATGGGTCCCTAGTGGGGTCCATATTTTAAAAAATTCCAGGTAGTCGAGTTCCCTCTCTTACCTCCATTCCCCCAACCTCCCTAATGCCCTTAAAACATATTTATACCTAGAAATTGCCATAGAAACAGTGAAAATATGGTTTAAATTTTTTTATCGTCGTGCCTAAGGGGGAGCCCGGGCCCCCTGGGCCCCCCTGGATCCGCCACTGTATATTGATTTATTAGATAGATTACAACGGAGTTGTATATTGAGGAAACCTTTCGCTAAAACTGTTTTCTTTGTTTTTATTGTTCCTGTAACAATCGTAGGCCCTACTGACACACCCAGGGAGGTTTATTATTACACCCTAGAATGCATGTTACCTTGAAACCGGTTTAGTTTCACTTCGATGACTACAAAGTCATTAAATATCGGCCTGATTTCATTAGAATTATACATTTTGACATTCCATTTCTTATTTAACCTGAAAAATTCATGAGCTGGCATATAATGCAATTAGAGTACGATTAAAGTATGGGGCAATATTATGGATAGGATTTTAGAACTAGGAAATCATGTTTGAGGCTGTTGAATATTGTTGTTGTCCAATCAGGTCGATATATTGGTATGTCTGGCCTAGTTGAGCTTTTGTAAACAAACCCAGTAATATATTACCTTAATAATTTGTATAGGTGTGTGCAATCAAGTAAAATAGTCAGCATAATTCTAAATAAAACAGGTAATAAGAATGTATAATACGTTTAAAGTAAGTTAAGTTGATTTAGTGATAGATTCAACATAGTTGATCATTTCACTATATTGCGAGTTTACTTTTTACTCTTACTCAGGGTTAGAAATGCTAACTTAACTTAACTTAACATAACTATACTGGTTAAGGAAGTCACAAGGACCTGTAACACCAGTTTTTTTTAATGTAATTTCAGACCTCTTATTTGTGCGTATGCATGCACACATATATGTACATGCATACGCACACACATGCACATACACACATACATAAACATAGATACACTTATCAAATACTTATATGCATATACATATACATACATACCCCATATCCACATAAATATGCCCATATACACATACATATACATACCCATGCACGCACATATATATACGTACTTACACATGCATACATACATACATACATACATACATATATATACATACGTACATATATACACATATACACATATACACATACACATACACATATATACATACACATATACATATATACATACACATACATATATACAAAGTATACACACTTATACATACACCTACATATATACACATAGAATACACTCACACATACACACATCGAACTTACAGACAAAAATATGTAAGCATGCATATAACTACATACTAGGCGTATCAACCAGTCGCAATATATAGTCATACATTACAATACATACAAGCATACATGCACAAACATACATAGACATACATGCATGTGTACTCACATACACACACCTATGCACACATACACATACAAGCCTTACCCACACCCATGAATACCTAGAAACCAAATACCCTCATGTAGTATGAAACTAATCAGCCTATCTACACAAAACAACAAACAAATTATCAATTCAATGTATTTCTTTCCAATACTTATCTAGCCTATTCTTAAATGCATTCACTGACTCTGTCTCTACTACCTACTGAGGTAACCCGTTCCTTATATTGATAACTCTCTGACTGAAAAAGTTTCTTCTAACTTCTAATCTGGATCTAACCTTTATTATTTTGAATCTATGCCCTCTTGTTCTAGCATAATCTGATAGTTTGAAAAATTCTCCACATTCGATATTGTCAATACCTTTAATTATTTTAAACACTTGAATTAAATCCCCCCTTGTATGTCTATCTTCTAAACTAATTAGACCTAATACATCTAACCTAGATTCATAGTTTTGACCTCTACATTCAGCAATCATTCTAGCTGCTCTCCTTTGAACTCTTTCCATACATTCCACATCCTTCCTTAAAAAAGGTCTCCACGCTTGTACACAATATTCTAATTGAGGTCGTACTAATGCTTTATATAATTTAACTATTACATCCTTATTACGACTTTTTATAGTTATCCTAATTAAACCTAAAGTGCGATTAGCACAATTTGCTGCTGATTTACACTGCTCTGAAAATTTTAGGGTATTGTCAATAATGACACGTAGATCTTTTTCTATAATAGATGATTTTAGTTCTGCATTACCAAGTTTATATTGATTACAACTATTATTGTGACCTACATGCATAACTGTACATTTATCAACATTGAAGCTCATCTGCCAGGTAGTTGCCCAATTATGCAAACTGTCTAAATCTCTCTGACGTGATAACGTATCTTCTAGATTACGTATATTTTTACATAATCTGGTATCATCAGCAAACTTACTCATTTTGGATATTATGCTGTTGTCTAAGTCATTAATGTAAACCAAAAATAAAATTGGACCCAACACTGAACTCTGTGGAACCCCACAAGTGACATTGCGCCAAGCCGAGTCATGATTTGAAATGCTAACTTTTTGTCTCCTGGAGGTTAACCAACCTCTAATCCAATTCAGGACAGAGCCAGTAACTCCATGAGCTTCAAGTTTACAAAACAATCTCTCGTAAGGCACTTTATCAAATGCCTTTGCAAAATCCAAATAGACAATGTCTACTGGATTACCGTTATCAACATGCAGTGTGACGGATTCCATAAAGCTCAAAATGTTTGTTAGACAAGATCTATTTCTGGTAAATCCATGTTGACTTTTTCCTATTAATCCATAACTATTTAAATGTTTAACTAAACTATCCTTAATTATGTTCTCGAACACCTTACCTATGATACTAGTCAAACTAACTGGTCTATAGTTCTCAGGATTGTCTCTTCTACCTTTCTTGAACAAGGGAGACACCCTGGCCTCTTTCCAGTGTTGAGGTACAATCCCAGTTTCGGAACAAAGTCTTTTTTTTACAAATAAGAAGTTCTGATTAGTTGTTACAGATAGACAGTTGATAAATGCAATAAAAACAGGAAGAAGAGCTGGATAGAACTATTTCGGAGGAAAGTATAACTACAAGATCGAGGTCGTCAGTAGAGGAGAAAAGGAAGGATATATTCGATAGAGCGGCAGGGGCAGGACGTGATACAATTTAGCTGATCTAATCACGCATATGTGGACTAAAGAGGAAAGCGGAAGGCAGATTCTCTGCTTTATGTACCGTAGTACCGTACGTGGACCTGCCAGTAGGCAGTGCACTAAGACATATATATATATATATATATATATATATATATATATATATATATATATATATATATGTCTTAGTGCACTGCCTACTGGCATGTCCACGTACGGTACTACGGTACATAAAGCATAGAATCTGCCTTCCGCTTTCCTCTTTATGTCCACATATGCGTGAATCTCTAGATCATCTAACATTGCTCATCACGTCCTGCCCCTGCCTCTATATATATATATCCTTCCTTTCTGCCTCTAATGATCGACCTCGATCTTTTAGTATACTTTCCTCCTAAAATAGTTCCTATCCAGCTCTTCTTCCTGTTTCTTATTGCATTTATCAACTGTCTATCTGTACCAACTCTATCCAGAACTTCTTTATTTGTAAAAAAAAGACTTTTTTTCGAAACTGGGATTGTACCTCAAGACTGGAAAGAGGCCAGGGTGTCTCCCTTGTTCAAGAAAGGTAGAAGAGACAATCCTGAGAACTATAGACCAGTTAGTTTGACTAGTATCATAGGTAAGGTGTTCGAGAGCATAATTAAGGATTGCTAAGTTAAACATTTAAATAGTTATGGATTAATAAGAAATAGTCAACATGGATATACCAGAAATAGATCTTGTCTAACAAACATTTTGAGCTTTATGGAATCCGTCACACTGCATGTTGATAACGGTAATCCAGTAGACATTGTCTACTTGGATTTTGCAAAGGCGTTTGATAAAGTGCCTTACGAAAGATTGTTTTGTAAACTTGAAGCTCATGAAGTTACTGGCTCTGTCCTGAATTGGATTAGAAGTTGGTTAACCTCCAGGAGACAAAAAGTTTGCATTTCAAATCATGACTCGGCTTGGCGCAATGTCACTAGTGGGGTTCCACAGGGTTCAGTGTTGGATCCAATTTTATTTTTGGTTTACATTAATGACTTAGACAACAGCATAATATCCAAAATGAGTAAGTTTGCTGGTGATACCAAATTATGTAAAAAATATAGGTAATCTAGAAGATATGTTATCACTTCAGAGAGATTTAGACAGTTTGCATAATTGGGCAACTACTTGGCAGATGAGCTTCAATGTTGATAAATGTACAGTTATGCATGTAGGTCACAATAATAGTTGTAATCAATAAAAACTTGGTAATGCAGAACTAAAATCATCTATTAAAGAAAAAGATCTAGGTGTCATTATTGATAATACCCTAAAATTTTCAGAGCAGTGTAAATCAGCAGCAAATTGTGCTAATCGCACCTTAGGCTTAATTAGGAGAACTATAAAAAGTCGTAATAAGGATGTAATAGTTAAATTATATAAAGCATTAGTAAGACCTAAATTAGAATATTGCGTACAAGCGTGGAGACCTTTTTTAAGGAAGGATGTGGAATGTATGGAAAGAGTTCAAAGGAGAGCAACTAGAATGATTGCTGAATGTAGAGTTCAAAACTATGAATCTAGGTTAGATGTATTAGGTTTAATTAGCTTAGAAGATAGACATACCACAGGGGATTTAATTCAAGTGTTTTAAATAATTAGAGGTATTGACAATATCGAATGTGGAGAATTTTCCAAACTATCAGATTATGCTAGAACAAGAGGGCATAGTGTCGCGAACAGCCTTGCTGCCTGTTCGTCCTCGAGCGGTTGTCTTATTCTGGACCCGCTCGACGGTCGGCAGTACTTCGAGACGGCAGCTTTTTCGTCGAATGCTTTATTAAGGGTACCGCTTGTCAGGAGGAACCGAGGTGCTGCGTCTTCAAATGATACTTCCTTCCTCGTATCATCCGTCTCGATAGGCCTCTCTTGTTCGTTACCGACTGAGTAGGCCAAGGTCCAACCCCCCTTGTCTACTTCGTAATTGGGTTCTCGGGAACCTGGCGCACAGCGTCCACGCTGGACCGAGTCGGGAGTAGAAGCATACTCCACGTCTTCTATGTATTTAGACGATGATGGTTGATTTTCTTCCATGCTCCCTTTGGTAGATCCTATCCCGTAATATCTGTGGTTCTCGGGGCGAAGTGATGTGGTGACCCGAACCGGTATTGGAAGCGTCTGCGTTATCTTGGGCGATCACGGTTGGATTTTCTACCCTGCTTCCTAGTTTTACAAACTTGTAGTATATAATTAATTGATTGGTTGTTTTAACTGCGACGAACTTTATTTTCTTTACCCTACTGAAACGTCCTTTTACCTTTTTAGACTTATTCTTCCCTATCTTTTTACTATTGTTCTTCCCGTATTTTCTACTCCTAATTGGTAATCCTACTCCCGCCTGCAGAGACGAACTCGACCCAGGCGCTTAGCAAATACCTGCAGAGACGAACTCGACCCAGGCAATGCCGTTGTTAGCCTCCCGCCTGCAGAGACACACTCGACCCAGGCGCTTAGCAAATACCCGCAGAGACGAACTCGACCCGGGTATCGCCGTGGACTACCAGCCTCCCGCCTGCAGAGACACACTCGACCCAGGCGCTTAGCAACTACCCGCAGAGACGAACTCGACCCGGGTATTGCCGTGGACTACCAGCCTCCCGCCTGCAGAGACACACTCGACCCAGGCGCTTAGCAAATACCCGCAGAGACGAACTCGACCCGGGCAATGCCGTGGACTACCAGCCTCCTCGCCTGCAGAGACACACTCGACCCAGGCGCTTAGCAAATACCCGCAGAGACGGACTCGACCCGAGTATCGCCGTGGACTACCAGCCTCCTCGCCTGCAGAGACACACTCGACCCAGGCGCTTAATAAATACCCGCAGAGACGGACTCAACCCGAGTATTGCCGTGGACTACCAGCCTCCTCGCCTGCAGAGACACACTCGACCCAGGCGCTTAGCAAATACCCGCAGAGACGGACTCGACCCGGGTATCGCCGTGGACTACTAGCCTCTTACCTGGGCCTACCCAGGGGGACACTGAACTCTCTCGCCTCCAAATTAGCCTTCACGGCTTAGGTAACTAGTCAACCTGAGGGGCTACGAGCCTAGACTAACAAGCGAGCTTGAAAGCTTTCGGCTAGACGAAGACCAGATTTCTGTATACTAATCGTACTTTTGCCTTGGGATTGGGATATTACGTACTATCCTCCCTTGGTTCCCAGTACTTTCGCGTAGAAGGTTCTGGCCTCCCTGAGTTACTGCGCAGACGACCCACGCAGAACCCAATCTGCCTTTCTATGTATCGACGGCCGCTTAATATACTACTCAAGCGATCGACTTCAGCCAACCATGGCACCTC
>CAJHZI010000063.1:0-69004 GCA_905160935.1 Enchytraeus crypticus
ATCAACTAAAAGAAGCAGCGACTGGCTTCACGCTCTCCCTGTTGCTTCTTGTGGGCTATTTTTAGACAATGAGGCGATTCGAGTAGCTGTTAGTTTCCGTTTAGGGCGAAAACTTGCGAGCCTCACATGTGCCCCTGCGGTCATGAAGTCGACGCTTTAGGTCTCCACGGCCTCTCCTGCAAACGAAGCTCAGGTAGAATGTCTCGCCATCACAATTTAAATGACTTAATATGGTGAGCACTTTCAAGAGCAGCCATCCCTTCTCTAAGGAACCAAGTGGGTTGTCCAGATCAGACGGCAAGCGTCCGGACGGCTTGACTTTAGTGCCCTGGTGCAACGGTAAATGTGCCGTATGGGACGTCATGGTCATTGACACTATGGCAAACTCCTACCTGAATATGACCTCAGTCACAGCCGGTGGAGCTGCTGGTCATGCCGCCTCTAGGAAGTTGGATAAATACCGTGATCTGTCCTTAGGATATGAAGTTGTTCCGGTGGCTATTGAAACCATGGGCCCGATTAATCCCGAAGGAGTTGACTTTATTAATGGCATAGGCAGACTTATTGCAGAGCAAACTGGCGATAAGCGAGAGACATCTTTTCTTTGGCAAAGGCTTTCCATGACTTTGCAAAGATTTAATGCAGTCTGCTTCAACAATTCTTTTAAGCCGATTGATGACCTCGAGTAGCCGGGCGGCGATTCAGCACGTATTGCTTGAATCGTTTTATCAAACCCCAGGTTCTTTACACCGGGGTAAATTTATATATAAAAAAATAAAAGAATAAAATAATAATAATAATAATATAGGTTTAACGTCCGTTTCCTCATACAAGGATGATGTCACGGACGTCCCCTCATCACATGTCACTACAAATCGATTCACACCAATCGATCTGAAAATACATGTACTGAAGAGAAAGAAAAAGATCCTAAACGTATAAACAGAACAAATCCGGAACCTAGGACCAGGGAGATGGCTAACCGGGGGGGGGGGGGGGGGGTAAGCCAGTTGGACAGTCAGCCCGGACATGGGCTCTATTCAAATCTAGTTAATAACCTTGAGCCTAGCCTGGCCCCGGCTGATAAGCTTCCTTATTGTGAATCCACTCTTTGCAAGGAATTTGCAATCGTGCTCCGGTAGTTATAGCACATGATCTGGCTCAGACTTGAGATATCGGGCGCCGCTACTTGGGTTTATGATCTCAACTGCAGAGATATGCCTGACGTATAAGATGTTACGTAATGGGATTGTCCTTCAGTTTAATTTAGATCCGCCAGCAGCGTCATAATGGCACAAGTTGCATGTACTTCTGCAGCTGGTGCATATATACTAACTACTTGTAGAGTCTTACTATCAAATTACTCATTCCCGTATTTGTTATAAACCTGCTCCCCGCCCCCCCCCCCTCCCTTAAGGAGATACAAAACTATGCGGTGTGTTTAGATCCAATCAAAAAACGTTAAAGCTAACAAATGTGATTATATTATATTATTATAGGAAAACAGTAATGTATTCTTGATGAACATTGAAATGAAACATTAAGGATTCCTTCTCACTGTACCAAATATTAAATCTGCCATGGGCAGACGCTCCTTCATGCTATCAGCTCCGATAATATGGAACTCTCTGTCACAAGATCTTCGAGTTTGTAATTGTACTGGTACTTTCCTTGGCAAGCTAAATACCCATCTCTTTCCGCCACAGGTCTAAATTTTGACCCGCTTGCTTTGGATCTTGGCCTTGCACTGTTTTGATCTCGCTTTCTCTTGTGGTCTCTGTGTACTCAGTCGTCATCGTGTGGTGCTTTGACGCCTGTTTGTGTAGAGTCTGCAAAAGACGTCTCTGACATTGCCTTATGGCGATGAACCGGACGTTAAATTCTTATTGATTGATTGATTGATTGAAATTGTGAAATAAATGAAAAAGAAGGGAGTACAACTTTTCTTGCGAAAATCTGCAAGAAAAGAAAATCTGCAAAAGGATTTGAATGCGTTCAACGCAGAATTGTGCAAAGAAACAAAGTTACGTGGAGTGTTGGAAAACTTGTCCACGTGTTTCTTGTGAGAAATACTGCGTCACGACCATTATATCGAATTTCTCAGTGCCTCACTGTCGTGAAACAAGATCGTTAAATTTAATTCAAGAAAGACGATATTCCATTCCATGACTGACGTAGTAAAAACGGTGTTAGTGGATGATAGGACGTGTCCGGTAAATTGTACGATAGCGATAACGAGTAATTGAGCGACATTGCATGCTTTATGATGACTGGTTTCAATCAACAACAAGTCTGCAGACGTGGCAGTCATATTTTTGTGTTAGCAGATCTTGCATCGAGATGTAGGCCCCTAATCCAATGCGTAACATTACTTTAACGATTTGAACTTTGAATCTGTAGCGAGAAAAAACGTCAACCATTATAGCGCTACCGTCGTCAATGCCAATATCGAGCACTATATAGACAAAGACAAACCGACAAGCAAATAATAAAATGGTTCATTAAACAGTGATGTCCATGCACTATCCGGAAAAAATAGTTAAAACATTTTTCATACCTTTAAACCCTACAGGAACTCAATTTGGCGGCTTTTAAAATTAAATACAAACTTTGAGTGGAGGCTTAATTAAGTCTATCTTGTATTATTATTTAAATTAAAATGTAAATTGAAATCTGAATAAAATTAAATTTACTGTCATCCATAACTATGGATTAATGCTTATTTTATGTCGACAGGTTAATTCTCGGTTCAAAAGACAGCTGCAGCTAGTGCAGTGACATCAGTGACATGTACATTATGTTACTGTCATTCGATCTAACAATTTAAGTGTATCCCTTGATAATAACTGCATTAATAGAACATATGTTACCACATTCTTAGCCTTAACATTAGATGAAAATTTGACTTTTGGTGATCATATCAAATCAATAATCTTTAAAATTAATAATTTTAATAGTATGTTATACAATCGTAGAGATTCTATTCCTATGAATTGTCGTAGAAATTTATACCTTTCATGGGTGCAATCAAAGACTTCAATATGGAATTGAAGTTTATGCAAATACAACCAAACAGTTGCTTCAGCACTTACATGTTGCATGTAGCCGTATTCTAAGAACTTTACAGAAGAAACATAAATTTCATAATGTTAAACAACTTTATATGAATTATAATGTATTACCAATTTTTCAGTTATTCCAATTACATACTGGTAAACTTGTTTTTGAATGTATTAATTTTCCCGATCTGACGATGTCAGAATCCATGAGATGTATTTTGATTGACAATCAGATTTCGTTTGTAAATAATACCAGGCTCTCCGAGACCAATTATTTGTGTGCTAGAACAACCTCAGAATTTTTTAAGTCTTATGCTTATAAGTATGTGAATTCTTGGAACCAAATACCTCCTGATATCCGCAGTTCGAGGTCTCTAGCTGAATTCACTAAGCCTTACAAATGTATATTGTTTGATGGCTTGTAAAAGTCTATATTTTCGTTTTTTGTGTAAATGTTCAGATAGAATTGTGACTTAGCTAACTGCTTTCTAATCAGATTAATTTGTAATTTATTTTTCTTTCTTTTAGTTTGTTCATTAATTCTGAGATAAATTTTTATTTCAGTTGATTTTGCATTATATATGTCATTAATGAGTTATAGACGGTGGTCAGCTAGATAAGATGTGTATCATCTTCCCTGACGGCCGTTGTTCCGGTGTTTATAGACTGTTTGACACACTGTGTTTCTGGGAATTTTTAAATTTTATTTCATCTGAATGTTAATTTCTATTTGTGTTTGTCAGTGATTTGGTGCTGATGCTGAAATAAACACATATATCTCTCTCTCACATATGAGTGTTCTAGCTCCAAATCTCTTCAATATCTACACGAATGATCAGGCAATCATTCCAAATGTCAGAAAGTTTCATTTATGATAACAACTGTTGTGCTTGCCATTCTAAGAGTTGCACTGATATCGAAAAATGCGCTGATATCAAAAAACAAGTGAAGTCCTGGAAACAATATCAGTGTAATCGCTTTCTTAGTGCACTGCCTACTACCAGGTCCGTAGTATATAACGCCTGCACTCTTCCCTGTCTTCCGCTTTCCTCTTCATTTCCACATATGAGTGGGTCTTTAAATCATCTAACATACCTAATCTCGGCCTGCCCCTGCCTCTTTTTCATTCCATTCTACCTTCTATGACCTCTCTTAATAGACATTCTCCCCTTAGAATGTGTCCTATCCAACTCTTCTTCCTATTTCTTAATACATTTATTAACTGTCTATATGTACCAACTCTCTCCAGAACTTCCTCATCAGTGAACTATAGTAAGAATATTTTAAAGCGAAATCCAGCCAAAACACAATTGGCTGCATTCCATCTACGAAACAAGGGCGCCAATGGAGAATTAAAGATTGCTTGGGAAGGTATCGCAATTGAATATTGCAAAACCCATATACCTTGGTGTAATATTTGAGGGGACACTCAGCTTCTAGCAAAATATTGAGAAAACAAAAGCGAAAATTAATACCAGAAACTCGATACTTCGAAAATTGGCAACACTCATTGGTGCGTCACAGCATCCACATTTCTCTCTACAGCTCTGACTCTATGCTATTCTAGTGCAGCAATGCTGAATATGCCTCTGCTGTTTGGGGTCGCTCCCTCGTGCTCATGAAGTTGACAGTGCTCTGAATAATGCTTGTCGTCACATCACAGGGTGTCTAAAATCGACAAATATGGAGAGTCTTATCTATTAGTCTTATCTCGCATTGCACCACCATCCATCAGACGTGAAGAAACCATGCAGTCAGGCAGAACTCAACAGACAAGAATATGATCAGCCACATTCACTACACTGGCAAAGACCTCAGAGATCACGACCAAGTCAAGACGCTCTTTCCTCAACTCAGTGTCACCACTAACCAGTGTTGTAAAAAGTACTCTGCAAAATACTTTAAGTAAAAGTAAAAGGTTAGTATAAGTAAAAGTAAAAGTAAAAAGTACTTTATCAGAATTTTACTTAAAAAGTAGTTTACTTTTTTAAGTAAAAAGTAAAAGTACTCCACAAAAAGTAGTACTTTTGAGTAAAAAGTAAACGTACTCTGAATTTTTAAGAAAATAAATTATACATTGATAGAAAAGATTTACACGTTCTTAAATTAGTTTAGTTAGGTACACGATTTAATTCTAATTAAGAACAGAAACTTTTAATTCGATGTCTGAAGTTTCTTAACTAAGAGAATATTCCACCGACATGCGAATTCTTATATTAGATTTTAAATTTTACATTGTTAAATTAACACAGTCAACATAGACTCTATCTCTCTCTCTCTCTCTCTCTCTCTCTCTCTCTCTCTCTCTCTCTCTCCCACTAAATAATGGTTTAACAGCTGCACTGACAAGCAATTGAGGGGTGTTAAACACGAACATGAAAACATCACAATTTAATAATCGAAAAGGAGTGAGTTCAGTGTTCCTGGCGAAACCCTGTAGGCCTATAATAATAATAATAATAATAATAATAATAATAATAATAATAATAATAATAATAATAATAATAAATATAACTATTTGGTAAAATTATAAGGTATAAATTCAGAAAATATAGAAAAGGAATTCTAAAACGTATGAATGTCTTAAGAAATGTATAATTCTCTCGTTGGTAACACTAACATCAGACCGCAAGACCTTGACATTGAAAAGTAAAATAAACCAAATCAAAAAGCTTATAATTTATTTTATTTTTTATAGATTTATACTCTTCATCAAATATAAAAAAACACTTTAGCTTTATGTTATTAATGTAATAGTAGTAATTAACATTTAGATAAATCGTTAAGGAAAGAAAATTCAAGCACTATCAAATCTTGCCATACTGTATATATGTAAATTATGTCTATTAAATTTAGTCATTATTGGTGATAGTTTTATTTATGTGGTTTCGTGATTATTGATACTTTGTGGCTTTACTCCATGGAAATGTACTATTAATGAATCTATTAGTTAATAGTTGTTAGTGTACTTTTGCTCCATGATCACGTTATTGCAATTTTCTAGAGTTGCTAGGGTAGAGTTGTAAACTTAAGTAATCTCTCAAATTGGTGTTCAATCACTCTCTCTCTTTCTCTCTCTCACTCTCTCTTTTGCTAATGTTCTGCCAATTAGAGCAAGTGATTTCTATTTATACTCAAAAAATACTCAAAAACTATTTGTCCTCTTATTATTTGTAGTCAGTGAAAGCTCTCTGTTGACTGTAAATTTATTCCTACAATATAGGCTAAGCCCATATTGTAAAACTTTAAATTCTTTAATATTTAGTCTCAGTTTTGAGAAAATTTCGCTTCGAAGGTGATTTTCAAATACCTTTCTCAGTTTCATTTAGTCCTCCCTTAAAATGCTTGCATTTACAACCGATTTATTCTTTTGTGGCCTGGATACACGGAAAATTAATATTTTTTAACAACATAAAATATTTACCCTTAAATTACCATACTTTATAGAGTGGAACAGAACGTTTTTTAGAATAAATTGAATTATTGTGTTAGTGGACATTTCAGCTCGTAAAAATACATTTTGGCAGAAAGTCTGAATATTTATTAAGTACTTTTCAAAGATTTGAGGTATCCACATATTTTTGTATTGAAAAACTAAAAAGTCTGAAGTAGATAGTAGTTTGCAGCTAGAGCATAATTTGTTTCTACCTAATTTTGGGCTTTAATTATTAGGTACTAGGCAGCATCAACTATTAGGAGCAGGGGCGGATCCAGGAATTTTTTAAGGGGGGGGGCCTGAAATTTTTGTTGTGAGTGTACAGTTTTTGCTTTCTTCGGGACATGTGACGCAACCAGACAAATTTCTGTGGGGGGAGCTCAAAATTTGTTCACTACTGCGTTCGGCTCATAGAGTGAGTGTATCCCCGTACCTTACCCCCCCCCGCTCAGACTCGTTAGGGGAAAACCTAAAATCCTACATTTGTTTGGAAAAATAGGTTAATTTTTTCACCTTTGAAGAAACTCTGCGGATCTCAATGAATTGCAAGGGTGATCTAATTTTGGCGGGGGGGCTTAAGCCCCTTCCAGCCAAGGCTGTTTGCACCACTGCTATGGGACAGAGTTCATATTTTTTTACTTACACCATTTTTTCCTCTAATGCAGTGGTTATGCATTGGTTCAAGTGAAAATTGAGAGCTAGTCAAACGGTCAACATTGTTTTGGACCCCCTTCCATTATACGGTGCTCCTAGTATATCCTAGCAAAAATCGAGCTGTTGGAACTGAGTTCCCTGTCGTACCCCCCCCCCGGCCCATCTAACCACCTCGATTACTAACATATTTACACATCAAAATTGTCGTAGAAACAAGGAATATATACCCTGTCTTACCCCCCCCCCGGGCCCCCCCCCCAACCACTGCCATTACTAACATATTTACACATCGAAATTGCCATAGAAACAATGAATATATACCCTGTCTTAACCTCCCTCCGGCCCCCCCCCCTCTAACCACTGCTATTACTAACATATTTACACATCGAAATTGCCATAGAAACAATGAAAATATACCGTGTCTTACCCTCCCCCTGGCCCCCCCCCTAACCACTGCCATTACTAACATATATACACATCGAAATTACCATAGAAACAATGAAAATATATCCTGTCTTACCCTCCCCGGGCCCCCCCCTAACCACCTCCATTACTGACATATTTTCACATCGAAATTGCCATAGAAACAATGAAAATATACCCTGTCTAACCCCCCACCCCTCGGGCCCCCCTAACCACCTCCATTACTAACATAGGGTCTATTTTCACATCAAAATTGCCATAGAAACAATGAAAATATGGTTTAAAAATTTTTATCGGCGGACCTAAGGGGGAGGTCCGGGCCCCCCCCTGGATCCGCCACTGATTAGGTGTGACATTGTGTTAAATATTTGCTGTTAGGAACATATGCATATAATGTAAACGTATACTCACATGGCTGGAGCCAGTGGCGAAGTTGGTAAGATACTCGACTGCAGATCAGTATGTGCGGGGTTCAAATCCTGGTCTCGCCCATCACTGACATCGCTTTAGAGTGAGGAAACAGACGTTAACCTTAGCTTTACTTAGCATAAGATTTATTACTAGCAATAGAATGCCTAAGCTTAACCATATCATATTTGTAGCTTGTCACTTGCTCTACACTTACTAAATAAAAACATTTATATATGAGGACCAGAAATTTTCAAGATAGAAATTTTTGTAAGTTTTCTGCAATATTCCACCTGCTCCCCTATTTGTACTTTACACTCACCAGCACTACTTAATTACTCTAGACTACTGACAGACTGTAGCGGTTTAACAGCTACAATACATTGCATACCATATTGACAAACGTTTCATGTCTGCATTTTCTAGATTTCTCATGCAGATCTCTTCAGAAAGAGTTATAAATTATCTGTTGTGTGGTTGTTGTAAATATAAGTAGTTTATTCTATAAATGCTAAGGAGATTTAGCGATGCCTCAGTTTAACACTCCTGTAAGAGTCACTCTACTCAGCTCTGTCCTGGGTTTGGCACTAATTGGCGCACTGGCCATGCTGTTCAGACGTAGGAGGAATCGAAAGGCCAAGCTCTACAAGGATCTATATATTGAGGCATCCACGGCCACTGACGGCAGTCTAGAACGTTCCAACTTCACCACAGCAGAAAATATTCAGAATTGTCTAGCGCAACGACGACTACAGTCAAAGTACTCGTCATCCAATGGAGGTATTGATAAATGATTATGATAAATATTTTATTTATAAGTATTGTAAATAAGTATTGATAAATGATTTACTAGCAATTGTTATAGATCAATACTGACAATATATTAGTAATATTTCAGTATAACTAATACTATGTATTACTTAATTAATGTTTACAAGTAATATTAATATATTTTTAGTTATATTGTCTGATTGAAAGATGGATTTATTGATTGTTTGATTGATTGATTAATTTATTAATTATTTGACATAGATTAATTGACTTATTTATTGATTGATTTGTCAATTAGTTGTTTGACTGATTGGTTGGTGTTTAGATGTATCGTATCATAGTAACAGTCCTAGCCCAGGTAAAGTGAGTTCTAGTTCTTAATTAATTAATTGAATGACTGATTGGTTGGTGTTTAGATGTATCATATCATAGTAACAGTCCTAGCCCAGGTAAAGTGGGTTCTAGATCTTAATTAATCTAGATCTTAATAGATCTTAGAACTAGATCTTAATTGATTGATTGACTGATTGGTTGGTGTTTAGATGTATTGTGTATCATAGTAACAATCCTAGCCCAGGTAAAGTGTGGTCTAGATCTTAATTAACTGATTGATTGAGTGATTGGTTGGTGTTTAGATGTATCATATCATAGTAACAGTCCTATCCCAGGTAAAGTGGGTTCTAGATCTTAATTAATTGATTGATTGATTGGTGTCTAGATGTATCATATCATAGTAACAGTCCTAGCCCAGGTAAATTGGATTCTGTATCTTGATTTATAGATTAACGACTGATTGGTTGGTGTTTAGATGTATCACATCATAGTAACAGTCCTAGCCCAGGTAAAGTGAGTTCTAGTTCTTAATTAATTGATTGAATGACTGATTGATTGGTGTCTAGATGTATCACATCATAGTAACAGTCCTAGCCCAGGTAAAGTGGGTTCTAGATCTGTATCAACTCTGAGTGTTGGGAGCGACGCTAACAGTACGTCCACCATCACAGCCCTGCCTCTCTCTCCTGACCCTGAGATCTCCTCCGGTCAACTTCTTGAGCTAGGCAAGTGGTCATCTTGTTGTTGTTGTTGTTGCTGTAACCCTTGAGAATTAGCTGTATTTTAATGGCTTTGCCTGATGCTCCTAAATTTCCAATCCAAGATCCAGTGCCTAAATTCAATATTTACATTTAATCTCAATTTGTGGAAAATTTTATCTTCGCATATTGCGCCGAGCATCAGAAATTGCTACAAAATTTTCTAATTCTAACCCTAGTTAAACTGGGATTCAATGGAAGATGATGATGATGATGATGATGATAATAATGATGATGATCATGTTCATGATGATCATGATGATATGCAGTTAGTATAGAGTTTGTATTTGTGGCTTTTATCAATGCATGTTGTAAGAGTTGATGTTTAGTCTGTGGATCAGTGACTGTTGATCAGTTTAATAAATAGTTTTAGGCGGGAGCTTGACTTAAAATCATTTTCAAATGTATTAAATTTGGTTTGTTAGCAATTTGTGCACGTAATAGACTGTAAAGTATGGCTCAAAGATAAGTATATGAAATCTTAATATAATCCATCTTTAATATTCTGCTCGATGGCAGGTCCAACTATTCATACTTAGTATTCCAAATAAGTATTGCTCCTCACAGTTTGCTTTAATGTTAAAGAAGAATACTCCTTTGACCAAAAATTTGATACCTCTATAAAACTAAACCTTTTTCAAACCCTTATGTAGCCTTTAAATTGGGAAAATATGGATCTGAGGTGGTTTCACATGGCCTTCCTCAGGTTTTTACCTAATTACCCTCTATGACACATGCAAATTTATGATTGATCTATTTCAAAGTGATCGGCATACAACGAGAAAATGTCAAGTGAAATTTGCAAAATAAACTGCACTATTTTAATACCTGTTATATTGCCTGCAATGACTGTAAAGCTTATTAATTCTTTCAGTAGTCAAGGAAAAATAGTCTCCTGTCATGTGATCATACTAGAGCTGATTTGTTTCAGCCAAAAATTTCTGTACAATGTTCCTCCACAAGGCTCTGTCCTTCGCCATTGCTTCGATATTCTTATCTTCCTCCTGTACTCCGCCACAAATGCTAATTCCAACAGCCTTCAAGTCTTCAAATCAATTCAGTGGTGTAGTCAGGATTTAATTTTGAGGAGGCACTTGCAATCTTGGGGGAGGCACCCACTTTATGGGTACGCATATATTTTAGGCTTAATTAAAAACTTTACATGATATCTTAGGGGCATTTATCCCCCCCCCATCGTTAAGTCAATTGCACAGCTACAGGCACTTTTAAACCTGAGGGAATCAAGGCCTCGCCTGTTATTTATACCCTTGCTCTAGGCGCCTGTAGGCAGTGATGTTTGGCCTTGAGCCGGCCTTACGGCCACTAAGCCCTGGCCTTGGCCTTGGCCTTGTGGGTTCCGGACTTGGCCTTGGCCCCTTGATCAAGGCCAAGGCCAAAATTGCAGAGGCCCATTATTTAAATAAAAAGAATTAAATTTTTGTAGAAGCTGCTACTTATTAGTCTTTTTAATTGGCAATGTAAACTCTCCTGCAGCAACTCATTTTAGCCATTGTTTTATTTCAATGTATTCTTTGTGTGCTTGTCACATCTGCTCCTGTGGAGAGAATATTTTCACAAAGCGGCCTCATAATGGGACCTCATTGCGTTCGAATGTGTGATTCAATGTTTGAAACCCTTATGTTTCTAAAGTGTAACAGTGATTTGTAAGAAATTCATACTCTATTAAGAATTTTAGTTCTTATCGGATCTGTTTTTATATCTAATCTGATTTTAGTAATATATTAGCCTCTTCATTGATACTTCTGCTATGAAGTTAGCAAATAGGAACGTTAAAATAGCGTCAATGTGGTGTATTCAATATGTTACTTTCAGCAGTAGGTATCTCGTTTTAATCTCTAATTCTGCGCTTATGATTCAAAATATAACGAAAGTTGTGGCTGCTTAAAATTTAAATTTCTAGTCCAATTGACATTAAAGGCCTTGGCCTTGGTCATTATGGTCCTTTCCTTTTCCTTGGCCTTGGTCATTATAGTCTTGGCCTTGGCCTTGGCCTTAGCCTTGGCCTTGGAAATTCTGGCCTTGGTCTTGGCCTTGAGGGTCCTGGCCTTGTTAACATCACTGCCTGTATGTGGATTAATTGAATTACAAAAATAACTGTAATAGAATATCTAATGAGCTATGTTTGTGTTAAACGGCTGGCCCGGACATATAACTGCAGGTTGCTTGTGGGGGAAGTTACAAAGGAACTCTTGAATGAGCTTCAATGTGCACATTTTGAAATGCAGGTTCAGAAATGTATTGAAGTGGAGCTGAAATAAATTTGTAATTAGCTTTGTAAACATTTTGTCTGCAGGTCTAGAGTTAGTGCTGAAGGCTCGCTGCAGATGGGAGTTGGCACTGCAGCAGATTGAACAAATGGAAGTCCTGGTATGTGAACCCTACTGCTAACATTTACAGAACGTGGTAACACTGAAAGTTGTTTATGGCATAGATATAAAAGAAGAAGATACATCACAGCCTATAAAATGCTGGCGACACTTCCGGTTCAATGATAATTCACTTAAAGCCTATTAAAAACAATTAAAAGACTTAATTATAACAGAGTTTCATCAAAATTTAATGTAAACAAAAGAGTTTATGTTTGGGACTATATTGCAGTTCTTGTTACTGAATCTTCTAGTTCTCTCTAATGCTTCGTTGGTTTATGGGTTGTGGTAGCATTGTTCTCATGTTGTTTTGGAGTGGGCTAACCTTAGAGTAAAAATACTTAGAGACAAGGTCCAATACTAAACGTCCTATTGGCTGGGAAGCCGTTCAGCCTACTATTTGAATCTATCCCCTACATTTTCAAAAAATGTGAATTTGAATTTCAGTTGCAATAAACTATATTCTATTTAATTAAAAAAATCTTATATAATATTATTTTATTTGCTAAATATATTTTTCGCTATATTACAGTTTGATCTTAATTAAAGTGTAAATTTTTTAGAAATAAATATTTTAAATCATGATACAAGAACTTCCAACAATTGTGACTGTCACAGTTTACTTTAATATGCAAATTGCCAGTCATGATGCAATTAATTGTCGAGGGTATCCAATCGCGACATTTTCAATACTGCAGTTGTTCTTTTGCACTCAAATTGTCATAATTAGATATTTGCAATGGTTGAATTAAGCAAATTATTGTTTTAAAAATGACATGAATTTAGAGTAGAGCTTGGAGATATTTAAGGCTAATGACGGTATCAAGTTAGGTCGTCATTTAATACTTAAAGCGCAGGCTTTTATATAAAAGCCTGCGCTTTAAGTATTAAATGGTTAAACGGTTATATGGTAAACGTTATATGGTAACGGTTATATGGTTAAACGGTAAACGGTTAAACGTGGTTATATCTGGGTAAAACCAAGCTTTAAAAACTAGTTTATTTATAGTAATGCTGGGAAATCTAAAATAACATTTAGACTCCTACTTTACTGGAAAATATTACTTATAAAAATCTCTCAATATCAGAATTAGAGTGCCACTGATTTCCATGACCACAGTGAGAAAAGAGCATAACTACTCAAATATTTAACTCATGACTGAATGTGTCTGCGAAAGCATAAATTTTAGCCAAAAAATGCAGTAATATCTAAAAAAAGTTGGTAATGTAAACCAAACAGAAAACTACCAATGATGTTGGCTGCTATGGTTCAGGTGGTCTAGCTTAATGACGGTGCTACTTCGAAATTATTGAGCAATAATATCTCTTGTTTATTATACCTTTATGGAGTAACTCTTAGAGAGCTGCATTAAGTTGTGATGCTAAACATTTGTCTAAAAATTGAGACCATTTTAAGTCAAAATTTAACTTTTTGAAATTGTTTTTGCTCTTTATATTGATTATAAAATTGCAAAATTTTATTTTTAAAGCTAGAGATATGGTAAGCAGAATTTCATTTGTAATAGTTTCAGAATAATGAAAATAAATAGCATTGCTATTTTAGGTGGTTACTTATAAATAAGAATAAAAATAGTTTTTGTACATTTCCTCTTTTTATATAATATTTCAGGTTGCGAAAACAATTTGTTAAAGAGCTTTTTAAATTGGTTATATTGCTTATATTTATCTTTGGATGGTTTTCTAGATTTTGGATCATTGTTTACCTCTTTGTTTTTTTCAATTAGTTTGGAGTTGTTTAAGTAGAACTCCATATCATCATTGAAGACTGTAGCATCCAAATTGTTGAATGCTTTGTTATGTTTTAACATCCCAGTCCTGAAGAAGTCTAGCTGCTACACCGTATGTCGTATCTGAAAGTGACACTACATTACTCTTCAATGTCCATTTGCACTACTGTAAATTCTGCCTAGTACATTACTTATACTGAATCAACTTTTGGGGAGGGGATATGGCCTAACGGTTAGAGTTTACGCCTCGGATACAAGTGGCCTGGGTTCAAAGCCCAGGTCAGTCAAGTATAGATGGATAATTGATATCCCTTTGGGCCCATAGAAGGTTAATCTTGTATCGGAGCTTGCTGCTGATTGGCGCTATCAATGGCAAAGATATGATTAACCATGGAAAGGATTAATAATATCCTGCCAGTAACCTGTAAAGCAGTCTCGAAGACCGGACACCGGCCATTACACCGCTATAGAAATTGTCGGAGGTTATTATTATTATTAACTTAGATTATACTGATCAACTGAATCAACTGTGACACACATACAGGTTGAGAGTCATTGTGTACTGCACAGGATGATGAATGTGTGGAGTTAAGAGGTCAGTTGGAGCAGCTACTGGACCTGGCTAATCGCATGCACTCAGGCTGTAAGTCAGACTTCCTGAGTCAGGTCTGTACGAAGGCAGCGCTCGATGCTGCTCTGGACGAGATGGACAGAGAGTTTGAGCGACGTCGCAGAAGTTCCAAGTTCTCGTTTGACGAGTCATCCAGTGATCTCGATTCTTTTGTCTCAGCGGTTAGTATTTCTCTTTACCCAAATGGTAACTAAGTTTTTTTTTCAGTTTTATTTCACTCTGTCGTCAGTAATATATTTCTGTATATTTGTCTGTTGATCAGTTAGAAGACCTGTCTGATTGACATTATGTATATTTATCTGTTGATCTGATGACACACCTGTGTGATTATCATTATGTATATTTATCTGTTGATCAGGTGACAGATCTGTCTCATTAACATTGTGTATGTTTATCTGTTAATCAGTTAGCAGACCTGTTTGATTAACATTATGTATATTTATCTGTTGATCAGTTAGCAGACCTGTTTGATTAACTTTATGTATATTTATCTGTTGATCAGTTAGCAGACCTGAGTGATTTAGATGATCAGAAGGAGACATTCCAGCACTTAGCTCTCTATGAGGCTGCTCTACTCGAGCTTACGCATGGCACTGTACCTTGTCGAGTGCTCAGGTCAGTGACCCAATGATGTCATGGAAATCGTAAAACATGTTCATTGAATAAAAATTAAACAGCTTATATCTTCAGTGCTTAATGTTGTCATAGAATTCATAAAACATGTTCATTGAATAAAAATTAAACAGCTTATATCTTCAGTGCTTAATGTTGTCATAGAATTCATAAAACATGTTCATTGAATAAAAATTAAACAGCTTATATCTTCAGTGCTTGGTTGTGATGTATTTAAAAAGATTATATATTTCTAAATACTGTGATCATCATCATCTTCGTCTTTCCTTGAATCCCAGTTTTAATGGGGTCGAGATTAAAGAATTGTGTAAATTTTAATATTTTTCTGTAAATTGAACATTATTCTGAGCACTTAGATAAGCTCTTAAATACTTCTGTGAATACATCAATCTGGATAACTTTAACGTTACCTGGATGGGAGTGGTAATTATGGTCTGGTTCAAATCTCTATGGTCAAGACATCAGTAATTAAGGTCTTCATTTAATTAAGGTCTTCATGTTACCATTATCTGTTGATGAATACTCTATGTGGGTTTTATGTTATTATATTCTAATCTTGACTTAATACAATGATGAGTGATTTTCTAATGATACTAACTATTTGACCTAGGCACACTTTTAGAGGTTATATATGACTAGCTAATTATAATTATTTATTAATGTAGACTCCTAGCTTTGTGTAGCTTTAATTTGATGCATACCTAGTGGTACTAAAAATAACATTAACATAGTGCATAGGTCATTTTACTAGGTAATTTTAAAATTTAACCTAACTGTGTTAAATAAATGTAGGTTTTTTATATGATGAAGTAATTTCTAAATACCATTGTGTATATTTGCTGTGGTAATTAAAGACTTTTAATTACATGTAGCTACTATTTCTGATTAAATAACGTGGCTTGTAAATTCTGAAGTTGAGGAGGTGCTAAATTCATAATAGTTGAATAGTTAGTAGTTAAGCTTAATTATTATTTGAACAACTTAATTCATAACCAGTGCTGCCTAGTGTTTCTAGTGATATTTCCGTTCCTTGGCTTACTGCTCATGAGCTAGGCGTACTACCGACTTGGCCGTACATTCGGTTAAGCGCTATAATGTCTGTTGTCTGTTTTGTAGAACAAGGATGGTGAATTGTTCATCGGATACTGAGTTCCTAGCTAAGCTGCACTGTATTCGACTCGCGTTTCAGGTTGGGCGCTTGTCTGAATTACTAATTGTGACTTGTGCATGCAGTTCATGATTGTTATTTTCATGTCGTGATTGCTTGGTATATTCGGCAGAAACAAATTACTATTCTCTTTTTAAATTCCTGTTGTTATTATTGCAAACTTTATCAACTAAAATTTATTTTACTTGTATTTCTGGTTTATTTCGATTGCCTGGTTATTTTTCAATTTGTATGATTGAGGGGTAGTCAACTAGATAGGTTACTTGTAACCTCTTTGACGGCCTTGCTTGTGTATGTCACTACATATTTTGAGTGTATCGAAATAAACATAGTTCTCTCTCTCTGGTATAATCATTTGTAATCTAGATATGTACAGATCTATACTATAGTCGTGTTTAAATTAGACAGAATTAAAAAAGTAAACACGCTTTAGAGCGAAATGATCAACTATGTTGATATCTATCACCTTTTAATACCACATGTTTAAACCGTTAGGCAATTTATTCCATTTTCTGTGTTGCCAGTCCAGTGAATGTCCTTGATTTTACTCTCAGATCAGAGCGGCTTCGAACCCACGAGGGTTCAATTCACCTCAGGATCTGTCATTTAAAACTTTATGACGTTACCCCTACGCTTTTAAGACATTCAAGAATTGTGGCTGTGAAATTCAAAGATACTGCAAATACTTGTTTTGTAGTCTTGTTGCTCATCCTGGGTATTTGTATCTCTAGAATTACCTGTATCATCATCAGGTATTCATCATCATTTGTTCTTTGGGGTTCTTGCACCATCATATTGCCATATTTCAGAGTTTTTTCCGGGTCATTGCCTTAAAATATAAGTGTCATAAGTATCGACCACACGTAAACTGAGAAAGACAACGGGAAACCATTTAAGAAGCCATATTTTCCAATTTTTAGTGATGCATTAAGGTTTTTAAGGGCTAAATTTTTCTAAGTGGATAAACGTACTGATCACTGCAGTGCTTTTATATAGCTCGAGAATGGACTTTAAGTAAGCATATATCTTAGGCTTGCCACTTAGCAGAGCTCTGTAGAGAATGCCTTAGAGGATGTCATCATCAAATCTGGAGGTACTGCATTATTACCATAATTAATCATTATAATTAATTTCAAATGACTGAGCATGCGGCATTTTTTTAGACTGCCTATCAATAAGTGTAGTGTTTTCAACTTGTGTTTGTGTGCCATCGATATCCTGTAGTAGAAACCAAAGACCCTACTGTCGTTAAACATCAGCCTAAACATAAACATTTTAAACATGTTAAACATTTTAACCTCCAGTCAGTTAAATGCTGATATGACTGTGTTCTAGCTGGTATTTTATTGTTGTTGTGCAGACTATATTTGAGAAGGATGCTAATCGTGATTGGTTTGCTTTGATGGGACGCAACTTCATATCAAGTCTGCTTGAAAATGCTAACAAGGTTGATCTACTTTGTTTGGATTAGCAGTACTTAACGATTGTGCGATGCACTCAGAGTTAGATACATTGCTTAAATGTAGTTTTAGTTTTATTATCATATTACATGAATCTGTTTAAGCTTTATAGCCCAATTTTAGACTTATTCCTCTCTCACTAAAGTTCTGTCGCATGACAGTTGCAAGGTATACAAATGTTATTAGTTTTACTTGTCTTCATTCGCCTTGCAGAAATTTAATCTCAATGGTGTAGATCTAATGAAGTCTCAAAATTACTCTGAATAGTGAAATCCATCTCTATGATTAAACTTGTGATAACTATTATATCTATTTTGCATGAGTAATCATTATTGCTTTCGGAAGCCATGATACAAACTTCTTTGAGCCTCCCTGAAGCGTTTGCTTTAGTAGTTAGTTGACTCTAACGGCGCATATGTGGTTTTCTGTTGGTCTGATCTCAAGTATCTAGGAATTAATCTGTGGTTACTCTGTGTCTGGTAGTATTATTATTATTATTATGATTATTGTGTTTTACTATTATTACTATTAACCCGGTGTTATGTCCGGGTTGTTTGAAGAATTGACCAACCGGTGACTGAACGTGTCATAGAAGGCGACTAAAGAACTGAGATCCACACCAACGTCAGAAAGGGCATTCGGTTGGTGAGCGCCTAGGCTCCAGAAATTGTTACAAAAATTTGAACGAATGGAAAAGTCTCAAATAGGGGATTGACTGATGGATGATATGATGTAGGAGATAGAGGATTTGAGACAGTCTATTGGTATCCCGACCCTAGTTAAACTGTGATTCAAGGGAAGATGATGATGATGATGATGACTATTATTACTATTGATTATTATGTGTTTGCTTTAGTAGTTAGTTGACTAACGGCACATATGTGGTTTTCTGTTGATCTGATCTCAAGTATCTAGGAATTAATCTGTGGTTGCTCTGTGTCTGGTGGTATTATTATTATTATTATTATTATTAATTTATTATTATCATCATTATTTCTTACTATTATTACTGTTGATTGTGCAGGACTCAGAAGACTTCCTGACCTCGTATGACGCTATGATCTCGTACGTGAGTGATGCAGGTCACTGGCCTGAGATAGAGGAAGAGCTCAAGGGCCGGGGAGTGAGTGTCTTCTTCTTGTGTGTCTGTATCGTTATTTTATATAGAGGTAGAGCTCAAGGGCAGGGGAGTGAGTGTCTTCTTCTTGTGTGTCTTCATTGTTATTTTATATAGAGGTAGAGCTCAAGGGCAGGGGAGTGAGTGTCTTCTTCTTGTGTGTCTTCATCGTTATTTTATATATAGGAAGAGCTCAAGGGCAGGGGAGTGAGTGTCTTCTTCTTGTGTGTCTGTATCGCTTTTTTGTAGTATCCAACTTATATACTGTGGTTTTGTGAGGAATTTAAAGAGAGAATATATAGAAATTTATCACCTTTCTCATTGCATTGTCCATCTACCTGAACAATACTGAATATTTGTAGGCATTTGCTGATTCAAGTCTAATTAACCTATTTTCACATTTGATGTGCACATATAAACGAATGGAAAAGTCTCAAATAGGGGATTGGCTGGTGGTGTGGTGTAGGACAGAGAGGATTTGAGACAGTCTATTTGTATCCCAACCCTAGTTAAACTGAGGGTCAAGGGAGGATGATGATGATGATGATGATGATGTACACATATATAGATATTTTAATTTCACAAATAAAGATGATGTGTATGACATTGTGATGTCACAGGTAAAGATGATGTCATTCTATGATATTGTGATGTCACAGGCAAAGATGATGTCATTCTATGATATTGTGATGTCACAAATAAAGATGATGTCATTCTATGATATCGTGATGTCACAGGTAAAGGTGATGTCATTCTATAATCTTGTGATGTCACAGGTAAAGATGATATCATTGTATGATATTGTAATGTCACAAATAAAGATGATGTCATTCTATATTATTGTGATGTCACAGGTAAAGATGATGTCATTCTATGATATTGTGATGGATTTTCTTTTATTTGATGCATTCGACGACCTCGACAACCCACCAGCTTCAGTGGCTGCCATCTTACAAAATAGATGGCTAACCAGTGGCTTTAAGGAAACGGTTAGTAGCTGCTATGTGAATTATTACAAATTTTCTGTCTGTTTTTATTCATTCTTGCCACAAAACTCATATTTGGGCGTACAGACTCTTTCTGCTGCAGTGTGATTCTACTTCAATATGGCTTTGAACACTACTTTAATGCTTCCACATGTACATGTATGCTGAGATCTCAATTATTTGAAAATCGAGTCAAAGGAAGAGACAGAGAGGAAAAACCTAGGTTATCCTGTCCGCCTTATCATGGCCGCCTTATGCTCTGTTCGGAATGCAAGGAACTGATTATATATAATTAATTGGTTATTACTTCAAGTTACTGCTTTTGCAGTCACACTACATTAGTTAAGACTATTTCCTCTTGAATTACATTCTTGACCTACACACTGATTCTTATGTTTCCCTGATTTTTTTCTTTACATTTTGGCTTTTACATTGTTAATTTTGTTAATTTATTCTCTTTATTGTTTTTCTTTAAATCGTTAGAGACTGTCAATTATGCTGATGAAACATTGGGTATTTGTTGTCAAGTTACTGCTCTTTAGTTAGGCATAATTTTCTAAAATTCTTTTTGTATTAGTTGCAAATTAGTACCTATTTTAGTATAAAATTGCTACTGTGTTATCAGCCTTGAGTGTGTCTAATGAACATGCTACTGATGTATGTTGTTATTTGCAGGCCTTGTCTACAGCAGTGTGGTCTGTATTGAAAGCGAAGAGAACAATGCTAAAGGTGGAGGGATATTTAATTATTTAGATAATATGTATTTTTTATGCTTTTATGCTTTACTTTTCTTTGCTTTTACAAGCATATTTCCTTACAGTATGGTTTTCAGAAAATGTATCGTGTACCTTATGTATCTAAATATTATACTGAGAATAAACATCAATTCGTCTATTATATTTTATTTACTCCTTATATTAAGAATCGTTTTATGAAATTACTGATGATTTGCCATGCGCAAAGGTATGCAGTTAGATAGTTAGTAGTTAGTTAGTTAGTGTGCAGTGTTAACCTATTCAAAGCCTGTAATGAATCGGATTAAATATATCGTCTTTGCTCGATGAACACCTTGTGGTTGTGGTTTTGAAATAAAATAAATAAAAGATTCATTACAACACTGTTTGAAAAAATTTATTGTTTTTGTTATTTATAGTTTCCAAAGGGTTTTATATCACACTTCTACACTATCTCAGAGTCAACTAGTCCGGTGCTAGCTTTTGGGTTCCTTGGACCTGATGGTTCTCTCAAGGATATGTGCAACTTCTTTAAGGTTTGTCGTCACCGCTATCCTTGCTCTCAGTATTACGTTACTTAGACCGTTGTGAATATTCTTACTAAACAATGCTAATATGGTATTAGACTCAATGCCACAACAGTTCTGCTGTGAACTGTGTGCACTTGATGGTGTCAGGTCGAAGATTAGCGGGTTTTGAGGTTCCATTTTCTATCTACATTCCTTGGTGTCGATCCTATAAAATGGGACGTAGCGGCATGGTTAAGGGAAATTAATGTGTGTGTGAAATAGAGAGAGAGAGAACTATGTTTATTTTTTTTAAACACTCAAATTTGCAATAACACACACTAGGCCGTCAAAGAGGTTATAAAAACATATCTAGTTGACCACCCATCGTGCATAAATACCTAAAAAATACAAACTAAAAACGATGCTATGTTGCAACGAATTCTGTTCTGCGATTAATCATATTTAATCTTTTTGGGATCCTGAGGGATATCTAATAGTATTGACCGGCCAGGGATTCTGTTAAACTACTTTTGTCGTATATTGACGTCCCTGACATTGCCTTATGGCTAGGAACCAGACGTTAAATTCTTATTGATTGATCGAATATAATGATAAATCTTATTTTTGCATTGTTTCAGAGTCACATCCTACAGTATATGTACGATATCTTTAGTTTTGACAAGGTTCGCTACACAACAGTAGAACAGCTAGCAGAAGATATCCTACGAGTGACCAAGGAAAGTTCTTCTATCGCCCAGGAGCGTATGGGAGCATTTGCACTGTCTCCTGATTACCTTTGAACTCTTGTGATAAACCATTGTAATAGTTAACGTTAAGAACTTATACTCGAACTGTTAAAAGCTATCAACAGTGTAGGAAGGGGGCTATAGTAATATAGTCGAGATTGGAAAGAGGTCTTGGCCTAACCTCCTGTAAATTTTAGCTTCATGTAGAACTGTGTAGAAGATATGCTAGCGCATGAATGATGTATAAAACAAATCACTCGTGATAACAGCTGAGCAGAATTATGTAGCTGTTGTTTGACCTGAGTGCACGCTGCTGCTGTAGAATCACTCGTGATAACAGCTGATAACAGTTGTGTAGCTGTTGTGTGACCTGTGTGCTCGCTGCTTGCTTGTAGAATCACTCGTGATAACAAATCACTCGTGATAACAGCTGAGCAGAATTATGTAGCTGTTGTTTGACCTGAGTGCACGCTGCTGCTGTAGAATCACTCGTGATAACAGCTGATAACAGTTGTGTAGCTGTTGTGTGACCTGTGTGCTCGCTGCTGCTGTAGAATCACTCGTGATAGCAGCTGAGCACAGTTGTGTGTCTCTTGTGTGACCTGAGTGCACGCTGCTTCTGTAGAATCACTCGTGATACTATAGTTAATTCAGTGTATCTTGAGTTTTGGTAGGTTTACATTGCCGGCATTATTTGTGCAGTATTTGCTGTTGTAAGTTGTAGCCTCAGGCGAATAAGGGATTAAATATGCATTGGCTTAATAGTATAAAGAATAGGGAAAGTATGAATTGAGAACAAGAATAGGGAATTTTTAAAGATTGATATAATTGCTAACAGTTTGCTCTAATCAGCTCTCAGAATTCTTCCATAATTTGTTAAATTAATTATTGCTCAATTCAAAGGGTGTATAGCTTAAGAGCGAGTTGGTTGGTTTGCTGTTAATGATGTATTTGGTTAATACCTTCTTAACTGCGAACTTCTAATCTTTTGTCGGGATTCTTTAAAACCCTATTGGTTAAACGTTGCTAAGTATCAGTACTTAAAAGTTGAACTATTTAATTAACACTACAATTGCGTGCTATTTTAAATCGTAGCTTAGTAATAATTTCCTTTTCTTATATTTTGGTTATCGGTAATTGCTGACAACTGATTTGATTGGTTGTATCTGCACAGCTGATGATTGGCTGTACCTGTACACCTGATGATTGACCTGTACAGCTGATGATTGACTGTACCTGTACAGCTGATGACTGTACCTGTACAGCTGATGATTGGCGCAGGTCATATGGAGTAAATGTCTTTGGATGCTTATTGCTTAACCGTCGCCTGTGATAGCATAAAATAAAGTGACCGGTCAATCTTTGTGAGGTCTAACCCTTGACTGTAGCGTAGTTAAGTAATAGAATTGAGCTGTTCTTAGTCACGTGACGAGTTCAATAAGGTAATTTTAGTTGGACTAAAATCGTTAGTTATACTGTTGATGTTGTATATACTTTAATGCCACTTATATCTTATATGTAAAGTGTTTTGCTTAAGCTATTATATAACTCTCTCTCTCTCTCTCTCTCTCTCTCTCTCTTTCTCTCTCTCTCTCTCTCTCTCTCTCTCTTAGTGCTCTGAGTACATTTGAATGGACCAGTTTGTTGGTATTGTAACTTGTTGGACACAATGTAGTGGAAGAGCTTTTAATGATACGACAGCTGGATACTAGCAAGACACTGCACTAGTAGCCGGATAATAACTCGCTATGAGCAACGGTTGTGTTTGGCCATTATGGTTTAGTGGTAACGATATGGTAGTTTGGCTAGAGATGCGAGTTCAAATCAAGAAGTAAACTTTGTAAACACATATGGCTGTCATGTATTTAACCATAGGACCAAAAAACAAGTTTAGTATTGACTTTTTCATTTGCTGGCTATAAATACACACCCGTTTCCATGTTATCTTTACATTTTTGAGTTCCTAAGTGTTCTTTCACTTGAACAAATTCATATATAGGTATGTCCTAGGGTTGGAGTTGGGGTACTATTTGGATTAGTGCTAACTTGTTAAGGTTTGTTTCAGACTTGTGAAGGACGTTATGGTCGTCACACCAGGTCGATATCTAATAGCTAGTTGTATTTATTGTACATGAACTTATCTGACTTTACGCATTGCATGGTACCGAATGGGCATCATATCTCGTCAGTTTGTAGTGCTTTGTAAACTGAACAGTGTAAATTTTAGCTTGAATTATAGCTTGAATATCTTTATTGCCTTTCTAGCATAACTATAGTTAAATCTATAAATGTCATAAAGCTAAGAGTGTTAGCTGTCAAGTTCTTAGTGTAATCATTGAGAGTTAATATCAAATGTTCAAAGGTCTATGTGTTTATTAACAAGTATTCTATGCATTATTGCGTTGGTTATAGACTACTTATAGTTACAGTTATTTTAATCGAATATTTTAAAAATCGCATAGGAATTAAATGGCTTTTCAGTGATATACATTTTCTTCTCCTGTCATTACTTTATCCCTTGTCTATTTCATTGCTGCCGGTTAAAATGTTCACCCTGCAGTGAACACGGCATACTATGCACGAACATGAGCTCTCACGGAAGTAACATTTTATTAGAAGTAAACCATTTACAACCTAACCATCTACTGTTGTCGTGAATGAGCGCTTTTACGTTCATTCTTATAACTGTTATAATCACAACGTTTTGCTTTTAGATCTGAAATGATTCAAGATAAAAACTATTGAACACTTCTGTCCTCCTTTTGTGAACCAAACATGAAAATTGTTAAATAATATATATAATTTCCTCATCAGTTTTTGTAAACCCTATTCGGGTTATATACAAATTAAGTGTTACAGCTAAACGTTAAAATATTAACTATAATAAAATGAACATTAGAATTATGTCGCACAGTGATTGTCGATTTTTGAGTTAAAAAGGAAATACACGATTTCAAAATCTGTCCTTCTTTAACTCCTGCTGTAGGTATAGGGGGCTCAAAATTCATAATCAACCCCTAAGGTTTAATAGTAATTTTGGCTACGGTCTTCAGACATCCCAACACCACTGATGCCTAACTGTGACACACAACCTCGATGAATAGCTTCAAAGCTCAAATCTCCCAAAGTTCTGTAGTGTTGTTAGAAGTCCAGCAGCTGAAATAATGTAAATATGAAATATGAATGCCAGTTAAATACTAAATACGTTTTATAGAATTTGCTCGTTTTGAGGGTCCTGAATTTCAAAATGCTCAATACTATCGTGAACATTTTTCTACAATATATTTGATGCAATTTGTCGTAGAACTTCTTCGCCCATTTAGGAAAAAATTTTCTGACTGTATCCGACATTATATATGCCATTTACAGAAGCTCTTTCATGTCTTCTTTACCTGCATTATGGAATTCTCTACCACGAGATCTTCGACCTTGTAAAAGTATTAGTACTTCCACAGGCAAGCCTACGAATTTTCTAAAATGTATACTATATCTTCGTTGACTTCTTTTACATCATTTATTAAAAACAATATTGAGCAATTATATTATTTAGGTTTTTCTATGAAAATATCTTAGATCCATAGGCCTATTTAGGCTATCTTAACTACATTTTTATATCTAAAATTTCTATTTGAATCTATGAATATCTTTAATGACTTTATGAATAAAGGTTAATTTTTAAAGATATTTGAATGAATAATTACTAAGTAATTTAATTCCAAATACAAACCAACTGAGGTAAAATTTTCTCAAAGTGTTCAATAGTTACTTCACCCGTTGATTCAGCCTAATAAACAAACAGAATATAATAATAATAGTATTAAAGATTTAACGTCCGTTTCCTCATCCAAGGATGATGTCAGGGAATATCAGATACAACTAACCATGGCGCACTAATCTGGCGTAAGGATTAAATCAATTCAGTTTTATTCAATACCAAATCAATGGCTCCACGATTCAAATCCCAGAGATCTTAAACGCAGCTTCGAGAAACGCAAATAATTCAAAATTCGGTTACAAATGAAGCAAATTGCAACCGTAAACACTGCATGTAGACTGCTAGCTTCAGTCAGAGACAGCAGGCTAAAGTTTGCAGTCTCAGAACAGAAAGAAATGATTTTTTAATGTACAACATCTGAAAGTATCAGCAAAAATACTAAGAAATAACTTCTTCCATACATATTGACTGACTTGTGAAGAGTTTACTCAAAATGCTCTCTCTCTCTCTCTCTCTCTCTCTCTCTTAGTGCTCTGCCATCTATCAGTTGTTCCACTCTTCTCTGTTCCGTTTTGCTCAAGACTAAATTAATTAATCCAACAATTAATTCAGTGTTACAGGTAACTCACCAACACTCTTCAAACGACCTCTTTAATAATGATTCCATCTCACTCTCTTGTGTTCTGCTAAGCGGCAGGTCCAAGGTACATACTCTTACTCACAGTCTGCTTTCATATTCCACAAACAGCACTCCATCCATAGAGCGAAAAGTTAATCCCTTCACAAATGGCTATGCCTTGTCCATACTTTATGTAACCTATAGGCTAGCTTGGAAATAGCATGACTTCTGACGTGGTTTCATGTGGCCTTTCTCAGTTTTCGCTTAGTCGACCCTTACTACACGTGCAGTTAATGATTGATCTATTTTTCAGTATCCCGGACTTAAAAAGTAAACAGGGTGGTAAAGTGGTTTACGTCGTAAAACACACATTATACGAGCGAAGTGCCATTATCGTCTATGCTGATATCTAGCATATTTTACAATGTGCCCAATCCTAATAATTCATTGCAGAACTCATTAGACATTTAATCAAGATTCCACGTTACCAGTGCAGTTGGTCTCATATGTAACTTTCTCCCCAGGGAATCAATCAATGAGTTTGATGTAATGACTTGCAATTAGAATCTGACGTTAGTAGTTCAAGATATTACCTAATACTATAAAGATATCCAGGCATTTAGACGTAAAAACTCTCTGCCTCCTGATCTTCGCTCATGCTCTACTACTTCCACTTTCCGTTGTAGGTTAAAAACACATCTCTTCCCACTTGGACTTCTTTCATCTTGCCTGACTGATTTTTATCACCGGACCGGCACGTTTAGGAACTTTTTCTTTCTCCTCAGTACATGTTTTTTCAGATTGTTTGGGGTGAATCGATTTGTAGTGATATGTGATTGGGGGACGTCCCTGACATCATCCTTGTATGAGGTAACGGATGCTAAACCTTTATTATTATTATTTTGTTTATTTTTTTAAACTTAATTAATAAAGAAAAATTAAAAAGAAACTTAATTAATATTTCAATTAAATATTGATTAAGTTTCTCTGTGGCAATCCATAAGAGGGAAAAGTGTCAAAATACACTGACTGATAATGATGAAGACAAACGTTACAGTGAAAACAATTGATTCAAGAATGTCGTAATAGTGTAGTGGTAACGTAATTGCAGTTTTAAATGACAGATCCTGAGGTTAATTGAACCCTCGTGGGTTCGAATCCCAGAAGAGCTGATGTGAGAGCAAAATCTCGGACAATCACTGGACTGGTTATACGGAAAATGATCTACATGTAAATTGCCTAACGGTATAAACATGTGGTATTAAAAGTGACAGTTATCAACATGGTTGATCATTTCACTATAATGCGTGTTTACTATACTTTCAATTCAAAAATTCCAACACAAAACTTACCTTGGCCTGTTTCATGGACCTCATGACGGCTTCTGTATAACATACACACGAAGAATATTTACTATGGGCTGCCAAATTAATACGTCGATTTCTATGCTGCAGTATATATAGCTTAAGTAGTGCACTAATTATCATCATACACAATGAATGAAACATCTTCATTCTTCATCAAAAGAAATCAAACAACTTGACTAGTGATAATACTACAGTAAATCAGAAATCTGATATTGCTATTTGCAACCATAGCACCAGTTCATACAAATCATGAAAAGTAGAGCTTAATTTGTCTCTCTCTGTCTCTTTATCTCACTCTCTCTTTCTCTTTATCTCACTCTCTCTTTCTGACAGATTTTAGGTCATCATATATTGGGATCCTTAATTTCATAGAAGGGTCGTAGAAGGTAGGACGGAAGAAAAGAGGAGCAGAGGCAGACTGAGATTAGGAATGTTAGATGATTTAAAGATCCACTTTTATCTGGACATGAAGTGGAAACCGGAAGATAGAGATGAGTGGAGGCATTACATACCATGGACCTGCCAGTGGCCCGGTAGGCAATGCAATAGGAGAGAGAGATATATATATTGGAATCTAAAATTCTGTAATAGACTCGCTCTTGGTGCACTGCCAACTGACAGATCCATGGCATATAATGCCTCCATCTCTATCTTCCGTTTTCCACTTCATGTCCAGATAAAAGTGGATCTTTAAATCATGTATAACATTCCTTTTTATATACCATTATTCTTGAAGGGTTCTGCTTATGACGAGGTGGGCCCCCTATGCCTTCCTAAGCTTCGACTAACATTTACTGGGCAGGGGCGTCATTTCCTGAGAAAATAATTCTGTTTACCAAATTGCAATAGACTACTCTAGGAAATTGCGATCTTCTTTGTTAGATCATTCTCAATTTATCTTAATTTCAATAATAACAATTATCTAATAGTGAAATTACTTTAAATCAGCTTCAAGTGACACCATTAATAGCATTGGACTAAAATACAAAGTCTAACTCCTCCTGTCCCTGTCTTAGTACAAGTTCTCAACGTCTGCAGTAGTTGATTCAAATCTAACATACCTCAAGATTGTTGCAAACAGGAAGGACTAACCTTTGACAAATACTCGCAGAAGTTCAGCTGATAGACAGGCGGCTTGATTACTAACTGCACAATAAGGAATAGTTTCAAATACAAACAAGTTAAATAAATTCCTAAATTTTACAGCATTGCAAGACAAAAATAATTTCTGAACTAGGCATCAATATTTTTTTCATATATAAATGAGAAGATGGATCATGAAGTTATACAAAATTTCTTAGAGAGTTAGATGGATAAATGAATTATTTATTAATTTCTTAGATGGAGGCCACTAACAAATATAATCAGTTTTATCTGGTAAGATATCTAATTTTTTCTTATCAGATATCTGATAAGATAAAACTGAAGGAAAATTTAAAGAGAACTGAAGAACTAAGAATTAGCTCACGTGTGTCGTCATACTTAAAATTTTAGCTTCATAAAATCTAAACACATTTAACATTAGCTTGCAATAAAACTGCATCGGTTATTCACTGGCCATACAGTTTAATGTACAATATCCACAATAATATTAAATTCTTCTTCTTCTTCAGTGTACTGCCCAGTGGAAGGTTCAAGGTACATATTCATACTCAAAGTCTTTTCTCGCTCCATAAGAGCACTCCTTAGATCAAAAGTTAATCCGTTCACAAAGTCTATGCCTTATCCATACCTTATGTAGCCTATAGCTTGGGAACAATATGGCTTCTGAGGTGGTTTCCCGTTGCCTTCCTCAGAGTTTCCCGTTGCCTTCCTCAGATTAAATTCTTAAGATTTACAAATTTCACATTTTGGGAAATTCTGGCAATCCACCTCACTTATCATTTGAAACGATCATTTCTATAACAATGTCAAGTCTGGCGCCATGTCTTCGGTGAATGTTTCAATAGCGTATGGGTAACGTCATGAAGTTTTAAATGACTGATCCTGGGGTGAATTGAAACCTCGAGGGTTTAATTCCCAGCCGCGCTTATCTGAGAGTAAAATCTCGGACGTTCACTGGACAGGTTATATGGAAAATGGACTAAACTGCCTAACAGTTTAAACATGTGGTATTAAAAGCGATAGATATCAACATGGTTGATCATTTCACTATAATGTGCTTTATTACTTTTTGAGACTGCTTCCTTTTCATGATTAATAGCGACATTTCTGTTGACAGCGCCAAATAGCAGAAACCTCCTGTAATAGATTAACCTTCTAGGGTCCCTATATCCTCAGACTTAAGGCAAGCATATCTTCGTTGTCCGCAAATTGTACTTATTTCAATAAATATCTATGTTTTTTATAACCTTTCTTCGCTTCCATTGTTACTGCTTCTGTGTAGAAGTTGAAGTGGAAATGCAACATACAACCTTATTATTATCTTATTATTATTATCTTACTCCTTGCCCCACTTCATCTTCTCATAAATACACTTGTTGAATTCTGACCAGTTTCTGATCCTTGTTCAAATTAAATATATCAATCCCTTTAGTCAACTCCAACGATTAAAATATTTTAAACACTGTCGTGAACAGCCTTGCAGCCTGTTTGTCCTCGAGCGGTTGTCTACATCTGTACTCGCTCTCCGGCCGTCAGAGCTTCGAGACGGCAGCTTTTTCATCGAATGTTTTACTAAGGGTACCGCTTGTCAGAAGGAACCGAGGCACTATGCCTTCAGATAATACTTCTTTCCCCATATCATCCGTCTCGACAGGCCTTTCTTGTCCAACCCCCCTTGCCTACTTCGTAATTGGGTTCTCGGGAACCCGGTGCATAGCGTCGGCGCTGGCCCGAGTCGGGAGTAGAAGCGTACTCCACGTCTTCTACGTATTTAGGCGATGACGGTTGAGTTTCTGCCATGCTTCCCTGGTAGATTCTATTCCGTAATGTAGATGGTTCACGGGGACGAAGTGATATGATGACCCGAACCAGGAGTGGAAGCGTACTCCACGTCTGCTATATTTTAGGCGATTATGATTTAGTTTCTGCCCTGCTCCCTAGTCTTCAAACTTGTAGTAGTAGATAATTATATGATTGGTTGTTTTAACTGCGACTAACTTTAATCTTCTTCACCCTATTAAAACTGCCCTATATCCTTTTTAGATATATACTTCCCTATCTCTTTTCCTACTTTGGTCCTTCCGTAGTTTCTACTCTCGCCGTTGCTGAAGGTAGTATAATTGGCCTTCCGAATAGTCGATGAGAAATTCGTTGATAGTCAACTGGCAATTGGTAATCCTACTCCCGCCTGCAGAGAAGAACTCGACCCAGGCGCTTAGCAAATACCAGCAGAGACGAACTCGACCCGGGTAATGCCGTGGACTACCAGCCTCCCGCCTGCAGAGACACACTCGACCCAGGCGCTCAGCGAATACCTGCAGAGACGGACTCGACCCGGGTATCGCCGTGGACTACCAGCCTACCGCCTGCAGAGACACACTCGACCCAGGCACTTAGCGAATACCCGCAGAGACGGGCTCGACCCGGGTATCGCTGTGGACTACCAGCCTCTTACCTGGGCCTACCCAGGGGGACGCAACACCACAATGAAACAAATCGATACAACCACAAGACAATTACCGGCAGCTACGAGCCTTGGCTAAAAAGAGAGCTAGAAAGCTTTCGGCTAGATGAAGACCAGATTACTGTATACTAATCGTACTTTTGCTTTGGGATTAGGATATCACACTATCCTCCCTCGGTTCCCAGTACTTTCGTGTAGAAGTTTCTGGCCTCCCTGAGATACTGGGCAGATGAACCACGCAGAACCCAATCTGATTTTGTATGAATGGACGGCCGCTTTATATACTACTCGAGCGATCAACTTCAGCCAATCACAGCACATCTCGCTTAGTCGATTTACGCGCCAGTGACGTCACTTGTGAAAAACCCTTCGTAATAGTCTAGCTATACTCACCTTTAAACTTGGCTTATATCATCTATTATAAATCTTTGGAAAACCCTACGTCACATATTATTTATAAATAACTGCTGTATAATATCTGTTTTCTATCTATAGTATAGATTTCTTAATATATAAATTGTGAACAAGGCGTGTTCATTACAAACACTTTAATTCCCTTCTCCATCAATCAAAATCATCCACCAACCTTTATTACAAACACTTTAATTCCCTTCTCCATCAATCAAAAGCATTTTCAATTTCTGCCAAGTACATAGAGATTGTTAACGGTTCTAAACTGCATTCGCATACGATGCGTATTACAAATAATGCTTCTTTTGTGCTAAAAGAGAATATAGCAAATAGACTTGACTGAAGCCAGAAATAAACAACTTCACAAGGAAGTATTTTCAAACATACAAGTACACATGTTTCAATGATTATAAGCTCAGTGCTTTAAATTATCTCCCCTTTCTACAAAAAAAGCTAAAGTTAACGTCAGTTTCCTCACTCGAAAGTGATGTTAGTGACGGGCGAGCCCAGGATTTGAACCCCGCACATATTGATCTGCGATCAAATATCTTACAGACAATATTATACCGTACCGATCTATATTACACCAAAGGACTTAAAAAATCTTAACTAAGCATACCTTTAGTTTTTTCATCCGTAAAATTCATTTGCAAGAGTTTTATCACAGTTTCCTTGAAATGATAAATATAAAGATTATGATTAACATTAACATTAACATTAACATTATTTAAGTTATAAATTTAAAAGTAGTCATATTTATTATAAAAATTTTCTAGGGATAGCTTTTATGTATTTAAAGCAAAATCATCTATTTGATCAAGTTAATTAGTTAAAAGAATGTAACTCTCAATCTGCCACTATAAAACAATATTTAATCAAGCTTCAACATCACAAGGTCATAGGCAGCCAAACTTGATTCAAATCAATGGTCACAATGGCTTATCAGGCCAGCACGATACCAGCTTGGCCAACCAAAAAGTACAATCTAAGTATCTCCGTGGAACTCAGAGGATTGAAGGTAGAAATAATGTTTGTCGGGCTAAACACAATGAAGAAAGAAACTGACTGCAATATGAAATTTGAGAGACTTTTCTATCACTCTCTCTATCTCTTTCTAGTGTTTCGAAAGTGGCAGATCCATGGTACATAATCCTACTCATATGCTGCTTTACACGTTCCTTAAAGAGCACTCCAACAATTAATGAGTTGGTCCTTCACAAAAGGCTATGCCCTATCCACACCTTAATGGGTCATTCCATGTCAACTGGTCCAAATTTTTATAATCTTCCCAGGTGACCCTCTCAGATTTAAAAAATTTAAAAAGTCTAAAAATTTGGTGATGCTTCAATATTTTTAAAGTTTGAGCTAGTGGCTTTCTAAATCCAAGCTGCTTCTGAGGGTCAAAAGTGCTTTATATTATTGTGATATGTCCACATTATTAAACTAAATGGCTTGCAGTAATGTGGTTGGTCAAATTTGAGAAATATCAGGACTCAAAGTTGGCTTTTCAAAAATTTGTACTTTTGCAAAACATCAAGTTTGAGCTGCTTTAGCAGCCAAGATATACATGCCACTTGAATTCTGAGTGCTATTTCTGAATCTACGCATCAAATATAGTGTTATTTGGAATTTTCATATGGATAGGACTGTAAACAGCCAAATTATAGCAGTTTAAAGTACAGAAAAAATAACACACGTTTTATTTTTCGCACCGAAATGGATCTATGGTGGGGTCGAAATGACTGCCGTATTGATTTGAAATTCTAAATCTAGCCTAGAAACATATTTTACTTTACACTGTTAAAATATCGTCTAAATCTGAGAGGGTCACCTGGGGAGCATTGGACCAGTTGACATGGAATGACCCTAATGTAGCCTATAGCTTGGGAATAATATGGCTTCTGAGGTGGTTTGCCATTGCCTTCCTCAGTTTTTAGAGAGACTCTAATACCGGTATAAAGATTTTATGATTCATACCACTTTAATTACAAAGCAAAACATCTGTAAATAATCAGCCGTATTGAAACATTTATAGCTTTTGATATATTTCCTCAAATTATCCAAAAATTCAACAAAATTACATAATTTGGTTATGAAATTCAGATGCTGTATAATGGTTAAAACTGTTTTTTTATGAATATCTGGCATGATATCTATCACTCTAAATATTACATATATATATATATATATATATATATATATATATATATATATATATAGATATATATATATATATATATATATATATATATATATTGCCCGCAATATTATTCGAATCCTAGTTGAGAATCCAAGACTTTTGTTGGTCTGAGATTCTCAGAGCAACAAATGTCTGAGATTCTCACCTAGGATCGACCCAGAGACAATTCAACTCAGGTCCTTAAAGTTTCATGGCCTTACCTAACGCTCCACATGGTGAGCTATTTCAACATTCAATAATAATGTAACAAAGATACAATCGTGTGTAATGATATCCATGACAACATCGAACCAAACCTACGGAGCCAAACCTTTAATGATTAGCCATACTAAACGTCAATCAAATGGAGCAGATGTAAAAGCCGATAAAATTATCAGATAGTAAATAGCTAGTAAATGTATTATTATCTGCAATATTAAATTTTTATTAGTCGACGGTTTCAAAAAATTACTCACAATGCAGTTTAAACAAGAATTACAAAACTCACCTGCTTAAATTTAGCGCCTACTGGCTCATCCATATTAATGAAGAATAGTTATTCTGTGGTACGGATAGAGAGGTCTAGGTTTATGAATAGTACAACGTTATGATAGGATTATGGTAGATAGCGCACAGTCGTAAGTTTTGATAGAAATATATCAAGAATTAATATAATTTAATTTTCATCTGTTTATATTTACATGTTGTCTGTTACATGTTTATATTTACCTTTTATATTTACATGTTGTCTTGTTGTCTGTTCACAACGTTGATTTCTTGTTTTTATAAATTTCCTAAATTGTGTCGCTCAGAGCCGCTCAAGATATTTCAACGGTAAACTCATATCTTTGGGTAAGTTGAACGTGTCATTTATAAGTATCAACTAAGTAAGAGAATAGTCATATATATGTATATTCATTTATATATTCATTTATATATAGATAATTCTTAAGGAACAGTTACGACTAGGATGGAAAAATTTTAGAAAAAATGTTAGCAATAATTTCATGCGATACTTTAAATTTTAGTTCACTACACCTTTTTGTTTTTAGAATTATAATCTTTTAGACTAAGTTAAATCAATTTAGTCGTCTATCTAGTACTTTCTGCCGTTATGATCGTGCATTGTAATTTTTATTGTATTTTGTGTAGCTTAGTCGGAACAGGTAAGTCACAGTATGTGCCATTGTTGGCCTTTGTTTTTTTCGTTCACGCACATACTTCACACACACACACACACACACACACACACACACACACACACACACACACTCACGTACACGTACACATACACATACACAGACATGCACTAATAACCTATATGTATCCAGCCAGAAAACGGATTGTACACTTAGAGCTATGAACTAGATATGCACAAACTCACATACGCATACACATACATACACATACATACATACACACATATACATATACATACATACATATATATACATATATATACATACATATACATACATACACATACATACACATACATACATGCACATCTGAACATGCACATGCATATACAATTACACACTACTAATAAATGCATGGTTTCTCGATATCTCTTCAGTTCAGACTCATAGTAGCCTTCTACGACATGTACAATTAATATTTGTTCTATTCTTAAATCTACAATGTCCCTTAGAAAATACGGGAACATTTAAGAATGAAACCTTTTACTATTAATCACTATAATATTACAAGAAATCTGGTTTATGTACTTTGAAGCCATTAATTGTAGTGCTATTTTTTTAATTCATTTTGTGATGTATTCAAAGTGATTTAAGAAATTAAAATTTTATTCAATATTCATGGCTGGATCTGTGAGTGCGGAAATATTTATTTTTGCTGCACTATTACAAGTAGTGGCTTCAATACATGTATATAGCACTTAACAAGTAATCTTAAGTTGTATTTACTATTTAAAATTACTGTAAATTGCTTTGAACTGTACTATTGACAAGATGTGTACTATTTTAAGATATGCATTAAAATTATGCATTGAGAATTGACGTATAATTCTTCAAGTTAATCTTAAAGTAAGGTAGGAAGAAAAGATTGCTGGACGTTGCTTAGTAACTTAGCCCAGTTACAGGTGCTAAAGCTTTATTTTTCCACCTTGGAAACTGAAATTGATATATTTCCATTCATAATACTATCTACATGTTTAACATGACCTTTGTGCAGTGAGAGATTGGGTACATATTAGTATATTTGCGGCAGAGCTGATTTTAGAATAAAATGGCAAGGTTTTGAAGCAAAATATTAAATTCAGTAATGAGGAAATGCAAATCTACATGTAATTATAAGTGTAACCTTTATATATTGAGATATAATTTTTGGTTATTGGTGTATTCATGTAAAAATGATTTTAAGTTGGATATGATATGACATTCAGTAAAAACAGTAGATTAAGTAAAGAAATAATAAAAATTAATGCCTAAGATACATGCATGCAACTCAACCACTCGTGGGGGTTGGGTGGAGAAATGCTTATGAAGGGCTTGATTCTGATTGGCTCTTGAGCATGGCGTCGATCAATGCTATATTACCAGAGGACAGGCCATAGAATTTTAGTTCACTCCTGAACTCTGGCTTATACGGAATTACTAACTGAACTTGTCTAAATATAATTCAAATATACTTAATGAATTATTGCGACAAACACATAATCTAATAGATTTCATAGAAGCTTCTGAATTTCTGACTGCATTCGTATAAAATAGTTCTACTATACACCTTCTATAGGTCGGTGATTGTTAGCACGGAAAATACGAAATCAATATTAAAACGATTGTGGCTCACGGGATTGCAGATATTGTGTGGAATTGTCGTCTTACCCTCTATAGGTCGGTTAATCACGACACCATTTCAATATCTCAATTCATTGAACGTATAAATCCATGATTGTACAAGAAACGCCGATTACTAGAGTTGACTCTATAGATAAAGCGTTTTCTCGTCAATTCAGGTAAATAGCTGCATTTTGACACTTTGTGTTGGCAGTAAAGATAGAAGACAGAAAATTGAAGACTGAAGATTGAAGATAGAAAATAGAAGTCTGAAGATTGAAGAAAGAAGAGTGAAGAAAGAAGACAGAATCAGGAAATACTGAGATTCTACGAAGAACACTAATTTTCTAGTGCCTAATCTAGATAGGTGTTGCTTTCGCAGATATCAGTTAAACGACTACAAAATCCTCAATTCTACGGAAAGCGCGACTTACTAGTGCCTGAGTCTAGTTAAGCGTCTTTGCCTTAGATTCAGCTAAATGACTGCAAAATAACACATCTCATGTGAACAGTCAGGAGAAAGGAAAAATAAGGCAGCAGATAACTTACTGAAATTCTATGAGGAACGCTAATTTTCTAATTGTCCATTCTAGGTAAGCATTATCCTTCTAGATTTCAGTCGGCGACTGCAAATCCTAAATTTTGCGGAGAGCGCAATTTACTAGTTGCATATTCTAGTTAAAGCGTCTTTTCCACAGATTTAAGTGAACGACTGCAGAATAACACCTCTCGTGTAATAGTTATATAAAGAAAAGAGGGAAAGTATCAAATCATATAAGCGAGAAGTGCCTTGAAGCCAATAACTCGTTTTCCAATTTCTATTTTATATTTTAAATTGCAAATACAGACATTTAGCTAACTGTTTAGAAGTAGATTGACTTTATATTTGTCGCCTTTTCAGCATTTTATTAATTGTTACGTAGTATTCGTTAATATTCTATTCTATCTTTATGTGTAATGTTTTAATTCGTTATATTGCTATGGTGTTTCTTTGTTAATAATAAAATCGTTTAAAATAATAAATCACTAGTTTTGTGTCGATATTCTAATTTAGATAGAATTAAAGAAATAATTACAAACATACACGCATACTATAAATTATTATACAATGAACGAATAAGCATGAGTTCTGTTCATAGCAGCTCTAGTCTCATTGATTTAGCCTCCAACTGGCTATATGAGCAAGAGATCCTTGCATCCTCTAGGTTAGTACCGCCGAAGCATGAAGAGTTGGAAAAATCGAACCCACGACTCCATTTCCGAACTCCTATAACGGAGAGAGGATTGGAGAACCCCTATAATATCTCTATGGGAGAACCCAATAATATACCTTGGCTCCAAAATCATCTTTCAATCTTTGATAGAGAAAGACTAATCATAAATTTCAATTCATAAACAATATGTATACTCTTTCGTATGTAGATGGTTTTGTACTAACTTTATTTTAATTTACCGAGACGAATTTGCCAAAGAATATGACGAAAATTCTGTACCCAAATTTAGCATATAATGTGATTTTATAGTAAATTCAAATGATTGCAGGCTGTGTTTAATGTCAAAGAAGTTATTCAAGCAGGAGGAACAAGAAGGCCGGCATTTTATGGGGAAGCGTAAGTGAAAAAATTATGAATTTTCTCCTTATTCATCAATTAGGCAAAAAATTGATCAAATTTATAGGGTCAAATTATTAACCAACTTAGGTTGGCATATAATTTGATTCTGATAATAAGGGGTATGGTTTCAACGATTGTCACAGTATGAGTTGAAAAGCAATTTAATAGATTGTCTTAATAGCGTAGGGGCAGTGGCGGATCCAGAGGGCCCGGCCCCCCCCCCCCTTAGGCCCAGCGATAAAAATTTTAAAATTATATTTTCATTGTTTCTGTGGCAATTTCTATGTGTCAATATGTTTGTAAGGGCAGTGGCTGGGGGGGGGGGGGGTACGAGAGGTAACTCAGTAGTACTCCAATAGCTCAATTGTTCTTCAATATGGGATTAGGGGCTCATATTTAGTGTTTTAGGAGCCCTGTATATTGGAAGAGGCCTGAAAAATGTTGAGCGTTTCTCTAGCTCTCAATTGTCACTTTAATCACTGTACTCGGTCCCGGAGCAGTGGTGCAAACAGCCTTGGCTGGGAGGGACTTAGGCCCCCCTACCGTCAAAATTAGGTCACTTTTGCAATTCGTCCAGATCCGTTGAGTTTCTTCAGAGGTGAAAAAATTAGCCTACTTTTTTCAAAACAAATGTAGGATTTTAAGCATTTTAGTTTTCCTCTCACTTCAGTACAGGTATGAGTGGGGGGGGGGGGGGTAAGATACGGGGATACACTAACTCTAAGAGCCGAGTGTAGTAGTGAAAAAATTTTGAGCTCTCCCCCACAGCATTTTTCTGGTTGCGTTGCATGTCCAGAAGAAGGCGGGCCGTAAGCAAATAATATGTACACTCAAAAAATAAATTTCGGGCCCGCCCTTAAAAAATTTCTGGATCCGCCCCTGCGTAGGGGTAACATCATGAAGTTTTAAATGACAGATCCTTAGGTGAATAGAACCCTCGTGGGTTCGAATCCCAACTGCACTGATCTGAGAGTAAAATTGTGGACATTCACTGGACTGGTTACATGGAAAATGGAATAAATTGCCTAACTGTTTAAACATTATTAAAAAGTTATAGATATCTGCATAGTTGATGATTTCACTACAGTGTGTGTTTACTTTTTTACTTTACATTGTTACAATTTTGTGAAATTTTTTTGCATATTATTCAGTGGGAAGGAATACTTGGAAGAAATGACTGAAATGATAGCAAAAATAAGTTAGAGTATTTCCTTACTCCAATGTAAAGCACTGTTACATAAAAGTAAATTTTGTATTTGCACAACTTTTTTTAAAACAGTGCAGCTCCAAAATCCAATGTGCCATTCCAATGATCTTGAGTAACAAGCAGAAGTTGCTAAAAAGTAGTCTACTTAATTTTTGCTTGAATTTTTGACATTTCTGGCTATTCTTGATATCTTCTGCTTAGTCTCTCCATTGTCTGGTTAACCTAACGTAACTTGATTATTCTAGTTAGAAACTCGTATGAGTTATATCACCAGTTAGTCTCATTATCATTGTGTAATTATTTTAGTTACATATATTGCACTTTCTCAACCTTTCCCTAAACGTTTTTCTAAAAGGGTTTTAGTCACACTATCGTTCATTATTTTTAGAATATATTTTAGAAAAATGCATAACGGCATTCAGGCCCAAACATAGTACTACAGAATGGTTGTTGAAGAAATCATTAAATGTTAGATTTAAATTTTAAAGGCTCTCTTTCTTTAGTATTTTCATAATTATTTTCATTAAAATTTATGACTTATATTTAATCAAATCTTATATTTGGATTAAAATTGTTGAGGTGTAATGCAGTGACAAGTATAAAGTTATATTATAAGCCTAGTTCAATCTTGAACCAGATTCAATTTTTGTCTGTTCTCGTTTTTTTTGCTTATATTTGCCACCCGGCTCAACTATTTTACAACTACTCCATGTTTGATGACTGATTTTACTTCCTATTTTTTGGAGTCTAAATTGATTCAAAATTTAAGGTTTTTTACTAGATAGTAACTAAAATGTTTTTAACTTGTAAGGCGTATTATTTTCTGGATAACTTTAAAGTTACAAACTAATGGAAACAACATGTTCACTAAGATTTGCCATGCTGTATGAAATTGATGAACTAATGTGTATCGATTTAATGCACATTTAAATGAAAGTTGTTGCTAGTGTACCCCTTAATATTCTTCTAAGCAAAAGTTATAGAGGAAAGGAAACTGTTGCTAGGTGATACTAGCTTCAAGTGCAAATGAGTGCCTTATGAAAAATATTTTACTTGGTGAATGAATATTTGGCCCAACATTTTAATACCAAGTCACTATCATAAGCACAGACCAATTTGCTGGTTCAGTCAATCTCATTACTGAATGTATTTTTTTAATGATGAGGGGTGCATAGTAATTATTGTCTACAGTGGATTTCATTCTATTAAAAATTTTCTATTTATATGTTTTTATTACTGACTGAATTTATACATGTATATAAATAATGAATGCTTTTTATAAATATGTTTTTATTGCTTTTTCTTTTTAGCTTTTTGATCACATTGAACGATCTAAGAACACTAAACTTCTTGCCATTGGTTTTATCAAAAGGTTTGTCTTTTTGCTGAAGTTGTTTTTACTTCAGCATAACCTATATTTTTATTGACTTATGATTTTTACTTTTTGTATGTATTTTAAGATATAATTGATAAAATTTAATATATGTGACTTTTCTAATTCAATTTTTACACAATATTTGTATTTTAGTGGCATTGTATACATTTTTTGTTTTTTACTTTTATAAATAATATTTTGAGACTATAAATTAGAGATTAAGAAAGTGGGATATAAGATACTTTTGTAACATATTTGTATTAAGTGTGAAGAGAAAACAGAGGATATAAATTTAATAGAAGTGATATGCTTATTATGAATCTGTCACCAGCCAGTGAGAAAGAAAGTAGACTAGTACTCTCATAAATATTAGGAAACATTGTCCTTTTGGTTATGCCAGATCTGTTTTTGTCATTGGCAAAGTGTGTATGATATTTGCACAATTGATTTAAATTTTGCATTTTGATTCTCTATGATCAGCAGAGCTGCAGCTTAAAATGTCAATTGTTGAAAAGTACTTTTTTTGTTTTTATTTATGGATTTTGTATTTTTGCATTTTATTGAAACTTTATATGCATTGCATAATCTAAGCATTGCACACTGTCAGGAACCTGATTCGACTATTTTTGATCTGAGGTAAAATGAGGACCTGACATCAAATGTTCCAGGGCTTAAATTCCTAATAATATGCCTCTAATAATTATTTTGGAATCTTTACCTGACCTCAATTTGACTGAATCTAGATATCCTACTAAGTGATGGATAACTTCAACAACTGTATTAAATTAAATATTAATTTAATACGTAAAGAAATAAAATAATACATGGGTATGTGATAGAACGAAAACTAAAACGATTTCAAATAACACGTGTACTTGAAATTAGAATAACTTAAAACTATTCTTCTCTGTTGAATTACAGTTCACTTTAAATATCGCAAAAGTAAGTACTTTATATTACATACGATTACTTTTGACATACAAATTACTGATACTCTCTCTAGCTTAAATTCCTACACTTTACTCTAGTTTCCTTTTGACTATTCGCCTACTAGGATTCCTTCTAATATAATCCCTAGGTTAGAATATTTTGATGGAACTCTCTTCCTTCTGCGATCTTCTATAAAATCACTCCCTTCTCATCGACTGTTCGATGGACTACTAATTAGTTCGAATAACCGAACCCTTCGAATTGCTCTCAATTTGTCTACTGTTGAGATTCTTTAAATCTCCTAAATCTCTTTTCAACTTGGCACGTTTTATGTCCGTGTTGTTACTCTTCCATCTTGGATCTCTCCTATTTCCTGTTTAGGGCCTCATTGGTCACTTGCCCTAGCTAAGTTACCACCTAAGATCTCACTTTTAATAAAACTCAATACTTTAAATGTATTCTTAAATACTTTACTAGAAATACAATTACAAATACAAATACAAATTAAATGTATTTCGAATCAAGCTTTGACACACACGTTGCAACATTTGGTATCGTTTTTATTACTCATTACTTACCAATCTTTTAAAATTAATCGAAAGAATTTTTGTGAAAAGATTTGAGCCATTTTCCCCCGCCAATCACTGATATCTTGATATTGATTTATAGGGTTTAACATGCCTTTCAAAGATTTTTGATCGAATGAACTTAAGTTTATTTTGTGCTTTTAGTCATTTTCAAAGGTTTCATGCTGCAAATTTCTTATCTCTTTATAATTTTCTCTCTACAATAGTATCATTATTGGATGATATGCTTTTCTACTCAATTGCTTCCCATTGGCATTCTGTCTATATGCATAATCCTTATGTTCCTAATTTTTACAAGATGAGCTCATACACATTGAACTGTATTAATAGAATTGACTAAATAAAGATTATTTATAGATGTGTTTATGAGGTTTTCAAAAACTCTGTTTATGAAGTTTTCAAAAACTCCAAGCTAATGTCTTAATAGCCAGTAAAAATTATTAGAATAATGGAAAGTGTAGTTTAAAAATTATTTCAATATTTTTTCATATTAGAATATTTTAAGAATTTTGTCTATCTGAAGTTGGCTTAATTAGAATTTTAACTAAAAGTGACACTAAATCTAAAGTTTCATAATTTTATTTTACTAATATAAAAGTGGTATTTTTAATTTTGATCCTAAATGGTAATATTTTTTATTTCACGATAATAATTTATTTCTAAACTCTTTCTCTCTCTCTCTCTCTCTCTTAGTGCAGAGCCTAATGGCAGGCACATGCTATATAGCACCTTCACTTAACTTTCCTTATCTCGGCCTGTCTCTGCCTCGATTTACTTCCATTCTTCCTTCTATGACCTTTTAATAGACTTTCCTCCCTTAGAATGTGTCCTATCCATCTCTTCTTCATATGTTTCAATGCATTTTCAACTGTCCTTCAACTGTTTGCAACTGAACAAACCAACTCTATCCAGAATTTCCTCTTTTGTAACGTTTTGAGTACAACTAATCCTTTCCATTCTTCTCCATATCCACATTTCCAATGCCTCTACTTTCCTGATATCTTCCTTAAGGTCCATGTTTTGCATCCATATTATAGCGTGGTCTATATCAAGGTTTTCGCTATCTTTGTATCTTTCTTTTGATTTTTTGTTAAAATTTCTTTCCTATTACCGAAGGCTCTTTTGCTTGTGCAATCCTATTGAATATTTCAGTCTCCCATTTCTCATCATCTTTTATAGCATGACCTAAATATTTGAAACACTGTACCTGTTTCAATTTAGTACCATTTATTGTTATATTGACTTCAAATCTATCCTGGGACATGCTTATCACCTTATGCTCGGTTTTATAGGACTTCGATATGATTTTCCAATTACTAGTTATGGAAAGGGTCCTTATTGCCTACACTAGTTAATATTCGTTAGTTGGATTTTATGAACCTCTTACGACTCTCAACTTCAAGTCGGCGCGCTTACTAATAGTTCCTGGGTGGTCAGCGCGCGCGGAATAGATTTGCGCTCTGCCATTGGCTGCTTTCATCAGCTGACATAATATTCCTGAGAGAATTATCAGTGTTTACAACTGTCGATCATTTTGCTTCACCATTGATTCCCGTACATGGCAAAAAAATAGTGAAATTAATTAATTAATTTACACTATATGAGTTACGATATTCAATATATAGGAAACAAAAATTATAGTGATATTCTTTTTCAAGTTTAATGAATAGATATTTAACTAGTATATAATTAATAGCAGCAATAAAATAACGTGTTAAAATTCTATTATATATTTCAATACTGCTACTATGAAATAAATCCACGTACGACTTAATATAACTTAATTATACTGGTTCAAAAAGTCTGGAAGACTCGCAACTGCAATATCAACAATGATCTGACCCGTAATTGGCTCCAATCTAAACTTATGATGATTATGATAGAGCTACATCTATATACAATATTTTTAGTATTATTTATTTTAGTATTGCGTTCTCATTAATGTTGATTTACTAGAATAAAATTGATTTTATGCAATCGTATATGCTAATAATTTCTAATCATTTCATTGTTTTAATAAATTTAACAGTCTCTCCTAATAGTTGAAAACACATCTCTTTCAGCCTTAGATTTAAATCATCTGCCTGACTGTTTATCACTGGACTGGCATCGTTTAGGATCTCTTTTGGTTCTCTTCAGCTCATGTTTTTCATGTCCTTTACTGGGCTCGATTTGTAGCAACATGTGACGGGAGACGTCCCTAACATCTTAATGTTAAAACTTTATTATTACATAACGGCACACTGGGTCAGTAAGCTCAGATGCTTGTTTGAGGCCCATTTCCTCCTTACTCTCCATGGTCATTAGTAATCATTGTCTTTTTATGGCACATCAATTGCAGCCGGCAGGGATTTAAGACTAACCTTCCATTACGCTGGAATTTTTTCCTTCAGAGCTGTCAACACTCGGTCTTCCAAGGTGAACACCCACAAAGTACTAACCGAAGCTGATGAAGCTTAACTTCGATTATTGACGCGCAACTAAACCGAATGCGCTAAATCCCGCCGTCATTATTATTTCTAATATTATTTTTATTATTATCGTCATCATCGTCATCATCATCATCATCATCATCATTGGCCTTATTAATAAATCAAAAATAATCGCAGAATATACTGATTATATAAACCGATACATGTACACACACAGATATATATATATATATATATTGCTATTTGTTTTCCGAATAAACTTCAATTTTTAATGAGAACAATGACGCCGCAGCATTTAATAGAGCCGATAGAGGCTTATCCGGTGGTGTACGTGGCGATAAGTCAGTTACTAACTTTAGCGTCAGTCGCTAAATGTAGCGAGTCAACAAGTGGTCATAAAATCCAAAAGTCACTATCCCTTCGATAAAACTGTCGATAGCTTACTATCGGAGTGTCATAAAATTGGCCATTAGTCTTATTGATGTTAATCTTCATTCCTTCCTTAATCAATGCCTATGATACAGGCTATCCATTATCTTCTGCAGTCCTATCTCACTTTCAGCTACCATTCCTTGATCATCTGCAAAAAATCTTTTAACAGTTTTCCTCCTACTTTTATTCCTTCTTCCATGGCTTCCTCACTCATCGCTTCAGTGCAAATGGTAAACAGTTGCGGAGATATGCTACAACCTTGTCTTACTCCAAGTCCTATTTCACTTCTTCCGAGTATTCCTCTGAGCATTTGTGTATTTCTGAGCTAATCTTTTGTTCAACTGTAATGGTAGTAACAAGCAGCAATTAACTATTTATCAAAAATTGCATTCTTTTGTTTTTCTAATGGAAAGGGTGAGTGCTAGATGTCAGAATAATTTCACATCTCTCTCTTAGTGCACTGCCTACTGGCAGGTCCATGGTATATAACGCCTTCACTCTTCTCTGACTTGTGCTTTCCTCTTCATGTCCGCATATGAGTGGGTCTTTAAATCACCTAACTTCCCTAATCTCGGCCTGCCCTTACATCTTTTTCCTCCATTATACCTTCTATTACCTCTTTTAATAGACTTTCCCCCCTTAGAATGTGTACTATCCAATTCTTCTTCCTATTATACATTTCACATAATTCAAATTTTACATCATTTGATATATTCTGCTTCTGTATATACATGTAAGCTCTCCATTGCTAATCTTTGAATACTGATTTTATCGTCTTCTGCGCAATTATAAAGACCATAAATATCTTCATTGCCCGTCTTGTGACCTGGCCTGTATATCATGCATTGAGAAGCCAATTGACAAAAGTAATATCTACAATAATTAAGATTTAATAATAATAAAGGATTAATGTCCGTTTCCTCTTCCAAGGATGATGTCGGGGACATCTCCAGAGTACACATCACTACAGATCAATTCACCCAGACCAATCTGCAAAAGAAATGTGTTGAGAAGTAAGGTCCTAAATGAAAGCCAGTCCGGTTATCAAAAATGGTCAGGGTAGATTGATTATGTATACGGTAGGAAAAGGTAAGTCTTAAGCTTGCTAGAGAAAGTTGAAAGAGAAAAATAAGAGCGAAGATTAGCATTTAAAGAACTACAGGTTCTGGGTGCTGCATAAGAAAATGAACTTCTGCCCAATGATGTGAGAATACTTTTAACAGAGAGAAGATTGGCAAACAGCACGTGCAAGAGAATTTTGTGTGGGCGTGCTGCAAAGGATTGAGAGAACAAGAAGGCAACCCATGTGAAAATGAATTACAGTAGTAGAGCTTTGAATGAGCTATAGAATTTGCAAGGATAGTGGCTGAATTCCTAGTAAGAGATGAATGTATTTGCCTAATCTGACGAATCTGAAATAAAGAAGCGCGACAAACAGAAGAGATATGGGATTTAAAGTCAAGGTTTTCATCAAATATGACTCCAACGTTTTTGGCAGATCGAGAAGATGAAGGAGCAAGATTTTGAAAATTATCAGAATTATTAGTAATTTTACTTCCTTGTAAAGGAGTGCCAATTAAAAGGTATTCAGTTTTGGTGGGATTAACAGCAAGACGATTAGCACAAAACCAGGAATGAGTTTGGTCTAGAATGGATGAGAGATGAGTTAGTTTCTAATCGGAATCATGATTAAAAAGGAAATATATTGTTGTGTGTAGTCTGCGTAGATGTGAAAATTTATGGAGGACTTAGCAAGCAGGTAGCTAAGAGGAGTGTTATATTTAAAGAGAAGAGTAATGGACCTAATACCGAATCTTGTGGAACACCGAATTGGAGGGGTAGTTAAGAAGAGCGATTTTGATCAATAATGACCGATTGTATGTGACATGAGAGACATGATGTGAGAAGGGAAAAATTGGTGAAGTCAGAGCATGTGTGATAGTAGAATCTGTTAGACAATAAGAAATCTTTAAATTTTGAAAAATTAATGTTTTTAGCTTTGAATGACAAGAATCCAGAGATTGTTTTAAGATTCTTTAAAAATCTGTACCAGCAGCAATTGATGTGCGAACAAAGGCAACGATTACTAATAACCATGGAGAGGAAGGAGGAAATAACGAAAACAACAGAAAAAAACAATGAAAGGAAACTTTGTTATCACATGTGGTTGTCATGTGTAACCATACGAACTAAAGAAGACCATGTGAGCTGGGATTTTGTAGACATTAGAATACTTATGAAACCAGATTTGTCTCTGAATCTAAAGAAATTTTATATTTCTCTAAAGGCATATGTATCATGGTTTTTTTAATGCACTGAGTAATTAGCATGCCCACTGTACATATTCTTTTTCTCTATACCTTTGGAAACTATAGCAACAGACTGGTGTGCTATAATTTAAATCTTTGTATTGTCTGAAATAAATTTGCATTTATTAATTTTTTTATTTTATTTTTTATTGATAAATTTAAATAAGTTTTTGATTGTTTTTCTTTTTTATTTTTTTTTTAATCAAGATCAGCTGCAAGAGAATTTGAGCTGCGGAGTTTTTCAAACCATCTATTCCAGTGGTCGTGAGAGAATTTTGAGTGTGCTTTTGATTCACTTTCAAAACTGCAACTCTTGAGCAAATCCTGAAATGTCTGTTGAAATCAAGACAACCCTAATTGTGAATTATCTCCCACAATCACTCACCGATGAGGAATTCACTAAAATGTTCACTGATGTAGCTCCCACATTATCTTGTAAAATAATTCGAGATCGCAACACCGGCTACAGCTTTGGCTTTGGCTTTGTCGAATATGCTGAAGAGAGCCAGGCGGCTGCAGCTATCGAGAAACTGAATGGAAAGAAGATTCAAAACAAAACGATTAAAGTAGCTTACTCGAGATCTGGTGAGAACGTGAAAGGAGCCAATTTACACATTACTAATCTACCAAAGACTTGCACACAGGAAGATCTTATAGAATTATTTCATGTGTATGGCAAGGTTGTTCATTGTCGTCTCCTGTCCGATCAGGTATCTGGCGAATCAAAGGGTGTTGGGTTTGTTCTTTTTGATACAAGAGATCAAGCCGAATCGGCACTAAACGCCCTGAATGGAAAAATACCGCCTGGATTCTCCAAAAAACTCTGCATCAACTTTGCAGAGGACAGAGGTAGAACAAATCAGCATAATTTTGCTCCAGATGCAGGAGCCTCTACGACCAGCTCGGTTGGAATGGGAACACCGTATGGCATGCTAGGTGGAGCTGGCATGTTTGGAGGAGCTGGTATGGCTTCTCCTTTTGGAGAGTTTGCAGCTGCAGCCGCGGCATACTTCATGCAGTATGCTGGAATGTATAACGAGGAAATGTATGGAATGGCAAGAATGCCTGGAAGGGGTGTATATGGGATGGGAATGGAGGCTGGGATGATGGGTGGAGCGGGTGGGATAGGAGCTATGAGAGGAGGAAGAATGATGCGTGGTGGCAAGGCTGGGACCAGGTTCAACCCAATGTCTGCTGGCTCTTCTGGACTTAGCGCGGCCCCTCCGGGTAAGGGTCTCGCCACGACGCCTGGAGGTTTTGTCCTGTTTGCCTACAACATCGGATCCACAACGACAGAAAATGATTTGAGGACTCTCTTTTCGCTATATGGAACTGTCACTAAGGTCGACGTCATAATGGACTTTGCTAAGAACACTGGAAAGGGTTATGGATTTGTGACCATGCCTGACTACGATGAAGCAAATTTTGCGATCTCACAGTTAAATGGGTATAACTATGCTGGGAAACCTCTTCAAGTCTCGTTTAAAAACAAGAAAGATTAGAGATGTATGCGAGGAGATAAAAACAGTTTAAGATCATTTGGAAATGATTGATAATAATTTAGCAGAAGATAACTGAGTACGCTGGTTTACTTTCTTGTGACTGCTTGGAGCACCACTTTTAAGTATTAATTAACACTTTCCCCTATTGAAACTAATTATCTAATTTAAACTAGAACTCTGTCAAGTACAGTGAAAGATAAACAATTGTTTGTTGAACCTAATTTTTTCAAAGAGTAATTATTTTCTATTTAAGTTATTCGCAACTCCATATTTGTCTATTGCGTTTTTTTGTGTCTCCCTGAACCTAGCTACTTATTACTTTTTGACATAAGAAAGCGCAGTAACGTTTTAATTTGGTTGAACTGGAATTGAAATGGCCTAAGTTTTGAAATAGCTTCATTTAAATTTTACTTGTTGTGGGCGTGTAGCTTTTTCAAACATTTAAAGAACCATTCCTATAAACATTATAAACAATGGGAACTATATGGGGGATTAGTGCATTCAGTTTAGCTACGCGTCAAATGATGTAAGTTAAGCTACGCTGAGAGCAATTAGTACATGTTTTTTGTGAATTCGGGATTTAACAAACTCGGTTAAGCTGCTTGTCAGTTGAACAAAGTTGAGCTCCATCATGCCCGGTTAGTACTTTGTGAATGACCACCTTTGAAGGCCGAATGTTGACAGCTTTGAAAGAAAAAGATCCCGAGGGTGTTGGAAGGTTATTCTTAAATCTGTGCCAACAAAAGAAATCGATAATTACTAATAACCATGGAGAGGAATGGAGGCAATAACGAAAACTACAAAAACAGCAATCTAGAAAGGAATCTATGCAGCACGTGTGGTACTTCATGTGTGTAACTTTACGAGAATAAACCAAAAAATAATGATACTGATATGGTCATGTACAACATTGTCTGGTCATGTGCAAAAATGTTGACTAATTCTAGTCAAATTATTTTGATATCTAGGCAATAAATGATGATCCAGTTCATAGTGCACATTCTGATTAGTGCATTTCTGATTCAGTTCATCCGTAATGGTAGTTTTGTTTCTTGTGATGAAGCAGCCATGAATCTTAAAAATGAAATATGTGTAAAAGTTAGGAGCGACTGTTAGTAGTACCTGTATATGTTTATGTACTTTGGTAGTGTTATGATGTAATGTTAGTTTCTTTTAATGATACAACGCTGAAATATACACAGTTAGAAAGCAAATAAAATAACTTCAAAGTAATGCAATTTTTGCAATAAATTGATGAAGAAAAGTTATTTAACTAGAAAAATCATGACGATGCTTTATAATCAATAAAGAACATGATAAGAGATAGAAATAGTTAAAACATAATACAATTGATAGTAAAGTATAATCGATAAATTAATTAAAATGAAGGTAAATTGTAAGTCACATCACTTATATAAGTTGCAACTATACAGACAAATGGTTCGAGGTTAACTACTGTTAGTGCTGCTGATGTATCAATTTTAGTACTTTGGTACTGCTGGCTTGATACTGCTTGCATGGTCTAACTTATTCAATTGAACCTTTTGTGTTACTATAAATTATGTAGAATTCGGCTATACATTCAGTATTTTATCTCTAATGAAGTTGTTAGCAATGAGATTTTTAACATCTTTTTATTATCAGTTTAAACTTCTTTTAAAAATATTTAAAGTTACTTTTTTAAACCCAAGGGGACTTTGGACAATGCGACCTTTCGGCATAGTTTGTGAATACAACATCTGAGAAAGGTGACTTTCATTTTCCTTTTTTTAATTTGAATTTTTTGCATTTTGTTTATTTTTCAGGGTTTTTTTTGTAAAAGAATTTTTGTCAGAGAATTATTATGTAGAAATAGCCTACTACTATATGATTAGCCATTTATTAAATGTATCACACGATGTAGTTTTAAAGGAGCCTGGCAAGTCTCTTTGAGTTCATATACAGAAGCTCTGAGTTTAAGAATCCTAGACTTATTCGTCGCTGATATTTAATGAGACTATTATTTTTATTCTGATATTAGTGAAATTATTTTTGTGTATGCCATTTCTTATAGGCATATTTGCACAGGATGACTAGGTGTGGCAAAGGTTACTTATATTTTTGGCTTAACCCTCTTTCTGGTGTTCAACTTACCCAACTTACTGTGATGCGTCGTGTGGGAACGTCTCTGACATCATCATAGGATGAGGAGGTGGACGTTAGAGCACTATTATTATTATTATTGTTATTATTATACAGTATTCCTAACAGTATCATTGCTTAATTTGCTATCGTGCTGTAATAAGAACTCGATCGATTTATAAAGCAAGCCCCATCATAAATGCTCCTTTACCTCTTTCTTTAATAGTCTTTCAAAAAATACATTTGAAATAGTTCCACTTCATCTTGTACTTGCTAGTTGTCATTTTAAACCAATAGCGGTTTTGTTTGGTCTGACATCTCGAGGTGTACTGTATTAATGGTAATATGTTTCAAAGTTACCTGTTAGGAAATGTCGACGTTCTTGTTTATTTCCTGTTTACTAATCTCTAAGCTGATTATGAATAAACTAATGGTAAATAAATATCAGGTAAATTAGTGAATAGTCGACGCCACTCAGGAGACTAGTGCCTATATCTTATAAAAATTGCAAACATTTGAAATTGATAATAATTTCGCAACGTGACTTAACCTGTTGTCGTTCTCTATTGAGAAACTGGATTTAAATGTCCACCTGTACGATTAGGATTCATTTGAAAGAATAGTCTTATTCTATTTGATCATTGTGTTGCGCAGAGCTGGTGTCATGCAGTCATACGAGGCAGCGGGTGGCTATGGACTGCCTGCCTACTACGAGATGGGCCTAGGTGCCGAGGACTACGCCGCCAGCTCTCTGATGGCAGCCTATGGTTTGCCGGGCATGATGGCGGCTACCCAGGGCTTCGGAGGGTTCGGTGGGATGATGGGGCGAGGGAGAGGCGCTGCTGGTATGGCTGCAGGACGTGGGGGGATGCTTGCTAGGGGGCGCGGCGGCTTGAGGGGTGGCCGTGGAGGTGCGGCCATGATGGGCCTGGGAGCCGCTCTTAGGGGAAGGGGTGCTGGTGGGCGAGGTGGTGGTAGGGTGATGAGAGGACGCGGGGGAGCAGGGGCTCAGAGGTTCAACCCTTTGGCTGGGCAGAAGAAGCCTGAGCCTGAGGGAAACATAGTGTTTGTGTACAACATTGGAGAGCACACCGGAGAGCAGGATGTAAGGGAATTGTTCTCTCTCTATGGCACGGTTACCAATGTCGACGTTATCTGGGACTACGCCAAGAACATTACCAAGGGTTATGCCTTTGTTTGCATGCCACAGTATGAGGAGGCAGAGTATGCGATACAGCAGCTGAATGGCTACAACTATGCTGGCAAACCACTTCAGGTCTCCTTCAAATCAGACAAGAAAACTAAATAAACATTGTGTGGCTCTGTTCATACCATGTACTGCATACTAGTGTTAGTGAAACTTTGTAGAGACTGTTTTGTCTGTTGTTGTAGGTTTTATGTTGAGAAGGACTGATTGAATTTAATGGCTTACCTTTTAAGTTTATTTAGAATGATATTGGTATTAATTCACCGCAAATGAACGAATTTCATCAAAAGATAAATGCTTTGTACATTTACACGTTGTGGTACTATACAATGTATTCGTTCAGTAGTAGTGAATTAGTCTCAGTACGAGCCAGAAATAAATGTAAGATAATAGACTTTTGCTGCAGGCCTTGTAATTTGGATAAATGACATGCCTATATATTTTTAATGAGTATCATTGAATTCGTCTTGTACAGCATGTGAAATCATTAAAACGTCATTTTATGCTATCAAGAATTAGTGGATTTTGTTGGACGTTTTAATTTAAGAACATACGAGGAAACTTTAAAAGAATAACATTAGGCATATCGAATGTTTCTATTTTAGCAGGGTGTGAATTAAATATAATAATTTCAGATTTGTTTACGAATCCATATGGCCGTGAAATATGCACTGTGGTTAGAACAGCCAAATTTTGAAATATTACGATTGATGAACATAGCATAACGGCATACTGGGTCAGGAAGCACAGATAATTGTAATATAATTATAATTCTTTGGAGCTCATTTCCTCCTTCCTCTCCATGATTATTAGTAGTGATGAAAAAAATGTTTTTTGGCCGTGTTTTTTAATTGTTTTTTGTGTTTTCTATTGTTTTTTTATTGTTTTTTTATTGTTTTTTTATTGTTTTTTTAACGCTTACGTTTCTGTAACAACTTTAAAGTAGCCTACTTATATGTTATTACTAAGGTTTATTGGTATAATATTTTATGTTTAGATTTATAAATACAGTGTATGAAAGTACCATAGTTTCTTAAAGAAATAAAAATTATCACATAAAATATTTAATAATATAATACATTAAGATGATATAATAATACAATTATGCAATCATTAAATTATTATTTGTTAGGCATAGTGATGACAAAACATGTTTTTGGCTGTGTTTTAAAAAAAACAGATTTGTGGGTTTTTCTTTTTGCTTTTTTAACGCTTAAGTTCCTATAACAACTTTAAGGTAGCATAGTGCCTACCTACATGTTTTTTCCAAGTCATTTTGGTATATTTTATGTTTAGATTTATAAATAGATTTTATGAATAACTATAGTTTCTTAAAGAAATAACAATTATCATATATAAAATATGTAGAACTATATAGTACAATGATAATAATGATTGCGTTATGCAATCATTAAGCTATTATCTGTTAGGCATGGTGATGAAAAAACATGTTTTTGGCCGTGTTTTTAAAAATTGTTTTTTTTGCTTTTTTTTCATTGTTTTTTGGGGGGAATTTAACGCATAAGTTTCTGTAGCAACTTTAAATTACATAATGCCTACATGTTATTGCTAAGGTTTTTTTGTAAATATTAAGTTTAGATTTATAAATAGAGGTTATGAATAACTATAGTTTCTGAAGGAAATATTAGCCTAATTTATAAATAATGAAGTCATTTTCCTGGAGAAAATATGTTCAATAACTCTGAAATATTCTATTAGTACTATTTCTAATTTTTATAGTGATAATTAGTTGTTTGCAAAAGATATAATACCAACTACAAATGAAACTCAATTGTTATTTTTAAATTTGTTTAGAAAAATTGTTGTTGTTATTTTTTTATATTTTTATTCGTTGTTTTAAAACAGAAAATGGTTTAAAAAACCATTTGTTTTAAAACAAGCTCACATCTCTAGTTATTAGCCAGCGGTGCCTTTTGATGGCGCATAAACCTTCCAACACTTCGGGGTTTTTTCATTCAAAGCCGTCGACACTTAAAACATATAAATATATGGAAATATATTGAACTTTGCCAGCCGTCTATATAAGCACACATCTTTCCACACTCTTCCACCACTCGCCCATTAGGCTTTGTTTATTATGTGAGCAGAACTACATATTATAAAAGGTCAATAATCATTTTCATATTTTGTTTATATTGTTGGAATCTCTTCCGAAAATATTCAAAACATTAACTTACAGTTTCAGGTGGAATTGCAGGTAAAGGGGTTTTGGGAGTTTTATTTCCTTTTCTTTGTTAATAGTTGTTCTTTGGTGGTTTATAATTAAAAGAGCAAGGCATGAACCTATGGAGTATTTTTGCGTATAATTATAAAGGAGGGGAGATATGAGAAATGCTAAATATTCGTAATTACCTATATTTACACATAATTTTACAATAATTATCCGTGATTATGAAATAGTAAATGTAGTTATACACAATATGGCGTGTTCTGCACAATAATTGCTTAGAAGTTAATTTTTTATCGATATGAGGTTTGAAAGACGGAGAGGCGGGTTTAAAAAAAGTTAATTTAAAATTTTGAAGTTGTTAAAGTGTAGTACCCTCTAGGCTCTATATTGTGAGGTATTATATTCATTATTATATAATTATGTAAAATTATGTTAAAATTCTAGTGTATTTATGTGTAAGTATAGTATAACTATGTTTAATTAATATTTCTCATATTTATCCTCCTTTATGATCGTATGAACGTCACTAACCAGGGAGGACCGGTAGCCATTAAAACATCGGCGTTGCTACAATCATAATGACGCCTGCCATCTGGTGATTACAATCGTAAAATAGTTTTTTTAATAATACATATATAAAAGATGTTATGCTGTATCTACTGCGATATATTAACTAGAGATGGGAACTGTATGAATTTCCAGAGTTCGGTTCGGGTTCGGTTAGCTGTTGACATTTGAGAGTTCGGTTCGGTTCGTTGAAAATGAAAGTTCGGGTTCGGTTCTAACAAGGGTTCGGCTTGCTTTCCAACTCGCAAGAGTTCGATTCGAGTTCGAAATGCTTTGGTTTGGATAATGTTTCAATTGTTAAACTTTACTTGTAATAATCATGACAAACATGTTTGACAATAATCATCACAAACATGGTTATGACAAACATGTTTGAAATGGTTTATGGTAAATGTGCTAAAAAATTCATTAAGTCATAATACCTGCCACATTTTGTCACCTGGGTAAAAATATGACAATGTAAAAATGAGAGAAGTGGTATTTATTCCTGTAGCCTACAATTCTTAAAATATTGTTAATTGACCAACAAATGTTCATAATATAGATATTTAGCTTTATTATTGTATCTGAAATATTTTCCTTGATTATAACGAGCAATAGAATGCTTAATCAATTTTTAAATTTTTATTGTCACTATAGGCCTATATATTAGATACGTTTATAATTAAGTGGAAATGTCTTGGCTAAAATTTAACATAACATAACATTTACAGAGTCAGGAAGCAATTATATGCTTATTTTAAGACTCATCAGAATGCTCTTAAAATCTAAATGAACCTAAAATGAATCTAAATGAACTAAAATGCTCTTAACTAAAACCAATTAATATTAATCAAATCATACAGACTTCATGTCAACATGTCAAATTTATACATAGCCTGTGTATAACACTGAACATGCAATTAGCTTCTAATTTACATGTTCTTATGTTTATCATATTTATTTTTAAAAGCATTCACTGAAGCTTTCACAACTTCGCTTGGCAAACTATTCCAAGCATTTATAACTCTGGCTAAAGAAAAATTTCCTTAAATCTAGTCTACTTCTAAATTTATTAAGTGTGTAAATATGTCCCCTTGTGTTTCTGTTGTTTGATAAATTAAACCAAATACTATGGTTTACTTTGCTGAAGCCTTTGAGTATCTTAAAAACTTCTATTCTCATAACTACGTTTTTGACAGTCAAATACCAGCCTTGTTGCTCAGGCTTGTACCCTTTCTAATTTATCGATATCTTTCTTAAGATATGGGCACCAAGCCTGAACGCAGTATTCAAGTTTGGGCCGTACAAGAGCCTTATATATAGCCTTACCACAATATCTTTATTTCTACATGCAATTGTTCTTTTAACACTAGAAACCCGGAGATTTCGTTATACCTAGAAACCCTGAAGCGGGTCAATTGACCCAGCATGTATTTCGTTTGAATTATCAGTTATTTTACTCAGCCATTTTTATAGGCATTAATAGAAATTCTTAAAGTAGGAGATGCTTGGTGTTATCTACTCTTGTTACTGTTCTTGGCTACTGTAAAATTCTAAAATAAATATTCAAACATTTTCCTAATAAAGAAAAAAAGGCTTTAAAATTGAGTAATACACAAAGTTTCTAAAACTTCCTATTAGACTTCTAAACGTCTAACCCTAACCAAAATACTAGCCTAAATAAGATGCAAATTGAACAAAAACCCAGTGGGGAAAGTATAATCTATTTGGAAAAATTTAAAGATGTACCAGTGGAAAGAAGAATTCTTCTCGTCCTTTCAATTTACCCTATCACTAAACTTAGTCAATAATCCTAACTTTGTTATGTTTCTTAACCCTGAATTTTAACGTTAAGCCTAACTCCAAACATATATTTTAGAATTTTGGACAATATTAGGGCTATATAGTTAGAACTTTGGAACCCTAATTGGAATATCTTCTCAAGATTTTAACAACAATTCTGTCTGAAATAGACATTATAAAATGGACAACTTTACGACGATTATTCCTTTCAGTAGTCAGCCGTGCCCTATTGAGCAACGCAGCACTTATCACAACGCCCCAGGAGTTTGACGGAGCAGCAGGTTCTAGCAAAACTGCAAAACGTGTTGGAGGATGAGAGTGGTAGTGAATCAGATGGAGCTAGCGATAAATCGAACTCGGATATTGAACTAGATTCTGATTTCAGTTACGAAGATTCAGAGGTTTAAAACAGCGATAGTGATAGTAATGTTAGTGATGATAATGATGTTGAAGATTATGATAATTCTGTTGAAACTCACGTGGCTTCTGGTAGTAATTCCGGCAATCCTGGTGATGTGGGGGTTGTTCAAGGGGACTGCAGTGATAACACCACATTTGTGCACTGCAAGGACGGTACGCCTTGGATCATTATTACAGATCAAGCAATTTTCGGCAAACTTCAGAAGTAGAATATTTCGAAATCAAAGCCTGGTGTCATGGGGTACTCACGAGTCATACCAACTCCTCTGGAAGCCTTTCGTAGAATTGTGGACGAGGGTATGATACGCCATATCAAACGATGTACCGTTGAATACGCTTGTTTGACAGATGCTACCTGGAATGTAACAGAAAGCGAACTCGAGGCATTACTTGGCCATTACTTGGACACTTGGTCTATGGTCTATAGTCTCTGTGAACATCTGCGATATTTGTGACAGTGAAGGCTCTAAATGAACATCGTAGTTCATGGAAAACTATATTAGTTTAGCCCTAGGGGTCAATGATGATTGAGAGTCAAAACACTGAATTTTTGAAATTTTTTTGGAAAAATGTTGACAATAATTTAAACAATATTATTTTGGATTAAGGTCCATGGCCACTACGGTCATGTCAATCGAAACTGTCCTCACTAGTTCAGTAGTTTGAAGAAAAGTATATTTATTGACTAGCAACATTGGGTCAATTGACCCACTTTAGGCGTTCTAGGTATACGCGTTTCGTTTGATGGAATGGGTGTTGATTCAATGATAATTATACATTGTTCATGTAATACGCCTTAAATAAATAAAAGTCACCAAGTTTGATGGTTCTTGGAACTACGGTGTAGTCGTTCGAAAGTAGCGTTTGGGTCAATTGACTCACGTTATGGTTTCTAGTGTTAATCATTCTTAATACACAATTAGTACTATTTACAACTTTATTACAATTTTCACAACATTTAAAAGAGCTAATTATAATAATAATAACACGCATTATAGTGAAATGATCAACTATGTTGATATCTATCACTTTTAATGCCACATGTTTAAACCGTTAGGCAATTTATTCCATTTTCCGTATAACCAGTCCAGTGAATGTCCGAGATTTTACTCTCAGATCAGCGCAGCTGGGATTCGAACCCACGAGAGTTCGATTCATCTCAGGATCAGTCATTTAAAACTTCATGACGTTATCTACACCCTTAACCATTGCGCTATTGAGACATTCTATCTAGCTATCCACAAAGACTCCTAAATCCCTCTCACTGTTTGTGGATTTTAGTTTAATATTGTTCAATGTATACTCAATTTCTAAATTATTATTCCCCAACTCCATTAGCCAATCCCTAGACCAAGTTCTGTAATATTTTTATATCATACTTTAAAATCTCAGCATCTTCAATGTTGTTTACTACCTTTGCTACTTTAGAATCATCTGCAAATTTACTAAATTTAGATACAATATCTAATGTCAATGTCATTGATGTAAACTAAAAATAACAGAGGTCCTAAAACATTTGATCCAATATTTCAGAGACAAAGTATAATTTAGTAACATAAAAATGTCAAATAAAGTTGACTTGGTAAACACGTGTACTTCCAATGAAAAAATGATCATAATATACAACGTTGCTATCAACTGACCAATAATAAGCTTCATAATTGACCTTAGGGTTTCAAATTTGAAACTCTCAGATCAATTATGAAGTTACGAAAATATTTATGAAATTATTTCATCGCTATGGTGCAAAATTATTTACTCCAGATAGCCTTAACATATATAGAATGTCATATATAATTATTTGTAAATCTTGCTGCAAAAATATTAAGGTAGCAAACTAAAATTAGAAAAAATTCATAATTTGAATTTAACAAGAACAAATCCACCTAGATTGAGTCAAGCATTTTCAGATTTTTATGGGATACTCTCATCACTTTTGTCTCTTTGATGTTCATCTTCATTCCATATTTCAATGCCGTATTATTCAGACTATCTATTATCTTCTGTAGGCCCGTCTCGCTTCCCGCTGCCATTCCTTTGTACCGCTACCATTTTAAAATTTGTGTCGGAACCAGCCTTACCTGAATATATGCTGTTAGATACTGTAAGACATGTAAATACAAAAACTAAAATATATTTGTACTGTTCTAACCATCTTTATTTAATGTCAGGCTGGTGAAGAAGAAGGGAACTCCAAGAGTTTGGTTCAGTTCGGTTCGGCCAGAGTCTGGGTTCGGGTTCGGTTCGGGTACGGTCAGAGTCTGAGTTCGAGTTCGGTTCGATCAAAATTCTAGATTTTAGGGTTCGGTTCGGGTTCGATTCGATTCCCATCTCTAATATTAACATCAACTGCAAACAGGATTCCAACATAAGCCTATACGGTGCAGTGGTGTAGATGTCATATTTTTGATCCTAACGTCCAAGCTCTTTTTTATTTCGCGCTTACTCGCAAAACTTGCTGGACTTAAATCAGCTCCGGCATCAAGATCCTTCACAAGGGCAGCTGAATCAACATGGAATAATCTACCGGCATCGTCGCGAAATGAACTCGATCAGAATATTTTCCTTTAAATCCAAGCTTACAACATTTTTATTTAGTGGAGTGGATTGTGACTAGTGTGCTTCTTTTTCCCGTACCTAAGATTGCAAGTGTTGCTTGCACTCACCGGTGCGCAAAAGTGCATACTAGCATCATTAAATTGCATGCTTGAATTATCAAGTTATGTAAGTTTTTCTTTGAGTTAGGGTTAGGGCTCGTCGCAAGATGTTTCGTAGCCTCTATGATGAAATAATGGCGACCGGGAGGATCTGTACGCCATATAGAGTGAACAAGTGAAACTTTTCAAAAGTTTCCCATTGAAGTCAATGAGAAACATCAATGTAAGGCACATGCGTGCAAACCCATAAAAAATCACAGTACCTACTACCATTTGCATTCTATTCCGGCCTAAATTAGGCTTACTTTAAGTTTAAAAATAAAAAATGAAAATTATGCTGTACATTATTTACATGTTTATGCCAAAGATATAGAATAAGTAATTATTTATTCTATGGTTTATGCCTAAATTAAAGCAAGTATAAATGAAATGTAGATAAACGTCTATTAAGCCATCTTGATTAAGCCGCACGCCTATGAATGAAAGGATTTTTAATTTGATTTTCTAAGAGAGACATAGAATAAAGAATCTAGAATGGAATAAATAGAATAAAGAAATTTACTGTATATCTTTGAAAAGAGAATTCTGTTTATTTCAAGAAACACAATCATCACACAGTAAGCCACCCTAGATCTAGATTAAGCCAGTGGTGGTAAATAATGGGAAATCCCGGTGTAATTTTATGCGTGTAGTGGGTTTTGATTGTGAGGATTTTGTTTCTCAGACATTTTTCTAATTTTTATTTCCCTGCAATATACTCATATATCGATAGATATATCATAAGGCTGTTGTTAGAGTTTGGAACAGGATTAGATTCAGGTTAGATACGAATATCTTTATTATTATTTTAGTTAGATTTGTTCGGTTAGTTTCGTTTTAATTTTAATTTAATTTTCTCTCGAATTTCTTTCGAACGTAATGTGTAGATTTGAATTTAATACTGTCCAACGTTCGGGATGCATTTTAATTATTAACTCTAAGATATTTGAGTGCTTCCCATGATTTCCAAGCACGCAGACATTGTACACTGAATATAGATTTATCATAACTTGAATCTGGTATTGGTTGTAGAATTGGCAGGCAGATTATCAATATTCTTGCATATGCCGATGATATTGTTCTTATTACACCTTCATGGAGAGCTCTTTTAATTAACACTCTGTGCTCTAGTGCTTTATATATTAATATGTCTTGCAATATTTCTAAAACTGTGGCTATGATTTTTTAGAGAAGGTGAGCCTTAGACAATATTTTCCCTAATTTTAAACTAGGTAACGACGACATTAATTTTGTCTCTCAATTTAAATATATAGGTCATTTGATGGATAATCGTTTATGTGATGATAATGACATCGTGAAGTAATGCCTTTGTCCGCACTAACACGCTTTTAAGACAATTTTTTAATTGCTGCCTTACAGTTAAAATTATTCTGTTTAAAACGTACTGTTTATGTTTTTATGATTTTGCACTCTGGTAAAAGTTTAAAGTGTCTTCTTTAAATAAATTTCGTTCATGTTACAATAGATGTGCCAAACGGGTCTTTGGTTTCAAAAGGCAGGATAGTTTATCCACCATGTTCCAGTTATGTAACATTCCTAGTTTTGATACGATTATATATAACTCTAAATGTGTGTATAATCAGTGTGTTAGTAAGTGTGAAAGTGCACTAATTAATTGTTTTAGGTTGTGATTTTTCCATTTTAGAACTATAATATCTGATTTTACGAGTGTTTACATGATTTTATGGGTGTGCTGTGTTGTGTGTCTTGTGTGCTTTGTGTGGGCCTTGCTGCCTGATTTTTAATTCTTAAAAAACAATTATAAGAGTGCTACTGTCGTCCAGGACCACAGCGAGCACTGTTGAGATAGATCTAAGCTGGTGAGCATTTAGTAGGCCTAAAACAGTGCTAATTCCAAAATCCAGAATAGCAGCTCAAAAAGAAAGGGAATTAAAGAGAAGGAGCTTTACGTGGTGGTCACAACTCATGGACACTGGATTGAAAGGAGAGGTGGATAAGGTAGGTCTTTAACTGCCTATGGCACTGTGCATTGGAAAGCAAAGGCCGCTGTGATTCATACGAATACTTTTGAAGAGTGGATGGAAGAGAATGGCATATCTTCTGTGCATAAAGGGTTAGACGGCGGGATTAGCGCACTTGGTTTAGTTGCACGTCAATAATCGAAGTTAAGCTGAATCTGCCTCTGTTTGTGGGCGACCACTTTGGAAGACCAAGTGTTGACAGCTTTGAAAGAGAAAATCCCAGGGGTGATGGAAGGTTATTCTGAAATCCGTGCCGGCTGCAATTGAAGCGCCATCAAAAGGCAACGATTACTAATAATCATGGAGAGGAAGGAGGAAATGGGTCTTAAACAAGCATCTGTGCTACCTGACCCAGTGTACCGTTATGTTATGTTATGTATAAAGAATGATTAGAGCGCGATTGATAGCTTAGAGCGCGTATATCTTACAAGAGTAATTAATTTAGAAAATTGAGTAACAGAAGGCTGCTTTACTTTAATCATGCAATCCAGTGGTGGTAATGGACTAAAGAAGGTTAAAGAAGCCATCTTGTAAATGATATACTTTTTAATTTTTAGCCAGTGCAAACACTTCAAAATAGGTGTAATATAAGTGACTACTTGGAACTGTAAAAGGTTGCTCGCTCAAGAGAATTCTGAACAAATTGCAACTGATCAATCTTACAGCCAGGCAGATTTAAGAGCAGGGAATATCAGTATATTGTTCATGATCAAGAGAATGAGAAGAAATTAAAGAGCTTAAGTTTCAGGTGTGGCATGGAGATTGAAGAGGATAGGACGACGAACGGAGCCTTGAGGCAAACCATACTTGAGGTGGGAAGCCAAAGAGATTACTCCTACACCTTCACACTAAAAGAACGATACATATGATAGGAGGAAAACCAATCAAGATATTTCCATGAGTGCGATTAAGGGAGAAAGACGTTCCTGAAGAATATTGTGATCATTGGTATCAAAAGCCTCCAAGAAATCAAAACATACATAATCCTGTTAAGAGCTATGTACGCATAGCATTAACAATAGAATAGCACACAAATAGAAGAACAGTTTCAGTTTAACGATGCTTAGTAGAAGCAAGACACAATTTGATTTTAGGAAAGGATGCGGCACAAGAGAAGCAATAGTGGTAATGCGGGTCCTTTGCGAAAGAAGCTTAGAATATCGAAATAACTGTTTTGTATGCTTTGTGGACTTTAAGAATGCCCTTGCCAGGATTGATTGGATAACGATGATGAATATCTTGAAAAGAATAGGAATTGACTGGAGAGATAGAAGACTAATTTTAAACTTGTACTTGAATTTGATGAGCGATTATCAAAATCCAACAAGCTTACTCTAAAGAAGGTAAAACAGGACGTAGAGTAAGACAAGGTTGTAGCATTTTGCCGCTGCTGTTTAACATTTATGCTGAGACAATGATGGAGGAAGCCATGGAAGCTATGGAAGAAGGAATAAAAGTAGGAAGAAAATGGTTGCAAAATATATGATTTGCTGATGGCCAAGGATCAGTAGCGGGCAGAGAGACTGAACTGCAGAAGACAATGCATAGTCTGAATGATACGGCCTTGAAATATGGCATGAAGATTGGCATTAAAAAGACCAAAGTATTGCGAGTGTTCCATGATAAAGGTGAAGTTAATATCACAATAAATGGTATGAAATTGGAACCGGTAAGGAGTTTCAAAGAATGTCAACTTGTCGTGACCTTTTGAACCGAATATAACGACAACAGATGAAGTTTTTCGGACACATTATGCGAAACAAAATAGTTGAAAATACCATAGGAAAAATAGAAGGAAAAAGATGCGGCTGAGAATGAGTGGATGGCGTTTATTAAGAAGAGTCTTAGCAAATGGATGCAGTTAACTGAAACAGAGATTATCAGAGCAACAATGAACAGAGACATGGGAGGAATATGACTATGACCGCCCAGGCTTGGAACAGGCGCGGCATTTAGAGAAGAAGAAGGAGTTTCAAATATTTGGGCCATACTATAACCGATGACAGGAAATGTGAGACAGAAATTTGCAGTTGGATTGCTCAAGCAAAGAGGCCTTCGGTAATAAGAAAGAACTTTAACAAAAATTCTAAAGAAAGACACAGAGATAAAGATAGTGATAACCTTGATATGGACCACGTTATTTTATGGATGTGACATGGACTGTAACAAAGGAAATTGAAATTGAAATTAGGAAACTAGAGGCATTGGAAATGTGGAGAAGAATGGAAAGGATTTAATGATCCTTAGCTGGACTCAAAAGGTTACAAATGAGGAAGAAACGGTCTTAATTTTTTGAGCCCCCTTCCATTATACAAGGGGCACCTAGTGTAATTAATATTGACCCTTAGTGGGGGAGCGCACTTTCGTAAAAATAATAACATAACATAAACATAACGGCACACTGGGTCAGGAAGCACAGATGCTTGTTTAAGACCCATTTCCTCCTGCCTCTCCATGATTATTAATAATCGTTGCTTTTTATGGCGCATCAATTGCAGCCGGCGCGGATTTAATAATAACCTTCCATCACCCTGGGATTTTTTCCTTCCTAAGCTTTAACCAACACTGGGGGAGCGAATCCAGAGGGGGCCCAGGCCCCCTCTAGATTCGCGCCTGTATACAGACTGGGGAACAAAAACAACCCCTTAGGGAATCACAATAGCTTTGCTAAAACTCAAAATAATTTTAAAACTTTTCAGAGCATCTAGAGGAGGAATTTATATATATAACCTGCAAATTTAGTGAAAAATATTCAGTAGTAACGAAATGGCAACGTTCCTATGAAAAAGGGTACCAAAGGCAATTTTAGGAAGGCTTATTTAAGCAAAAGTCCTGGAAATTTTAACTGAAAAACGAATTTTAGACATCTTTTTTTAGTTAGAGCTGCTAAATGGTATTGTAGGCTTCACTCTCTTCAGTTCTGATGCACTACAGCTGTAGTGCTGAGACAACAGAAAGCAAATTACTGAGCCGAATATTAAGCTTGGCCTGGCCGCATCAGCAGCTGCATATAAAATTATCCATGACAAAATGAAATAGCCTTTAATTCGTCTGACCCCTCGACCACTGTTTTGGGAGCACAATGTTGCAATGTTCAGTATAAATTGTTCAAGCATAAACCAACCAAAAAGACCTAACTCAAAACAGTTCTGGAGAAATAAATAAATATGTCAAAACATTCTGCAAGAGACAATCAAGCGAGCTATTCTGGAATTCAGGCCGAGAGTGGTCAAATTGGGCTTCTCTAAATGTAGATGACTCAACGCCATAAATAAACGGCCCTTTTGCAGGTCCACTAATAACTTTAAAAAATAATGACTATTCAACAGACCTTATGAAAATTGATTTTAGCACTTTTTTCGTAGAAACGTTGCAATTTTGTTACTACTGAATATTAATTGTTTCTCCAAATTTGCAGATTACATAAACATAACATAACGGCACACTGGGTCAGGAAGCACGGATGCTTGCTTAAGGCCCATTTCCTCTTTCCTCTCCACGGCTATTACTAATCGTTGCCTCTTGAAGGCGCATCAATAGCAGCCGGCGCGGATTTAAGAATAACCTTCCATCATCCTGGAATTTTTCCTTCAAAGCTGTCAACACTCTCTGGGAAGATATGTGTATACAATTTTTTGCATGAGACTTTGAGTGTAATATTTAATACGACGGAAACAGTGCTGAATTAAAGTGTTAGTATCTTCATGTCCAGAATTTCTTTATATGCTAATTATTAACGTTGGACTCTATTTCTGTTTACAGTAAAGTAGACATTGGCGCACTTTAAAGGAAGCATGGGCAAATCGAATAGCAAATCTTCAAAAGATGAAGCATCTGGGGATGGCCAGAAGAGGATAGGATGTCTAAGTTTCAAGAAAATGAGTTGGTCAATTTTTCAATTTATTATTTCCAAGTCAAGTATTGAGTAATCAGCAGTAGCGTAGTGGCAGTATCATTATCAGTATCATTAAAAAATATAATTAGTGGTAGTGGTCAGTGCATATTGCTTAAAGTGTAAAATTAAGGGCCCCAATTCTTTGTTTTTCCAGCCCCCGCCCCCCGTCTGGTAATGGGCCTCCACTGAATTTATAAGGGGTCTCCCTTCACACCCTCTGAAACTAAAACTAATATTTTTCTTATAATTAATAGCGCGCGACACCTCGAGTTTCATATGATGCAATGTGTATATTTCCTGAATGAAATTTTATATAGAGCAGTACTAATATGAACTATAATATTTTAAGACTCCATACAGTTAAGTAGTCGTTTTTGTCTGGCGATCATTTTACAAAGTGAGCATTCTTATGTAAACTGCGTCTACATCTCAATCTTGTATAGGATGAACAGATATGATTAATAAGCCAAAGCAGACTCTTTATAGAAAATATCGTATCGTAGTAGCAGTAGCAGTAGCAGTAGTTGTGGTAGTACTAGTAGTAGTAGTAGTTGTAGTAGTTTAGTAGTAGTAGTAGTAGTGATAGTCGAAGTGGTAGTGGTAGTGATAGTGGTAGTGATAGTGATAGTGGTAGTGATAGTGATATTGGTAGTAGTAGTGGTAGTAGTAGTGGTGGTGGTGGTAGTGGTAGTGGCAGAGGCAGCAGCAGCTGCAGCTATGCGGCAGCGGCGACGGCAGCGGTAGCTAAGTATTAATTATTAATGTTTTAGTAGTAGTAACTAAATAGAAGTAGTAGTGGAAGTAGTGGAGTGTAAGGTAGAAGAAGTAGTAGTTGTGGTAGTGGTGATGGTTTTGATGGTAGTGGTGGTGGTAGTGGTGGTATGTTTGTGGTAGTGATGATAGCTGTAGTTTTGGTGGTGGTAGTAGATGTGATGGTGATGACGGTGGTGGTGGATTAATGGGAGTGGTAGTTGTAGTAATAGCAGTAGTTAGTTGTTGTAGTAGTTAAAATAATAGTAATGGCTGTGGTTACGTTAGCAGATTCAGGAAACAGCAGTAGAGGAAACAGTAGCAGTAGCAGCAGCAGTACCTGCAGCTGCTACTGCTGCAGCTACTGTAGTAGGTAAAGTGGCAGTAGGGCAACAGTAGGAGCAGTATTATTATACTGTTGAAGAAGTCTAATAAGTTTTCATGTTCGCCTATATTTCTGTTACACTACATAATTCTGTTTTCAGGATGTAAACATACGACAACTGCCAGCATTGAATCATTAAGAAAGTGCTCCTGTAGCGCGAAAAGTATAAGGAAGCAGTGCTCTTACGGCTCATTGCCTGGGGTCGTGATCTGTCGAGTCTGTCGAGAACATGCGGACTACAATAATCCTGAATTTATTTCAGGCCAGGTCAGTCGAGGAAGTCGCACATATTCAAAGAATGGTAGGTTTTAAGTGGCTTTCAAAGTGGGTTTGCAAACGTCTCTCCCACACATTTTCTCATTTTCTCTCTCTGTCTCTCTCTCTCTTGCTCTATCTAACTATCTATCACTCTCGCTCACTCTCACAAACACACTCTCTCTCTCTCTCGCTCTCACTGTCTCTCACTCTCTCTCACTCTCTTTTTATCTCTCTTACTATCTCTCTCTCTCTCTATCTATGTATCTATCTCTCTCTCTCTCTCTCTCTCACTCACTCTCTCTCTCTCGCTATCTCTCTCTCTCTCTCTCTCTCTCTCTTTCTCTCTGTCTCTCTCTCAGTCTTGTACTCTCCGTCAGAAGTTTGTAACTGAAATGTTTGTTTACTTGACTGACGTCGCTGAACGCAAACTTAAATTGGTTGCTGACCCTGCAGCATCATCTTACCTTGTTTTGTGCTTTGTCGCCCTTTACGACACTTGCAGTCCACGTTTGGTCTATTCTTCAGCAACCTGGACACATCGCGCTTAACAAACAATGAAAAACATATAGAAAATAATACAATTTATGTGTGGCTAGTTTTCAGTAGATTTTACAGAATTCTTATAGAAATAATTTAGCCATTCAGATATAATTATTTCTGGCTGCTATTTTAGTATTGCCTATAAGTAGAGTTTAGGCTTTTTATGGTAACCACTCCCGTATTGAATAATTACTTATATTCTTATATACTTGGGATGAATGCTTTTATTTGCTGGTATTTATTGCCGTTGTTGATATTGTTGCCATTATTGTTGCCATATGAAATTTTTGTCATTGCAGTATTTCTGTTATTTCTACATTTTGAAAAATTCTATGCCTGCTTACGTTTCTTTTTTCTCCTTGTGTTCGTGTTTTCATGATTGTTTAAATCATTCGCATAAATATAGTGGCGCATTGCATCATCCTTTTTAACTCAACATTTTTTAAAATCTCTCTATTATGACTCACTTCAGTTTAAATCTGCTGTCATACTGAGACATATTGATGTTGAGGCACCGACTACTCCTAACCCTAATATATTACCAGTGGTAATCAGTTGTCGTTAAAAGATAAATCAATGCAGAATTTTCTTGCAGTTGTCTGGCCATCTTGTCGTCGCTTATTCCTTGGATTAGCACCAGTGCCACACTCCTATCCTTATCAAGTATTATTGTCTGAAATGTAGCCTATACAGCTATCAAATAGTCTTTGTTACTGGTAAAATGTTTTTGGTAAGTAATTTTATTAAGATTTTGTTAATGGTAAGTAATTTAATAAAGTTGTTTATTAAGTAAGTAACTTATTTATTGCCAAAAACTTTTTACTTATTTTATTAATCTAATTATTCATATTACTATTATTAACATTATTTTAATAATATTGTCAATGTTATTATTGTAAATAATAACTTTAAATAATTATTGTAAATATTTATATATTATCAGACGTGTAGTCCTCGAGATCTGGTTTGGTCTCGAGGCTGCTGTTGACCGGGTTTTCCCAGTTCCACGTTCGTGGTCCTGGTCTCAAATGTTTTGGTCTTGGTCTTAGTCTTGAAGGTTCCGGTCTTGATCTTTGTCTTGGCCTCAAGCAATTGTTCTGGGATTTTTCGAGACCACTGCGTATTACTTTGACTATATTCTAGGAGCTGTAAACTGACAATTTGCAAGAGTTATGTATGTG